>JBBBDQ010000259.1:445000-472500 GCA_037127315.1 Ascarosepion bandense
TCTTTCTTTCTTTCTTTCTTTCTTTCTTCCACAATATTACTTTTAATAATTATTAATTAACCCCCTTTTATTTTTGCCCCTTAAATTCTTTAATTTTTAATTCTTAATTGTAATTTTACTTCTTAATTTTTTCAATTTTATTCAATTTTATTCCGTTTTATTTTACTTTTATTTTTATTTTAAAATTACACACACACACGCACACACACGCACACACACACACACACACATATATATATATATATATATATATATATATATATATATGTGTGTGTGTGTGTGTGTGCGCGCGCGCGCGTGTGTGTGTGTTTATGTATGTGTATATCTCTATCATGATTGTAGTGCCAGGATTGAAAGGTATTTGTTAATATATTTTCTCTAAGCAAGCAGGGATTTACATGTAAATATCAATAGATAACCCCAAAAATTGACAGATTAAATAGAAACTTGAAAGTGTGTTGCGGATTTTGTTTTTCAATGTAGAAACCATTGCAAGTCTCCACAATGATGTAGGCGGAAAACTGCATGAATTATATGTATGTCATTGAAGGGAAATGTAAGTAACTAAGCTGGATGCTATATGATATCAATATCATTAAATATATGTTCTTAAATATAATAATAATTCCTTCAGACAACATATTTATGAGCAGAATTCATAACCAAAAAATTATTAAAACAGAATGATTGCAATTAATAATAATTAATAATAATAACAATAACAACACTGACTTTAGATTATCCTGTACAGTGTCCTATATTTTTTCTTTCTTTTCCTTAACATCGAAAGATTTCTGAATATTTTCGAAAATTCTAATGCAATATCTGTCTATATTTCTGAGATAAGGTATTGTAATTATTTACATTTTTTCATTGTACGGAGTGTTGTCCTTATCATTTTTGTCATGTTCACGGTGTACGCTCCGATATTTTGCAGGTGACTGGACTTTTGAACTGAACACTTTATTCTACCAGTGGATAAAATCGTTGGTTAAATCTGGTAAACTTAAAACAGAGAGTTTCAAATTCAATATTTGGCTAGAGCATTGGTAAACAAAAACTGAGTTAATGAGTGATAGCTAAAATGCCCAGAAGTAACATGACTCATGGAACGAGAACAATCTACTTTTGAGATTGATATAAAGTTTTCAGTTCGAAATTCAAATCACTTGCAAAAGGTCAGAGCATACAACTCACGACCAGTCGTGAATAAGGCAATAAAAATGAAAAAAAAAATGTTCTAAAGAATGTAAAAAATATAAACATTCCTAATTCAAATTTGAACGTGTAGCATTATTCTTTTCCTCGACGTTACTTTTTAAGTACAAGTTACAGATTTGCCCTGTGAAATATCAACAAGGAAGGAAACACGTCATCATAAAAGCCTTTTGACTTATAAAGTGATTTAGCTAACCTTCATGTATATATTTTCATAAAACGTTAAAAAATGTTACAACTTGAATCAATATAAAACAGCTTCTGAGGCATCCAAATAAAAAGTGTTGCACGTAGATTCCAAACAATCCATTTCAAAGACCCAGCATCGAAATATCTTGAAAGGATATAGGGACAATGAAGGGGCTTAAAATTAAATAAACCACTTGATGCACCTAGATGTGATAAAAAAGTTTGCGATCTCAATTATTATTTCAAAAAAGCTGTTTTAATAAAAGTAATTATAATATATTAATAGAATTATGCATTACAAGTGTGCTATATATGTTTACATTATTTCGTACCCCCACCATATATATATATATATATATATATATATATATATATATATATATATATCGGTGGGGGGAAATGTTAATTTAATATTAATAGTACTTCATTTTATTTTTTTTTTTGCTAAAATTGTTTTTTTTTTTGTTTACATATATTATTTAATTAAATTTATTTAAATCAACAGTTAGGACTATTTATGAATTTTACATGATCAACTTCATCTGATAATACAGGAATTGTCTCCAGAAAGAAATGCCATCTTTAAGGATGGTAATGCACCCATTTATACTGATAAATTTGTAACTGAGTGGAACAAAATGCATTCTAGCAATGTAGAACATCTTATTTAGACACGACAGTCCCAAGTTGTAAACACCATGGAACATTTATGGTTAATTTTAGAAAAACAAGCGAGGAGTCGATTTCCTTTACCATTATCATTGAAAGACTTGGGAACTGTTATAGCTGAAGATGGGATAAAAATTCTTCCGGAAACAATTCAAGTTTTATACTATTCCATCAAAGGCAGAGTTCAAGCCATAATTAATGCCAAAAGCAGTCCTATCTCATTCTGAAATAATAATATTTTTACAGTTTTTGTGTGTGATTGTTTAAATGTTTTCAATCAAATGGTAAATAATTTCCATAGCACACTGTTTATCTACATTTGCTCAAGTGCAAGTAGTAATAATTCTTGCATCATAACTATTCAAAATGTCTCTCAAGATAGAATAATAGATAAGCAGATTAATAGGTGAATGTGTGCTTATGGTGAGCGAGAATGAATACGACATGCTGATGAACACTACAGCATATATTGAGTATCTAAATACAGGTCTTCTGTCTATAGATAGTTTCCGGTGCCCACTGCTTACTCCACACACATATGAATGATGAATATTTTCTGTCAATACCAATGTTGAGAATTATAATCGAAATATTGCAAAGAGTAGGCAAAAATATCGATTCGCTTTTCGTATTGAAAACAATTCATTTTATGCCGTCGAGTCAATTACATTTTCAGCGTTATTAAAAGACACACTTCGAGGCGAGAGTTCTCAGTCTCCTCAATAGACAAGGACTTATAGTGTCGTTTTATGATTAATGTTTTTTTTTCACTTCTTCACATATATTTTTTACCGGATATTTGATTTCAGAGATCACAGAATATTGACAAAATAATTTGCTAACATTTCACGTCCAAAAAGCAACGTTTTGCTGCGTTTTATAATGAATATAATGCAGAGAAAAGTGTATATCTTTATATTAGAAGATGTGTTTTCAATTTGAAATCAGCTACAGTACATAGTCTATTGACAGAACTAATGCAGGACGACATTTTTTGACCCCAGGATCATG
The DNA here is from genome assembly GCA_037127315.1 of Ascarosepion bandense. Taxonomy (NCBI): domain Eukaryota; kingdom Metazoa; phylum Mollusca; class Cephalopoda; order Sepiida; family Sepiidae; genus Ascarosepion; species Ascarosepion bandense. The sequence goes on from JBBBDQ010000259.1 coordinate 448,088, forward strand.
TAAATGAAATACAGAAAAGGAATATCAAACACTGAATATCAGTGAAATTATCATAAAACGTAAATATTAAAACTGACTAGAACATTTTGCCCGATACTTTTGCTTCGAAAGTAAGTTATTGTTCTGTCCGTCGTGCCCCAGTAGGGCGTTGGGGATCATGGCTCTCTACAAATTTTTGTTCTTTATAGTTCTTAGTAAATATTTTCTTTTTGTTATCTCTCCTAAACTCTGTTCTTCTATTCGAATATAGAAGATCGTTAAATAGGTTATGCGTTACTTTTTCTTGCATCAAATATGCCCTGTGATAGTCAAATTTTCCATGACAGCTTTCTTCATTATTTGCACTAGAAAATTGAAATGTATTTTTCTGATGCTACGTATAAATGTACTTATTCTTTCAATTTCCTCTAAAACTCTCTCGTCTCAAATGTTCAGTGCATTAATCCTTTTCATAAATCAAAGATATGCATAAGGATGTTCGCACATATCCACACATACACTCACACACAAATTGTAGATAGTTTTTCACTAAAATATGTGTATCCATGAAATATAACGATTATGTGTTTTAATAGCAAGAAAGGAAAACGGATTAAAAAATCAATTAATTTCTTAAAGTTATTTTGTTTACATTTTTACAAGACCCGAGGAAATTGGAGGTTGAGGATTACCGAATAGCACATCTTATGCAGATTTACATGGAAGATAACAGTTAACCCTAGAGTTAAACATGCTAACGTAGTAATATTATTGGGAAGTAATTTAAATCAGTTCCACTAGGCAGTCCGTGGTGGTTGACCAGCTGAACTGACATCTCATCAAAGGAATACTAATTCAATGATGGTGGTTCGCTACAATGTGTGTGGCATGGCGCGTCTTAGACCAGAAGGAGACTGGTGCAGCTAAAGACTGTACAGAGGACGACGGATGAATTGTCGTTTTTCTCAAAAATGAAAATAACACATTATATTTTAAAATATATCTACCAAAATTACACAAACGTATCTTGAAATACTAAAACTTTAAACTTGGTCTCACAATCACCTCGGAATATGCTGCATTTCTTTTGAACAATATCCCTGTTAAATTTGGTGAATGCTGCCATAATCTTTGGTTTTACAAGCACCTTTGTTAATCTGTCGCTCAACTGCGCTTCACACATAATGATCAAGAGGTTACAGTGGGGGGAGTAAGGTGGACAGATGAGATATATGGGATGATGTGTTCTCATGAATTGTCTGACAGCCATGACTAGGTTTTCCTGTTTGTGTGACAATGTCGGCTTCTGTCTTGAGTTCTTGTGAAAAGCTGAATGAAGACATAACTTTGGCTAAACACTGTGAACACGATCGTAATCACTATTAGACTTTCGAAATCATTTGCACTGTCCTCAGTTTGACAACCGAGCACTCAGAAATGTTTCTATTAAAACATTCTACGCTTATGCCGAGCAGTGCAAAATGCAGTTTGCGAATTTCTAGCTATGTGAATTGCTTCATGGTGCTTTTAATGGCGCCCAATTAACTCTGTTATACTGTGAATTCAAAAAGAATTAAAAAAAAACAGGCATGAGAAAAATTCCGACAATTTACACACACACACACACACACACACACACACACACACACACATATATATATATATATATATATATATAGTGCCATAATGTGTTACGCTTGGAAAATGAACATTCATAAAACACTTGCCACACACATAAAACAATCGATATAAGCATTTAAAAATAATATAAAATTCATCGTTGATAATGGCTACAAGTAAAGCTGTAAGCGCTCGGAGAAAAAAATCGGATAATTTTTGCATAACTTATATACTGAAAAAATTATAAGATTACAAGAAAAACCATATAAAGACTGACACATATCAGCTTATCTGTCATTTTCTGAGAAACTTGTATATATATATATATATATATATATATATATATATATATATGCGTTGTCGTCATCAACAAAAGAGATTGAGAGATAATCTTTCTGATAACGCCGATTCATTTATAAATCGTGACAAAACAAAATATAAAAATTGTTTTGCATATATGCACACACATGGTTACATAAATATACGCACGCGTACACATATACACATATGTATATTAATATACGCACATACACCAGCAGTTATATGTTGGCACGCTCATACATACACATGCATTTATATATGCATATATATATATATATATATATATATATATATATATATAAATGCCTACACAGGCACATATATGCTCATATATATCGACTCACACACACACACACACACACACACACACACACATATATATATATATATATATATATAGCTGCATATAGACGCATTGTACATGCATATGTTTATCATTTTGCGTCAAGCAAGGCAAAACGACCACTAAGACGCAAGAGGCTACTCTGTGTTTGAAAACATGAGATAAAAACACTATTGTGTAGTAAGAACATAAAAATAATAATTTACAAATAGACTGAGATTGCCTTAAATGTTTTGATAATTACAGTTGACCAGGACGGAAGAAACTGAAATACTGTAATAGAAGAAACTGTTTGCATAGAACCTACGGTTACATCTCGCAATTTGAACCTTAATGTTTTAAGAAAGTTACGCCAACCTAGTCTACGCTTAAATTCATTAATTTTAGGTAACATTGAGGAAAGTTATATTTATGCTTTAAATAGCAGAAATATGGAACAAGGCCAAAAAGTTATCTTTACTTAGCTAGACATAATCGCTGACTCATACAGACTACAATATTCTGTGCACCAAAACAACACATGCTTACTTGCCATTCTTATTACTAGCACCACAATACCACACTGTCTCTATGCATTCCTAATGAGTAACTATATGTAACAGTTGTATTTGGAGAATGGGAATAAAAATAACTTTTATAATGTAACGTAAATGTATAATTTTAATGTGTACACTCTGACAGAAGAATAGAAGAAAATAAACAAATATACTGTATAACAAATAAACGAAGTTTCTATTGAAATACGACTGTCTACTAAAACAACTTCTAAAATAATGAAAGCCTTTCAGGTTAATAATAAAAAATCCATTCCTTTTTTTACAAATTTGTTTCTTTTTCGTTTGGATAAGATGCTGTGCAAATATGTCTATATCATGATATAGATTATGATAAGTTAAAGACGTATATATATATATATATATATATATATATATATATATATATATATATATATATATCATTCGAGGTAGTTAAGCAGTTTAGGTAAATGTAACCGGGTAGGTCAATCTAGTAAGTAGGCGTAATGGACGGTACTCGTCATATATAGTATCCCGAGACGCGCATGGCCGTATCCGACTACCGGGCACACCGGGCACGGGTTCGGGCCGATCCGTGCAATCATAGTGAAAATCCCGGCGAAGAAAAATGTCTTCGTCAGAAATCAAACTAAACAATTCACGACTTAAGAAAGAAAAAAAGAAAGAAAGAAAGAAAGAAAGAAAGAAGAAAACATCCGAATGAACGCAGTAAAAATGTTTGTTTATTTATTAATTTTGGGAGAAAGGACTGGTTATACTCAGAAAGTCTGAACCCGATTTCCTGCTTTCGTTCACATTCTGTGCCTAATTTCCATTGAAATAGCCGAAAAAATCCGCAAAAATCATATTTTCTGGAAACGGATGACACTGATGAAGTCATCATATTGTCAACTAATAAATCCGGGCAATTTTCTCTGTGCCAGGTGTTTTTTTAGCATCAGCTACGGTCTTGCTGAGACGTAGGCGTAGTCAGTAGACGTAGACCAATATTCGTAGACTTATGGACGTCAAAGACCGGTAGACCTCTTTCCGTAGACCACTAGTCGTAGAACTATATAGCGGTAGATCTCTAGTCAAAGACCTCTATGCGTCCTCACCCCAGTCTGTATTTATACCTTACACTAGCCAATCAAATTATTGTAAGGAGGAACCAGTGTGTATGCACATTCATTACATATTTATTGCATCAGAGTGAAATCTGTTCTAATTCAAATCTGTAGCCGAAAGATCGAAGCGCGTCAAAATTATTTACAACGTTTAAAAAGCTTTATAAACAATTAAGAATCAAAAGAGTGTTAGTAATAAAAAAACACTAGAATCTTTAATTTTTGAAGAAACAGGAGTTAACTAGATGAAATTAATGCTGGATTAAATGATTTAAACAATATTTGTGTAACCATTCATTAAACACATTATAACAAATACAAAATACCCACTGGAAATAGGAATATTTCTCATATCTGCCAAAGAACTGATATCTCTGTCAACTAGCGAAGAAAGAGAATTGAACGAAAAAAAATGGGAACAAAATAAAAGAGGCAAGTACATATCCACTAGCTATTTTAAGTTTAAAGAAAAAACTAAAAATAAAACCCTAAACTACCCTAATTTATGAACGGGTCGTTAATGTTCGATAGAAAATATTCATATCTTGATATACTAAATTTTCACACACACACACACACACACACACACACACACACACACACACACACACACATATATATATATATATATATATATATATTATAAATTATATTTTAGAACATGTACAAATTTTTATATATATATATATCCACTACAAATTGTACATTTTGTTTCAACATTGAACTTCCAATGTCTCATCAGGTGGTGTGGGAAGGAATGGGAGACATAAGTCTTGTAAATTGTCCGTTAGAATTTGAAGAAAGTGGGGTAGGTAGGGGATATAGTTGATTCATGAAAATGTGTTTTATGAACCTGGCTATCCTATTTTGGTTTTATTAGAGGAGGAGAATAGGGAAGTGTAAAGTGTGAGAAAGAATGGGATTGTTTCTATCTTTAATGTTTATTTGTACAACTATAGAATATTTTGTATTTAAGCACAGTTTTATAATAAATCTAATTTTGTATATTAACATTAATTTTGAATTTTGAAAATTACTTTTTTCTATAAAACTTTAAATTTAGGAAAATTGTTAAATGGAAAATCCTCAAACAAGCAAGAACAGTTAATTCAATAAAGGAACCACGTTTCCTGTTTCTTAATACCTTACTCAACTTCTGGAATGCTTCCTTCGCCATGCCAATTTGCTTTCGGATCTCTGTGACGCACTTTCCGTCTTCTGCTATAACGCTTCCCAGGTATTTTTATTTTGTACCTGCTTAATTCTAATATCCCCGATGTGTATTTGGCATTTTAGGCTGATTTTTTTTTTGACGACTATGCATTCAGTTTTCGTGCAGTTTATTTCTAGTCCTTTCTTGTTACTTTCTTCAGCTACCTTCTGTAGGAGGTCTTGTAGTTTCCTTTCTGTGTCTGCTATCAGCACTGTAACATCTGCGTACCTTAGGTTGTTTAAATTGTGGCCTCCGATTACGAATCCAGGCATAAATTCTAGGGTCCTCAAAATATTCTCGCTGTACAAGTTGAATAGATCCGTTGAAAAGACACATCCTCCTCTTAAATTCAAAACTTCTCAGGGATATCGGCATGTAAGAGAATGTAATGATTTTTACTAGGACTCGCTTTCAGATCTCTGATTCCACAATCCGATCAGCTATCCATGAAGGCACCGTGTGAATTCACGCATACACTAAATCCCTTTTTATTACCATTATACCAATGTAGAGTTAATCAGTTTTTAGTTTTGAATTGTACAAATGATGTCTGATTAAAGATTTTGAAAAAATTCTTAAAATTTATCTTCTAGAAAATCTTTGCATATGCTTTTTGTCGCATTTATTATTTTTCATGTGATAGAATATTTTAAAATATTCAGAATGGTTTCGACAACATTTGCACAGGATATCAAATTTAGTTTATATGGCCTGTTATTTTCGTTTTTCAAGCTCACTCCTCTGCTTGGGTAGCTAGACAATCCCTTTTACTCAGACATATTTGTGTTTGTTCACTAATCGCAGAAGGCTGAGATGTCTTTAAAAGCAAAAGGCCGAAGTGACTTTATATCACAAGAAGGCTGAGAGAACCTTATATGCCAAAAAGGCTGAGAGGACCGTAGTTAAAATTTCTGAGCGGAAGTGAGCATAATCTGTCATGATCAGTAAATTGAAAAAACTAATAAGTACAAACCCTTAGTCACATAGCTTGTAACTTTGTACTTGTACAACCATCGATAACTTCCAAGCAGTCTTCCGTACACAATTTGTCACACAATATTTTGTACAAGTAGGCCCCATGGAATACGAAGGAACAACGAGAAAAATGTTTTAAAAAGGAAATTAAACGCTAATTCAATCGGTCTTAGTCAAACTAGTACTAGTACAGCATGCAAGTAAAAACAACTTAAAGTCTATAATTTATAGCCATTTTAGGATGGGATAACAAAAGAAAATAAGAAAACAAAATAACGATTAATAATATATGAAATCCATTTTTTCAAGCAGGAATATCGATTTTCAGAAGAAATAGAATTTTCCAAAATATTAAAAAAAATGACTCATGAGATTGAGCTAAGTTCACAGGCTTAATATGAATGAGTAATTTTTGGGCGGTGAAGATTTTCAGCCATTAATTTCAACTCCTTTTTTAATAACTGTATGGTTTCTTTTCTCTAAAATGATATCTGACTGTTCAAAGAAAATCCAAACAATAACTAGTATTGACACCTCTTAAAAACTGGAAATAATTAGCATGATGAAAATATTTAGTTCCTGCACGAAAAGTCTTTAGCACTAAAGACATCCATTCTGATATGATTGCTACAGTATATAATGAGGCTCCAGAATTGAGCAGCTGAATGTAGCAGAAGGGAGTCTTGAAGAGAACCTAAGTTCTATACATCCTACAACTAACACCACCGAGAAAATCATCGATAGTTTTCATCACATGGTAACTGATAAGAGGAGAAAAATCAAATAGTCAATTTTTCCTCTTTATATGATCAACCACCTGCAGAAAGAAACGTTTAAGCCCAAACGAGATTGTAGTCTTTTAAAGTACCTGTAGGAAAACGGCTTACTCCTACGGACATTCATACTGACAGGGCTGCTATATTTGAGGAGGAGGAAACGTTATCACCAGTGAAAAGTGGGGTAACTGTATTTCTTATATGAGGAGAAATCAAAAAATATCTGTCAGGAACAAACGCTTAAAAAAACTGACGAAAACAGTACACACATTCTTTGTCTCAATGACTGTTTTGCGTGATTATTCCTTCAGACTATTCCAGAGGCTGTTGATTTGGTCTCTATCTCACTATTATCTATTCCCAACATGAAAAAACACTGGTCTGGGAAACAGTATTATAGAGATGATGACGTCATATGTGCCATTTTTTACTTTTTTTGACCAACAGGATAAAAGCTTCTTAGCCAATGGGATTCAAGCAATGCAATATGGAAGAGGCGTGTGAACCGTAAAAAAAGAACAATGTTGAAAATTAAACCTCATTTGAGTACATTCCCTGAGAGTATTTCTGTCAACCTATGAACTTTTCGTCGACCCTCATACATTTAACGATGGGGAACTATGAGATATCGTAGATTTTAACCCATTTATTCGTTCTAAATTAACACAATATCTTAAATTTTATTAACATTCTCTCTTCATACATAAAAAGTTATAATTTTCCAGTGTATACTTTATTAAGTGTATCTCGAATATTATGCATAATTATTTGTAAAGATAAAACTTGCTTCTTTTTCGTTTCTCATAGCAACCGACTTCAACCACCAAAATCACTAGTTCGTGCCGATTGCATTTTGAAATGATAAATCAAATTCGTGTCAGATAATCAGCTTCTTGCTGTAAGTTACTATTTCCTGGAGCCATATCTCTTCTGAACGTAGACGTTGATTGTCTTTTACGGCTTATCAACACTTTTTTGCGTATTTTAACCCGATGCATATGATGCACTGAAAAAGCTTTTTTTGCAAGTGAATATTACATTAAAAAGTTTTTAGCAATAACAAAGATTTTACTGTATAAACAAGCTTTACTATTTAACCCATATTAAGGAAGAAATAAAACAATATTTTTTCAATTCGGTGAATATAACAAAGCCGAATGGAATATATAAATTCGGATCTCCAATTTCTCATTTCGAGCCGCTCTTCATTGCTCCCCCCCCGCATATCATGCGGAAACTATCCCACTTTCTATAACCTTTTCTTCGAATTTTCTGTAAAATGTCTTGAATGATACGGAAGTGATAATTTTGTGCATAAAATCTTTTTAATACATATCGTACACTCTTTATGCCTGCTAATAACCAAAAGAAAGTTTCACTTGTAACAATATGAATAATTGTATTCACCATATACTAATGACACTTACACCATTGCTATATTAGTAATCTTAGAAATGTATATCTGTAAAAAATAATTGTAAGCTTTCTTCAACTTTTTGTTATATTCTCCGCCGTTCGCATTGAATATAAGATTTTTGTTTAATAATAGCATTTTGCTTTAAAGCGATGAAAAACCGTTTATAATAAAGTTTCTGTCTTTGATAAAAATGTGCGAATTTCTAAGAATAAAATATTAAGAGTCAAATGTTAGTGAGAATTCTGGAATCTAATGAAAGGCAAATTTTGTCGTAGTATTTTCTTTTTAATTCATTGTGTCATTAAATATGGTAGCTTTAAAGATCTCTCTCGTATAGAATTTCAACTGTACAAATTTATTTCCTGGAGAACATACATTCTTTCAAAAAAGAATATTTCTAATCGAATAGAACTTATATCGATCGCTAAACTTTCCGATGAGGTCAGAAATACATAGATTTGTAAAAGCGTTCTAGATTTAAAAGCTGGCGCGTTTATGTAAGACGCTTAGGTTCAGAAAGTGAAATTTTCGTGCTGAGTTCAAAATTGGGTCAGTTCTCTTTCGGTCAGTTAACTCTAATTCCATTAGAAAATGAAGAGACATCCCTTTCTTTTGCAGTGCGATTAAATAGCAAATGACTTTGGTCTCTTTTGTCATGAGGTAGTAAGTCCTTTCTAATGGGAAGGTCCCTGAATTGAATTGTAAATGGCCAATCATCCTTTATCCAAGCTTCTCAGTTCTACCCTCTTCCTACTTTACATAAATTATTTCTATATTCGAAACATTTGTGAATATCTATGCTGAACGGTATATGGGTGCACTTACAAAACTATGGATAACCAGAGTGCGGCAGCTGAACGGTTTTCTGACCTAGATTTACCAGCTTAATATTTGAAAGCCTGGCTGGTCAGATTCAGTACATCGAAAACCAAACTAGTCTTCTTCTTAGTCGGGTCTCCACACCCATCAAGTGTTGCACAAAAGCCATTCCTAGGGTCTTGCTTTAAGGTTGTTATGTGTGCCAAAATCTTTAAGATTGGGGAAAACTAGAAGATGCTGTATAGTTTGTAACCACTCTTATTGGCAGTTGGAATCGTCGTCAATCTCATATTTACATTTCTTAAGTTTTACTCTATAGGACCAACAGCTATTCGGAAGCAAAATTTCAGCTATCAATGAATCCAGAAAAAAAGACATTCTGCAGTGATGAGTAAGAACCTGTGTTCCACGTTGTCAAATTGGTTGCAATCTGATATGTGTTCTGTCTTCAGTGATTAGACTGAATGTAGACAGGTGTGTTTGAATGAGCCTCTTTGTCATTGCTTCACTGCTGTGGGGTAGATGGCGAGGGTTAGTTTCATGCTTTAAATTCTCATGTTTGGAATGAATTATCCCTTCTGTTGAAAGTAGGAGCAATGTCACTAAGAAAGAAGAGCTCATCTGTTTTGGTTCGTATGGGACACCCAGTGATTGATCTGAAAGAGGCGTTAATGGCAGGTTCGATTTTCTTTCCATGTGATAATCTGCTCTACACCGATGAGGCATATTCAGCTATGGATTAGCTAACTGTGTAGTGTAGATTGTACCGGCATGGACACCCTGTTTGGTGTTAACCTGCTTCTTTATAGTGTTGTTTTTTTTAATCCAACCATGACTTTAATCCTTGCAATGTGATACTTTTATGAAATTGATCGGTATAAAGTGATCTTTAGACAGGCTTGGACGTGTAATTTAATCATTTTCCATATTGGTAGATCTTCTGTCGGAGGCTACCTTCCTTGTTTCGTAGGTAGAAGGCAGTGATTTTGGTTTTGTCAGGTTTGGCTGGAAGCTGGTTGACAACATAGGATGCAATAGGATCGTCTAGAGCAATGGTAGTAAGATCTCAACAACCTCGAACGATTGCTTCTGGGAGGAAGCTCCTAATATTTAGGTGGATGAACCGATCATTTGTGTAGATATTAAAGAGGAGGGGAACGACTGTGTAGAGTGTAGAGAAGTGTGGGAGAAAGATTGGAAAATGAGAGAAATAATTTGATGCGAATAGAGTCGTGAAGTTTCCTTCGGTAGACCTCATCAAACAGGTAACGATCTATTATCACCGAGCGAAGGCAGAATTTTCACCGACTGTTTGAGCGTTTATTGGGATTTAAACTCAACCAGCTTTTCAAGTAAATCTCGTACGTGTGATCTAACATACTGGGAAAAAATTATTGGTACTATGAACAGCTGCACAATTGTACCTAGCACAATCTGCAATCCTCTTCCTCATAAAAAAAACTAGAACTGGCCAAAAATACTGCAGCTATATATGGATAGGTATTACTCAGTTTAAATACGTATCCCCGTCGCTGTGGTGATGAGTTATTTTCTACTCTACAACCCTTTTGCTACGGACAAAATGTTGCATGTGTATCGCTGTTATATCGGGACTCCTTTGTAAATTATTTAGATAAACTACATTCCTTAGCTCCATCAGTTCTAGTCTTTATAGCTCATACCTGCCATGCTAAGTATATTGTAGTGAACAACGCTCATTTCTTTCGTATTTCAATGGTGCGATGTAAATTCCACTTGAAAAGTTTCTTCCCACGAACAGAACTTAGTGGAATCGACTCTCAGGAAGTTGCTTCCCAATCACTAAAATCTTAAATTGTCCAAGTCTCTAATCAACAGTTATCTTTCTCACATATGTCCATAAACTATGATTTTTACTCTGTAATCCCCTAGCTCGTGTGGCTCACGGAGTGGTACAGCGGGAAGATCATCGTAAAAAGACTGTAACCCATCTAGAAAAAAAGTAAAACCTGACTTAAGATTTGTGTGATCATGATGCCTCTTCTAGTGATTATGTCACCTCTACGGATCTATTAATTTACAGGGCTCAAGATATAGTTAAAATGAAATGTATGAAATACATTTTTGTCTCCAGTAGTTTAAATTGTTTTCTATTGACAATAAAAGAGTTCCCCATTTAGATATTGTCACTGAAAAATTTGTACCGAAGCAGAAATATTCAGAATTTAATAAACTTAAGAATATTACGAAATGATTGATTGGATTTAAAATAATATTTTTCAAGTAAACAACAAATAATTCCTGCTTAATTTTGAGATATTTTCTCTGTTTCAGTTGAATAGTTTTATATTTAAAATAAGCTCTTATATTTGCAATTTCTTCTAATTTGGAATATGAAAGTTTTACCAGCGAAACAAGGAAATAATTTACAAAATGCAACATTCAATGAAGGCCAACATACCAGGATTGCCACAAGACTGAAAACGAAACAATTTGATTTAATGACTTTCCTTAGGACATAGATGATCATAGCTCTCCACATATTCTTTTTTAATTATCTGGGAATTACCATAACTTCTTGGGAGAAAAAGAATAGCATGATTGTCTTTTGCTTTATTTGCAGTTTAAATTGAGTTTGTTTTTTGTCCTCACCTGTCTTCCATCCAAGTATAGAGAGTTCATTCTACTCTGCTATTTTAGCCATAGTAAATGAAAGTAAAACTGAATGCAAGAGACTGGGACAAAATTTAAACAATCGAGGAATCAACGAGAAACGAAAAAGCTGTCATTCAAGACATTTCCCAAGTATTTATAATAATAATGTAAGAACAAAGATTGTGAATATGTGATTACAAAAGAGAAGTACGCGCTGGTAAAAGATTCCTCATACATTTAATCTAGCTGTACAAACAGGAGAGGTTGTGATGCCTAACAGACATCTCCTACCCAAGGGACATACGAATTGAGCACAAAGAAGATCGATATGTGGAATGTGTTGAAGCATGAAATTCTGAAAGCTAAGAAGTTACAGGAATCGTTGGAAAAGTGGGCTGTTGTACAAAACAAAAACACGGAAAAATCGTGCAGACATTGGATTGTGACTTGAAAATAGATCCTGCTTCCGCGGAAGAAACGTGAATACTTGGAAATATTATAACCTGTAGATGAAAGGAAATGATTGGTAGTACATTAAAATAAACTTTTCAGCCGTAAGCAACATCATCATCATAATAATTCTTATTCTAAAATCTAAAAATCTTGATTGCCTTCGCCTAAATAATATGACAATAAGAAATAATGAAACTGATCAACTAGAGCGATTTTGTCTATATTTCTGAGTATTTAACTATTCATATTATGTTCATATTTCCGACTGTAGTCCTCATCTTTGCTGTCATCTTCACTACGTTTTGGTTTTTGTACGATCCGGTCTTCTTGATATCTGTGATATCCAGAAAAAAAGGCATGGGTGAGTGATAGGATACTTTAGTCTGGTGAAGGAAATAAAGAGTTTGTTTCGAAATTTCAAATTATAACGCATGATTAAGGCCGAAGCGTACAATCGACGAAACGTTGTGAAGTTGACTAAAAATAAAGATAACAGTCCGAATCCTATACATAAAATAAATAGGGTAATTTTTCTTGAAATCATTTTAAATAGCAGGTAACACAAAGTATTATAGACACATGTAACTCGTAACTAGTGTAATGAATTTGTAGGTTCTTAACAAAATAATTAATGAAATATATATTTAATAAAACTTTAAAAAATAAGTATGGAGATAATCATCTTTCCAGCCAATCCGTTGAGTATCTGGAACATGTATGAGATTACCTTTTAATTCGAATATCTATTAGTATTACGGAAGGTGAAAAATGCTTTGGTGTAAAAAAAAATTGGAAATAAACATATACATATCTGTAGTATATCTCCCTGATTTTTCTGCTAGAATTGTTTTTACTGAACGATATGCACGTAAATCAGCCCATTGTTTTTTTGCATTTCTTAACTAGATCTCCAGAAGATATGCGGATCCGACCATATACCAGCCATTTTCATAAAGAAGTGGTGTTTATGAACACGCTCCTCTTCTCTCCAAACTTTACAATAATGCCATACAGCTTCTTGATATCCAGGTTGGTTCGAAGTCATCCTTTGTAGCTCCTGACATTAGGATCATCGGAAAAATTTCTGGTTCCTCAAATTATCGCTCTATTAGTCCCTTACCACTTTTGGAAATGTATGTGTTTTGTGGTGCAGAGGATATCAGCTCGAAACGACAAATCGGGGGGCCGACGTCGAATTCCTGTTGCATTCCTTACATTCACTTACGCACGAAAACCCTTGGGAAAGATATTAATCCGTCTCTTCCTTCCATTTATGATTCAAATAATAGGACAGATTGAGTTCTATAGCCTTGGTCGGAAACTAGTCTACTACAGAAAGCAATGGCAACCTACTGCGGGATAATCTTCTGCTCAGTCAGTCATGTTTCGAAAGAGACATGATCGCCAAAAGCGTGTATTACGTATGGCACTTGACTGCTGACTAGATGCTCTAATCAACGCCTAATTTCATAAGCATTTTACTTCCAATGACATCTGTTTTCCGATTTTTTAACAGCCATTATTGAATTTCTCTATCAAGATTTAGAGAATGACGAAACGCTTACTGCGTCCCTAAATTTCCGAAAGGCGTTCGACTGGGTTTGGCAAGCTCTAAGGGACATGGTGTATCTGGAAGAATATTTGACTTAATTCAATATTTCTCAATAAATTGTGAAATGAAAGTCGTGTTAAATGTGCTCGCTTCTAGAAGATTTCATTTCAACCTTGGATTCTACCAACGATCTCTCTTTGAACAAACGACTTTTCAGATTTTCATAAACGGCCTTCCTGATGTAATGAGTTCCACCCTGCTTATGAAATCTTTTTACTCCTATCCACTTAACAAGTCCGACAGATCCGATAAAGATCGTTTAATCAGTGGTTACAGGGGCAATAAATAGCTTTCTAATGTTAATACATCAAAAACAAAACTGAATGAATTTAATTACCACGGAGAATATTTTCTACTTGTCATCAGGATGAGAAAAACCTTTTAACTTGGACACACATTTTTCATTGACATGAATCGGAGTGATTATATAGAATCAGATGCTAGCTCTTCTGGTAGGAAAATGATTATTTTTCTTTTCAGGAGCCATCTTGTACGTTTCTAAATTTAGCATTCGTCCGTGCATTGAATACTGCTTCCATATCGGGTCAGGTGCACCTGTTATCTGTCTTAATGTTCTTGTTGCATTCTAAATAGTATTTCCTACATTTTCTAAAGTATTTATGTTCGGTGACTTCAATGCCCATCATTCCAAGTGGCTGGAAAACTTTATCACTGATCTTGCTGGAGTCCAAATGCTGAATTTCCCAATCTTCTCAGTCTCTCACACTAGTGATTGATTTCCTCGCGCGTTACTCCAGTAATCAGAATGAACACGCTTCTCTTTTAGATCTTTTTCTTACTTCTATCCTAGATTCTTGCCATGCTATGCAGCTCTGCCTTCTTGGTAACTCTGATCATGCTGTGGTGTCAGTAAATAACACTTTCTACTCCCCTCTATCCAGGATCCTTCTACCAGCAGAATATCTTACTCCTATCTACAAGCGGCGTGGGACTCGTTCCGTGAATTCCTTTGCGATGTCCCTTGGATCAAAGTTTTAATTTCCCTGTTCAAGACTGCGCCTCTTAATTCTTACCCTGAGTAAAAGCCGGCATCAATGCTTTCCTCTAATCTAGAAAATTTCTACTTAAATTTAGTTTTTCTTGGTTCTCTCCTACATCCGGTTTTACTTGAGCGACTCGTCTGATGAAAATATGCTGTTCTTTGTCTCTGCTCAAAATAACTGTAAACGTGTTCTAAATGATACTAAGCTGTTGTTTGCTGATAAAAAACAGTGTAGTGCACCTCGCAAATTTGGTTCCAAGTGTGTATTAAGCAAAAGAAAAGCCTCTATTCATCCATTATTCAATCAATTCGTAGTCCTCACATCCACAGCAAATCGAGTGCTTTGCTTGCGAATTCTCATCCATCGGTACACTTGACTCGTCTAGAGAACCAACACTCAATTTCCTACCTTGAACTGAAGCTCAGTTGATTAATATATATATATAACCACATCTCTGGCCTCTAAGATAATTTTTATGCTTGACTTCCATAATGCAAGCAGAAGTGATGGAATTCCAGCCATTGCTCTAAAGAAATCTGCCTCTGAGTTGGCTTTATTGCTCTCGAAATTATATAACTATTGCTTCATTTCTTCTTGGTTTCCTGTTTGTTGGAAGTCAGCATATGTAGTTCCTGTTTTTAATAAATCTGGGGAGCCCTCTTATTGTTGGAATTATCGCCCTTTAAACATCTTACCTCTTTTTGGTAAGGCATTCGAGACTATTACCAATTCTGAAATAGACATCTCACATCTCACAACCTGACAAAAAGTATGGTTTTTGTTTCGCCAGGTGTGCCGCTATTGTGCTAACGACCGTCACTGAATATATATATATATACCAGGCTCCTCATGAATGAGAGCAGCGGATCTCTAGCTGGAGCTCTTGATATCTCAAAGAGCATTTGACAGGGTTTAGCATGCTGGCCTCATGTGCAAGCTTCAGAACTATGGTATTTCTCGACGATTGTTCGGTTTAACCCAACCGTTCCTATAAAATCGTGAACTGAATGTTGTTTTGAATGGGCAAGCTTCTAGACTCTTCTATACAAGCGGGGCGTCACGCAACACTTAATTCTAGGTCTTACGCCTTTTTTAATATTCTTTAATGATCTCCATGATGTAATTAGTTCCCAAGTTAGTTTCAATGCAGACGACAGTCTCTGTAAAAATCTGCTAAGTTTGACAAAGTAAACCAGACGGCTGCACTTCAAAAAAATTCTTATCTGTGATTGAATGGAGTCGGAAATGACAAGTAAATTTTAATGCCTTTAAAGCGAAGCAGCTCGTCTTTAACGACCATATAGAATCATCTTTGCCAACAATTAGAATAAATGACGCTAATCACCTAGAATGAAATTTTCTGCGCCCGCTTGCGCTCACTGTCTCAAATAGCTGCATCTACTGCAAGGAGCCAGGAAGTTTTTCTCGTCAAAATCCATTTTTCAAATTTATAAATTCGTTCGTGCATTGAATACTTTTGCCATATCTAGTCGAGTGCACTTGCTATTCATCTTGAGGGTCTTGACAAAATCCAAAGGAGGTTCTGCAATACAATCGATCCTGACTTGGCAGCCCGACTGCAGTCACTTTCTCAACGAAGTGATGTGGCTTCCCTCTGTCTTTTCTACGAGTAATTTTTTAGAAACTGCTCTAGCGAGCATGTTCACCTGGTCTTAAGACCACATGTATATACTCATGCTACTAGGTCCCATCCTTTTACCGTCGACATAGTTAAATGTAAAAGCCTCTCCTACTCTACTGTTTATTTTCTCGCACTTCCCGTTTGTGGAACTCCCATCCATTCTTTCGCCTCCCTGAAAGATACTATCTTCAAAAGTTTAAATGTAACGTCAATTACCATTTTTATCTCTTTGATTACCATCCATCTCTTTTTCGGTAACTCTTGTAAATGTTTTATCTCACTGTAACCCGCTGCACAGTAGTGACATTTTTGCCTTACTTGGGGTGAAATTATTGTATGAAAAAGATTCACAATTATATTCTGTGGCAACTTTTCAGATTTTTCTTCATGCTGTTTGTCGCTGTTTCACGTTCGATTTATATCTGGGCTATCCTCCAGCTATTACATTGACTATGAGTTAAATAAATACTTATTAATGAATAACCGATAAAAACATTATCGACTTTTCAGCAGTTACCGGGAATGCGCCTACAGGTAAGTAATCCTTGTAAAGAAATAGATCACTGAATTTCGCTCAAAGAATCCGGAATCCGGAATATTTTCTGTCTCAATCGATTTTCTCCGTGCCTTGTAATCAGTTGCGGGCATTAAATAGAGTTTACTCTTCCAAATCTTATACTTTTTCACAAAAAAAAAAAAAAATAATCGTACTGAGATTATCCATGTTTCAAATACGTTCAAAAAACAAACAAAATAAAATGGTGACTGATTGAATCGAGTTAGTCAAAGCGGATTCGTTATTTTTGGATCTTAAATCAACTCTCATTAACAAACGTTGGTGCTTCGTGTAGATATCAGACAAACCAGAAGTTTTTTAGCCTGTAAAATTTCTAGTTAACGAAAATGGTAAAAAAAGATTGGTCGTATTTTATGCACGCACAGAACGTAAACGATTTTAGAAGTACATCAATGTAATAGAGAAAGATTTTAAAAGAATTGTTATGTCTGCTAGAAAAAAAATTTGTATCATTCTGCAGTGTGGATTGATTTTTCCTTCCAGAATCTATTTTACACATCTATGAGTCTACCATTCGTCCATGCATTGAATATTGCTGCGACATCTAGCCTGGTGCCTCTATATTTTTAGAGATTATAAATAAAATCCAAAGAATCTGCAATGTGATTAATCCTGACCTTGCATCTACCGTTCAGTCAATTTCTCAACACAGCAATGTAGTTTCCCTGTGTTTTGGTTGTAATGGGATGTTCTACAGTCCCTATTGTCTATGTGGCTGACTATATTAGTAGACATATATAGTGAGCAAAGGAGATTCCTGTGACTCACCGCGCTAACAAGGTTTGCTCGTGGACTGAACAGTCATCACTTTTGTTCACTTCTCGGCGTCCGAGCAGAGAGGGACCCATACGAGGCTCCGCCGAAGGGTAGAGTCTCGCTAGGTTCATAAAACAAGAGCTCGACTCAGCCTTAAGCTGCGTCTACGGCATATTTTTGGTTGAGCTTACGGGCTCGGTATTTCCACATAAATCGACATTGTGCCACACCTGCTTTAGTTGGAAGGTAGCAAATACCCTCGCTTCGGCAACGAGGCTTGTGTACGGATTGAGTGATCAGACCTGAACAAGCACTCCTGTTCACCTCTCTGTGTCCGAGTAAAGAGGGACCCAAGCAAAGGGTAGATTCTCGTTTGGGTTGAAAAAACGAGAGCAAATGCACTTGCTTCGCCAATGTTTTGCTTACAGATTGAGTGATCAATCTTGAGCAACTCTCTTGTTCAACTCTTTGCTTCCGAGTGGAGTGGTACCAAGAGAGACAACGCCGATAGGTATAGTCTCGTTTGGGTCGAATAGTGAGGAGTCCGACCAGGCCTTAAGCTAGTTTACGGAAAATTTCTGACTGAGATTAAGGGCTCAGAATTTCCACATTAACTGACCTTGTGTCACATATGCTTTGGTGGAAAGGAAGCACATACACTTGCTTCGGGAGTCACTGGCCTGCCACCAGATTCCCTGTATTCTCTTTATAAAAAACATGCTTCTTTCATCTATGCACGTGTTGCTGTTTTTCAGTCAAATACCAACTTGTCTGTTTGTAACCTCTTTATAGAATACAACAGTTTTTTTATTACATACATACATGGTAATTGTTCTGACAAACACTCCTCTACGGTAGTAATATTTATGAATTTAAGCACAGTACTAGATTAGTTGTGGCGCAGTGGATATCGGCTCGGAACGAGAAATCGGGGAGCCGAGTTCGAATTCCAGTTGAATTCCTTGCATTCACTTACGCGCAAATACCCTTGGGAAAGGTATTAATCCGTCTCTTCCTTCCAGTTATGGATTAAATAACAGGACGGACTGGGTTCTATAGCCTTGGTCGGCAACCAGTCTACCGCAGAAAGCAATGGCAACCTACTGCGGGATAATCTTCTGCCCAGTCAGCCATGTCTCTTTCGAGACATGATCGCCCAAAGCGTGTATCGCGCATGGCACTTAACTGACTGACTGACTAGATTAGTGTGGATGTGAGTTGTGGTGTAATGGTCGGAATGATAATTTGAACAGTCGAGTTCGAATTCTAGTTGATTTTATTTCATTTACTTGCGCACAAATCCCATTGGGAAAAGTTTTAATTCATTTATTTTCCATCTATGTGTTCAACAGCAGGAAAGATTGGGTTCTATAACCTTGGTTGCAACCAGTTTAACGCAGAAAAATATCGCAACAAACGAAAATCTACTTCCTCAACAGTCATGTATCAAAAGAACGTGTATCACGCAATTAACTGACTAGATTACTGGCAAGTTCCAATTTAATTTGAAATATCTAGATGTTAAAGTAAGTTCTAGAATAGCAATTTATTATATCGCACTCTTCGCTTTTGAAACACGTTCCTGACTTCTGGCTTCCCAGTTAAATTTGATTCTAAAAAATCCAAGTGTAATGTCATTACGTATCTTCAGTTTGCTTAAGTTTAGTTCTTATATTATTCTCACTCCTAATATTTTGTTTCGTATACTAACACTCAGTAAGCATTTGAACCTGAGAGACTTTATTGCCTGTCTAGGGGTAGCAATTTAAGATACGTAGTTTGATATCCATATGTTCATTATGAATAAAAATACCAATTCAGTACTGCTCATATGCATGATATGGAGGTTGTCGTCTGTGAACACCTACTTCTAGCTAGGTTGATTTTAATGCACACAATTCCAAGTGGCTGCAAAACTGATTCTGCTGTCATTCAGATCATGGACTTGCAATTAAACAATCTCTAACGCATATAGTGGATTTCTCCTCGCGCTTCCCCACTATCTCTACAGGACATGCTTCACTGCTAGATCTCTGCCTCTTCTCTGTTCCTGACTCCTGACAAGCGTTGCAGATTTGCTCTCTTAGTAACTCCGATCATGCTGACGTTTCTATTAATATATTCCACTTCCTTCCACTTCCCAGCAGAATTCTTTACTACTACCAAATTATAAACTGGGACATCCCTTCAGAAAAAATGTTTAACCTCCCCTGTCTTTTCTCGGTCTGCTTTTTTGGTTTTCTCCTGTGAGAATGCTGGTATCAATGCTTTCATACCGGTCAGGAGGTTCCGTCCTAAACCACATTTGCCCCACCCTGGTTCTCTCTTGCCTGCAGAGTCGCCATTGCCAACAGGAATCACTACTTCTAGTTATATCGGAGCCACGCGTCTGACCATAATAGGCGCCTATTTGCCTCTGCTTTTAAAAAGTATAAGAGAATCTTGAATGACGCTAAGCTGTTGTTTGATGAGAGAATGAAGCAGTGTATAGTAGCCGGAAGGTTCGTCTCCAAAGAATACTACTGACTTTGCAAATGTGTGTTGAACAACAGCAAATCTTCTATTCCTCCTTTAATCAATAAATTGAGGTCCTCACAGCCATAGCTGACAAAACTGAGTGCTTTTGTCGCGGATTCCCCTCTAACTCTACATATACATAACCCCACTCTGGTGTGTAACATAATTTCAAAACTTGACACCCATGAAGCCAGCGGATGGGACGGAATCCTCTTCATTGACTTGGATATATGTACCCTCTAACTTTCCTCAATTCTCTCTCAACTCTATAATGACTGATTCTCTACTTATTGTTGTCCTGTCTACGTAAAGTTTTTATCTGTGGTTCCTGTATTTAAGACCTTAGAAGAACCTTTAGGGTCCAACTAATTACCGCCCTATCAGCCTCTTACAACTATGATGAAATAGTTCAACATCTCACCACCCATAAACTATTCTCGACAGAAAGTATGGGTTCTGCTGTGCCAGGTCTACTGTTGATATGCTAACGACTATTACCGAATACATATACCAGGCCCTCGATAAGAACAGCAAAGCTCAAACCGTTGCACTGGATATGTTTAAGGCATTTGATAGGGTTTGGCACGCTGGTTTCTGCGGAAGCTACAGAGCTATGCTATCACTGGACGCTTGGTTGGTTTGATCCAATTGTTACTATCAAACTGCATGATAAATGTACTCCTTGAACGGACATGCCCCCAAATCATATCACACGAACGTGGGTATAACCTAGAGCTCTATCCTAAGTTCGACGCTCTTTCTGATCTTCATCAATGATCATCATTATTTACTATTTACTCCTGCCTCACTAATAAACTTTCCTAGGCAGACAATGATAACCTGCTGCTGAGAAGGAATCTGTGGTGGACTGGAGAAAAAATGGTTCATGAATTTTAATGCTTCCAAAACAATGCTGCTTTCGGTCAATCATCATAGACAGTCCTTCCTGCCCAGCATGGATCAAGCTAGTCTCCCTGAACGCAATACCCTGCGTCTCCTCGTCTTCACTCTCTTTTCCGACCTCAAGTGGAACGATTACATTAAATCAATTGCTAAATCTACTGCTTGGAAGGTTTGGTCACTGTGTTAGGTCAGGATGTTTTTCTCGTCTGAGTCCAGCTTGCACATGTACAAATCAACCATCTGCCCATGCATTGAATACTCTTGTCATATCTGCTCGGGTGCCTATGCTATTCATCGCGAGGTCTTTGACAGTATCCAGAGGAGAATCAGCAATGTAATCGATACCGATGTAACAACTCGACACTAGCCAATTTCTCACAGATGGTATGTTGTTTCCCTCTCTCTCTTCTATTTTTTATGGCTAATATGGTCGAAGCAGAAGTCATGAAAATATTGCCGAGAGAATGAAGCAGAGTACAGAAGCCGTAAAGCTTGGCTACAAAGACTACAGGCGGCTCTACAAATTATGTGCTGAACAACAGCAAATATTCCATTCATCTTTTAATCAATAAATTAGAGGAAATATGGAATATCAGTTGTGCCTCCTCTGCAGGAATTTACTCGAGCTACTTGATTTGCAACAAGATCCCGTCTTTTACAGTTGAAATAATCAAATGCAGTCGCCACTTCTACCAGCTTCTTTTCTTTCACTCCAGCCTGTGGAACTCCCTTCCGTGTACTTGCTTCTCTGATAGCTACAATCTCCAAGAGTTTAAATGCAATGTGAACTGCCATCTCTTCTTCCTTTGACACTCATTCTTCACTTATTCTTTTAATAACACCCCCTGTATTTTGTTTATCTTCCTTTTCTTTCTACTCTCGCAACTCTCTTCACTCCAGTATTCTCATCCTTCTCTTGTTCTTTCTCCGACGCCCAGTTCATTTTTCTCTTCGCTCTCCTGCTTAGTAACATTTCACTTTGCTCTTATGTAGCCCCTGCGCACTAGTGAGAGTATAGCCTTGTTTGGGGAGAAACGAGTAAAAAAGAGAGAAAAATTATATTCACTCCAGTATTAAGGAATAAGTCAAGAAGATTGACCCGAATATTAAGCAATAAGGCAAGAATGTTGATTCCAATATTATGCAATAAGCTAAGTATATTGATTCTAATATTATTGTAGATAACATCCAATAAATGTAATATTTATCGTTGACCACGCAGAAAGCACTATTGTAGATTGGAATTTACACATGTGTATAGCTGAATAATTGACATTCATTAAACACTTTATGTTTTAAGCATATTGGCGAGATTTCAGATAGTGTACTCGCTGTTCTACCCTGCTTCTCATGCGTTTAATCTTAACGTGAAAATTTTCATTTGCGTTGTAATTAGACCATCATAGCAGCGTATTTTTGTCGATATTTAATAGATTCCGAAACTTTAACTAAACTAAAAGTAAAGATATGGTAACAGTTTTTCTTTCACTTTTTGATAACGTTATGAATGAAATCGAATTCTTCTAATTATAAAGAATAAAATAACATCTTACTGTCTTTTAATAATACATATTTTTAATATCAAAACATTATGGAACCCATTTTATTAGGTTCATTGTTAAAATATCTATCAGTCTGACTCTTAAATAATTTCAGCTTTTTTATCGGATTTCTTATTGAAGTACAATTACATTGCGTGTTGTTAAATTGTTAAATTTTAGCTACAATTAGTAATAGATTTTTGCAACTTTTGAGCGAAAGTTTTAAACTTGTTTACTTCGAGAAATCTTTACTTATTATATCTTTTGCAGCGATCGATAAAGGTATAATTGATTTAATTCTAACAAATAAAAATATAATTGATTTAATTCTAACAAACTCCCCGTCAAAATACATGGAACAGGTGGTAGTCATTAAATATTCATGAGTGTAATACTCCAGTATGTTATTTACTAAAAATTAACGAAAATATTAAAAAAATGTAAAATTCTGATATTATCGGAAATTCTCAAATGAAACATTAACGTCATTTTGAGTAACATTTATTTTATATGTTGATGGTTTTAGTCATAATATAATGAATAATTCTTTAACAGTCAAATAAATTATTAGCCTACTACAAGAATTTCGTCAAATTTGAATTATCATACATTTTATAATTAGCAGAAGCAGGTCGTTGATATATGTTAATGACATTACATAGGCGAAAATTATCTCTTTCATTGTGCCCTTATTATCGGTGTAAGATAATTGAAACAAAATGAATAATGTCTTCCTAGGATTTTTTACATTTTTTTTTCTAATCAAGTAAACGCTGTCGTTTTGATTTTCTCTTCCGATTGCATAATTCTTTACGTTTTCGAACAATATCCGCAATCACTATATAAGGGTTGCCAGTGTGTTCATGCAGCATCACACATTTCGAAATTTTCCTTGGAATAGCTGTCCTAGTAGACAATGGCCGTAGAACAGCTAATCCTTCTATAACTTGTTGTAAATCGAATTCTATAGGGAAAACTGTACAAAGACTAAATTCCAGAATTGAACAGCAGGTGCTCACAAAAATCCGGAATTTCCACTATTCCTCGTCTGATAGACTGACCAATACATACGGGTCTTCTATTGCTGAAAATTTTATTAATAACCATAATTGTGCCTCTAGCTTTCCCTCTTTTCAATCTTTAGTACGTCCAATTCGAGTTGCCAACCTAAAGTTATGGAGGCCATTTCAATACTTCCTCAGGCATAACGGGAGGTTCCAACTGACGATGATATAAAGCATCATCGCATATATTAACAGTTTCAGCTAAAGTGACGCAAATAAAAAGGATGAAAATTATATAAGAACAGATAAATTTGTCGGTTGACAAATTTTGCTGCATAAAGTCGGAAAACTCAAACGAATGTTTAATACAGAATTTGGTATACTGTCCTAAAACAGACTGTAATGTGGTCGTAAGCCATTTCGTCACGCCATGTTGGGAAGACACTAACATAGATAAAATAGGTGTCACTGGGACGCAGTCCTTATGTGGTTTAGGCAAACCATAGAGACGAGGACGAATTAAACGTGTCGGTTTAATTTCTTTAGAAATTTCAGTAGGTAAACCCTGCTTTTAAGAGATTTAATTAGTTTTTGGAATTTGACCTCAATAGATATTGTAGAGTCATATTTGTCTATTGGGCCAAACTAAACAAGTTTGGAAGTAT
>JBBBDQ010000259.1:475000-747500 GCA_037127315.1 Ascarosepion bandense
TTATTGTTCTTTTCAAGTAATACTTTAAATACACATTTTTAAATTATTTATTTTTGAAAATTAAAATGAATTCATGGTTTTTCGGAAAGATAAGGAGGCGTGGTTGAAGAAAACTGAACAGTATGATTATGGATGTGTCTGTATTACTCAATCAAAAAGAAAGATTTAGTTTGAACTATGAAGTTAAATATTTAGGTCGTATAAAGGAAATAGATGGCACTTTTCGTTCTTGGGAAGATAGATATTAGTAACATATATTATTTAAAATTGTATACATTGATATTTTTATAGCAAGTCTGAGTTTAAGGTTTTTCATATTTTAACTTTACTGCTGTATATGTGAAAGGGGCTCAACTGTTTAGGTTGAAGTTTAAATTAAGTAATTATGGTATACCACGGTATAATAGAGTTATGAAATCGAAATAAGTATTTAGTGCGTCGTTAATTTTAATAAAATAATTGTTATGTGATATTAAACAAAAATTATGAATGAATATTATAGTTAATTGTGTTTTAGAGCGAAATATATACGGTTTTTATATAATACTGTCAATTTATTTCTATGGGGTTAATAGTACTTTATTATGTTCTATTGGTTCAAACTATAGTTCCATAATAAACTGTTGTGTTAACTTGCAGGGCTCCATACTAAGTTTTTTTTCCATCGTTCTGAAAAACAGTTTGAATCGTTCAGAATCACATAAATTGTCGGAACAGAAGTATTTGTTAATAAATTTCTTTCATTTCAAACAAAACCAGTATTTGCACTTAATTACAGTTTTCACTTATTTTCACTTAAGAAACTGTTAGGTACCTCCACTAAATTGCTGAAGAAATAGCATAGTATAAAGAAAAAAACTGCCAAACCTAATAAAAACGAACTTTTTAAAACAAAATGTTTATGTTAATAGGAAAGATCAAAGTATTTTTAATTATTTTTTTCAATTTTTTTATCCTTTCTAACACGTTCGAAAATAAAATATTTTGTTTTGATTTTAGTTTGCAGTTAGGCAAATGGTTACGAAATCTTACAATAGGAAATTTAATATTACATAACTGTGTTTTTCGGTGAAACATACATTAATTTGGAAATTCTTGCAAAAATCAAATAATTGTCGTATTTTAATGAAACTTTCAGAACTTTTTCGAAAATAGATTATTTTTTTCACACAATTAGACTTTATTTCCGAAAATCTAATCGAAGCAGTAAAACAAAAAAATGACATTATTTAATCTGATAGGCTTTTAGTTGCTTTAATAAGTAATATATATTAAGAACATCATAGTCTGAACAAAATATTCAATTTGGAAAGAAATTTTGAAAAAATTGTTTAATTTCTTTAGATTATAATAACTTAAAAAAATTTGAAAATATTTTAAAAATGTTTCAAAGATTTGTTGCCGTTAGTTATTAAATTATTTACTGAATACTATATTTACTTATCAGAAATTGAAAAGTTAAATATAAATCGTCGAGACTTCATTTGTTTTTAAATATTTGAAATTTTTATTTGTGAGTTTGAACTTATTTTTGTGTGATAATTTCTGTGTGTACATTAAAGATTATGGGTTCCACGGTTTATTCCCCTTACAGAAAAACAATTTGCACACTTATATCAGTTGTGATCATCATAGACACTCAGCTAATCTCGCTTCAGGCTGTCCTCACATATCAAATCATACGAAATGGTCAGAAAGATCATCATTCCGTGATTAACAAATAGATTTATTCTAAATTTTATGCTATAAATAATTAATACTTGTGTAAATAAGATTAATTTCACATTAAATTTGCTAATTTTCTAAAATAGCGTGTCACTGAAGGATATTTTGTTTTTGCAAGACTTTTAAAACCGAGAATCAACTTTTGTTTTAAAATGTATCGATTGCTAAGAAAATGACCGAAACATTTACAAATTAAAATAAAACAAACTTCTATTCTAATCAATATAACTACTATTTGAAATACACCAGTGTACTAGAAAAAATACATTTAATCATTTAGCTTTTAATTAAGCTAAAATAAAATCTTCAAGAATACGTTTCATTTTTAAAATTTAATTTTAAATTTTGTGTATTGAAAATGAGTAGAAATACTTAATTTCCGGCTACCAAACTTTTTATTTTGGGGTGAATTAACAGAAAAACAGTTTTAATTGTTTTTGAATGTTTCTAAACGTTCAATCCCAACATAGGTTATTTGTACATATGATTTTTGAAAGAGTTGTTGGTATTCATGGGGTTAATTCATCCCTAATAATGGAATTGGTAAGGTTCGTTTTCGATGGCTGCAAATTATTTTCAAGTAAATTAATTTATTTAAGAATTAGTATAAAGCAATTTATTTTTTCTTTGGGGAAGAGGACGAGAAAGCTTTCTTTGATGAAACAATAAAAGCCCTCGAAACCTACCTTTTATCCCATCTAGTGTAATTAAATTCATTTCATTGGCCTTTCCACAAATTTGAATTGTTCAGTTTCCAAGAAAGCAGACAATAGTTAACTTGGATTGGTGCCTGAAAGAAAAAAAGAAACACACAACAAAGGAGGTAAATTCTCTCATAATATTTCTGGTTGAAATTTCCGGTTCAAAATAAAACAAAGCTGAGAACCCACAGATATCGTTTTTTTTGTGGAAAAAATGAGGTGCCTGCATGGAACGCATAGATACGATATTCTTACGTCCTTTTATGCGTCAGAGAAGGAGAACGCGTATCTATCAGCACACACACACACACACACACACACACACACACACACACACACACACACACTTATATATATATATATATATATATATATATATATATATAGTGTTAAATATGAGAGACAATGAATGTCTATTATGTTCAATCATGATCAGTTCTAAACGTCGTATTTTAGCTTTAATTTCAGTTAAAAATAAAGACAAAAATTCTCCAATATTTGGATAATTTTTATTAATATTTTTCTAAGCTTTCGGCTCACATAAACCATCTTCAGAGAGGTCACCAAGACGGTAACACAGTAACATCCACCATCACTGACGATTTTATTTTGTGTTGACATAAAACTCCGCTCGGCAAAGGCAATAGTTACCAAAAATAACAAACGCAGTTCGCAAATTTGCAATGCGGTTCTGTGACGTCACACCGCATGATAGCGCGAAATGACAACAGAACACATGTATTCAAATGCAATGTAATATGTTATGGCCAGATTTAAAAGTGATTTTATCAAGTGTGTGTTGTTTGGATTTAATGGACATGGCCTCCAATATCTGAAGGCACTTTTTG
Source organism: Ascarosepion bandense (assembly GCA_037127315.1). Taxonomy (NCBI): domain Eukaryota; kingdom Metazoa; phylum Mollusca; class Cephalopoda; order Sepiida; family Sepiidae; genus Ascarosepion; species Ascarosepion bandense. The sequence goes on from JBBBDQ010000259.1 coordinate 478,275, forward strand.
CTGTGTGTATGAGTAAGGATTATTATATTATTGACTAAAATCTGTCTGATATTACCTATATGTTTATGTTTTTTCTGAGAAATGTTGTTTAATTGTACTCTGATCAGAAAGGTGACATTTAAGTCTACGGGAGAGCTTGGTTGTAGTAAAACCAATATATGTATTGGGTTTTGTATTATTACCAGAGATACAATCTCTGAACGGGAATGTAAATTGGTACATTACATTGTTTTTTGTAGAGAATTTAGTTTAGTGCTTGTAGCGTTATTAGAGACTATGGGGTCAATTGTTTTGAATTTTTTATAATATATAATGAGTTTAATTTGATTATTACTATCCACTGGTTTAACATTTCTACGTATTATGTTTTTGAGAGTTTTTTCATCTTGTTTGTAATTATTATGTATTTGGTTGCAATAGTATAAATTAATAGCTCTAACAATATTGATAATATCAATAATAATGGTGTACATAAAATAAACATAACGCTATTAACTTATATTATTGCAACAAATATGAGCCGAAAGCTTAGAAACAAATTAACAAAAATTAACCAAATGTTGGAGAATTTTTGTCTTTATTTTCAACTGAAATTAAAGCCAAAATACGACGTTTAGAACGGATCATGATTAAACATAATAGACATTCATTGTCTCTTATATTTAACAGTATATGTTTAGAAAATTATTTGTTGCCTCGATACACTATATATATATATATATATATATATATATATGGGCGATGTGTAAATTGTTGTCATTTTGTATTTTTATTTTGCACATGTGTTTTGTTTGTTTTTGATTTTGTCGATTGCACATAATAGTAGACTCCGCTGGGCAACGTCTTTGAGAAAAAGAACAGCATGACGCCATTCCCTCCGTCAAAAACTTGGAGACGATATGCTGTGCTGTTTGTAATTTGTGTCAGAATGTCCAATTTTAGAGTGTTTTGGCGTCAATGTGTGAACAGCGCAGAGGATTTGGAAATGGTTTGATGTGTCCAATGGTGATTACAATTGTACGACAGGTCGGATAAGGTAAGACCTCCTGAATTTGTTGCTGAGGTCATTAGACTCAACACAGAGGCCTACATCAAGTTCCTGGTTCTAGTTGATGACTGCAACAAGATCCTAAGCCTGACAACATGACTCTGCACTATGCCAAACAAACAGGAGTATCCCAGCTAATGCAATCAGATAATTACAGCAACAGCATTACCTCTTGCATCTGACCACTTAATTCTTCCGACTGCAACCCCGTTGCTTACTGTGTGGGGCGAAGTTGAGTGAGAGACTAAAAAAATCTTCTTATAACATCAAAGATGAAATGAAGGCAAAAAGTGTAGCAGCATTTCCCAAATTTACAGAATATTTGCAGGAGGTACCGAAATGGTATTCAGTCCTTCGATTAAACCAATGGCGATTTATTGAATAAATTTAATCTTCAGTATTTCAAGATAGTTTTGTATAATTTTGGTAAATTGAGATGTCGATGCTATTTTCATTTTTGTTTAATTTGGATATCAATTTGATGATAATTTTGTCATTGCAACCTGCATATATATATATATATATATATATATATATATATATATATATATATAGTGTCAAATTACACTAGTTTCTATGACGAAGAGCCGTCTGGCGAGTGTTTGCTCACTTGGTATTTCATATATAAAGGAAGACGCTGATTCAAACACTGTCGAAGAGCACATTTACTTTATTAAGTTCTCTGAAGTTCTCAGAAGTTAGTCTATCCTATCAGTTTTTTATTGCTTTTATTTTTAGAATTATCTTCACTAAATATGCTTTTAATTTGTCTTGATTGTAACATCCGGAGTGTTTGGAGTAAAAGAAATATGTTTTAAGAGCCTGGACATAAATTTGCCGGAGCGGTCACCGAAAATATTGTACTCTCGATATATTTTCCTCTTTTTGCCATTTTCATGAAAACCGTAATTATGATTGTTTAAAAAATACAAATGATACAATGTGGACTAATTAAGAACAGCAACATTAAAATAATGACTTGTTAGTGTTATTGTAAACAGTGCATTATGTCATTATGTCAACTCCACTAGAATTTCCTACACTGTACATAGCTTCACAGAGCTGAACATGAGAAACATTTCAATAATTTGCAATGTTTGTATTAATTATAATAACAATTCAGAGAATTCTTTTCAGTTGTTTTAATATTTGTGTACACATATAAAATGGAAATTCGAATACGGTTTTCCGAATTAACAATTTCGAGCCATTCCCGTATTCCAAGCTGACAAAACCTTGTATATCTTAGCGGTTACCAATCTACGTACTGATAAAATTCAAAAACCTTCCGGGAAACAATTGTTTCAACATGATTTACCCGTAAAATTGAAATTAAGTTAAGTTCTAACTTTTCGCAACTTAAACAACTTTGACAGTTGTACGTCTGCATCATTTAAAGCTACACAGCCCTCATCCTTAAAATTTGGTTATAGATTAGCCGCTACGTTTGATAGGAAGAACTGGATATTTTCTACATTCTGTAAGCCACAAAAATAAAATCTCTTTTTCGCATATAAAATTAAAATTATATATATATATATATATATATATATATATATATATATATACTTAAACTTAACATAAATATCTTGTTAGTCCTTATAAATAAATGATTTGTATGTGATGAGCAATATAAAATTCAGTAAAATGTGCAAGCATTATACTAAATACTGTAGACGGTTGTACGATCTCGAGTGCTCCCCACCATTAATTCCTACCTTGTGTCACATCATGTCTCACTGTGAAGACATGGTAAATACCTAAATACCTGCTAAATGTTATATGTAATTTTACTTATTTTTCTATTGTACTTACTGATAAACAATCTAAGTAATGTAAATATATGAAAAAGGAGGAAATTCTTAAATTTTGAAAAAAAGAATTACAACATATCGTCCATTCATTAAGGATTTGCAAATGATAGCCTAGCTTATTTCTTCCATAACGTTCTTATTGAATTCGACAATAGCAGTCCATTTATTTTTTCAAAAACATAAAAATACAAGAAGCAAAATGAAGAAGACTAAAATGAATTTTTACGTAATATCTGCATTAAGTAGGTTACGTATATGCAATGTTGAAAACCAACTGAGAAGAAACATTTAGAGAGCTTGTCTTCTGGGAAAATGAAATATTGTTTTGAATTTTCAGTGAGTGAAAAAGATTTCTAGTCTTCTGTATGACATTTAAACAGAAAAATAAATAATGCGATCAGTTTTTTATAAGATGCTAAAAAAAGAATTTAGGACGAATTAAAAAAAAAGCAATTCTTACAAAAATTGGATTCAGATTTGCCTGTTATCCAGTTCATATTACTTCTCGGTCTTTTGAACAAGAGTAAGGGTTTCTCCCTTGTTTCCTGTGTAAGGTCTTAATAAACGTAGTATTAGCAGCAGCGCTTAATTAACAAAAAAGCCGCAACAGCCTTGATTTTATAAAAATAAGTAAACCCTTAGGTAGCTATCTTCCTGTTTTTTCTCTTTTCGAAATATGTGCCACCAACTTTTCACAGTGAAGACAAAAAAGCAGTTAAAACTTTACACTGACAAGTCAAACTCAAATGCATTCAATAAAATGTTTTGTGAATTCACTTTATTTCAAAATACTAAATTTTTCTGATGTTGTTTTGTTTAGTAAACGTTATCTTGTATTGCATATCATATTTCATGCACGTGTCATTTCGAATTCCACTTGACTTCGTTGCAGTCACTTACGCACAAATACTCTTGGGAAATGTATGAATCTGTCTCTTCTCCCTCCAGCTATGGGTCAAATCGCAGAAAGATTGGGTTCTATAGCCTTGGTTAGCAACCAGTGTAGGTAATAGCAACCAACTGTTGAAAAGTCTTATGTACAGACAGTCCTGTCTCTTTCGAGACATGATCGCTCAAGCGTGTATTACATTTGACACTTAACTGACTGATAGGAGTGCATAGAAGAACAGTTTGAGTTCTGTAGATATGGTTAGCAAACTGGTCTACCACAGAAAGTAATGGCTAACTACTGCGGTAAAATCTCATACCCAGTCAGGCATGTCTAAAAAGAGACAACTAATTAACCTTAATTATCTGACCGGCATTAATTCATATAAAATATTCTTGTAAGAAACCTTACATATTAATTATAGACTTATCCAATACACTAAAACTATTTAGGGTTACATTTCCAGTTTCTTCTTAAGTTTTTTTGTCTTACTCTTTCATTCCCGGTATCATATCCATCTTAGTGGCATTATCGCCTTGCTTGTGTTTAATTTATTTTTAAAAATTAAAACGGTTAGCAAGGAAAATACAGAAATTACAGCTAGTTTCTAGGTGATAATAATAGATTTCTTTTGGTGTAATGTCGAATTAAATTTAAATCCATTAATTTTGTTAAAAATTGCTCCAGTTGACTTTTCCGCGACAAAACCGAACAGAAAATGTATCGACATTTGCAGCAGCCTAATTCCTAATCTAAACCAGGCATAATGTTTATATGAAACAAAGGACCTTCTAGACCTAATGAATATGCTTTCTTAATTCTGCAAGGACTTATATACAACATTTGCAGCAGTAACAAGCTTTTCAGTTTCATTAATTTTATAGCGTAAAATGTCATTAAAATAATTCTTGTACCAAAAACCTCACTCGGACTTCATATTAATTGTGTTTCCTACATTTTCTGGGTTTAATATTGTTCAGCGCACTCAAAATGAGTTTAAACGGAAACATTGTGTATTAATAATGTGCGTTTTAGTGCAGCGGATATCGGCTTAGAACGAGAGATCGGAGAGCCGCGTTCGAAACCCAGTTAAATTCGTTGCATTCACTTACGTGCAAGTACACATAAGAAAGGTACTAATCCGTCTATTCTTCCTCCAGCTATGGGTTAAATAGCAGAGCAAAGTGGTTTCTATAGCCTTGGTTGACATCCAGTCTACCGCAGAAAAATAGCAAACTACTGCGGAAAAAATCATTAGTCAAGTCTTGAAAGAGACATGATCGCCCAAAATTGTATCAATTATGGCAATTAAAGGACTAAAAATTTACTTAAATGAGATAGCGTGTTGACACTATAGCTAAAATTTACTTAAATGGGATAGCGTGTTGACACTATAGCTGTCACCTGTGGTTTTGCATAACAGATGACAACTATTCTATCGAAAACATTAAAAGTGACTGGCGAAAAGTGAAAATCGTTTGGCATTGCAGTAAATCCCGTAGAAAGAAAAATATATAAACATCAATAAAATTAACTCAAATTAAAATAAGGCATTTGCACTTTTCTTTAAAATCCTCATCTCACTCTCTCTCTCTCTCTAAACTTCTCTTTCTATATTTCTCTCTCAATTAACGAGAAGACAAACCTCAAACAATTAGAGGATTAGACAAAATGACTAAACCAGGCCCAAAAAAAAAAAAACGCCGGAAGTTTGCAGGATCAGAGACTACTTATTTGTGACTAAAAGTAGCAAAAATAAGGATGTTGCCATGCATAACTCTCGTCATAAAAAATGAAAAAAAAATGTCGGAAAATTCAATAATTTTGGTCAATCAAATAGAAAAAAAGATTTATGATGTTAGCTGAAACCTATGTTTAAGGCCAGTGCTTTTGTGCCTTATCAAAACGGATGTAAGCTAACACCTGTGAGCGAGAAGCAGCAGAGAGCAGCACAGAGGGAATCTGACACAAAGTAACTAGTCATGTACGACGAGTGAAGTTCTGCTAATGGTATTTTCTTAAAGCTAAAAAAAAACCCAGTAGACTGACAATGTCCTATTTCTAAAAATACAACTAACTCTATCATGGCCTGAATTTCACATGTCCACCAAAGGATATTTCTCCTGACTGTAACCAATATCCGCCTCACTAACAAACGTTTTTGCCAGATCGTAAACCAAAACACTCACTTAGCACTTATTACTGTAAAGCAAATGAATAAAACATTTCATATTTGCATATACCCTTTCTTCACTGAGTTTTATATAATGTTTTCAGTAAAAAAAAACAAAACAAAAAAATAATTAACACCATTTATCAATACAGTTAACAGCCGAATGTAAGCACATTTATCAAAGCTTTAAACGAAACTGTTTGAAAAGGTCATATTACGATTTAGCAACAAGTAAAATCTGAAAAAATAAATTTTGAATGAAATAAAATGACCAATGTCTAAATTAAATCAGCTTTAAACTAGTGTATTTAGACTTTTTGCCTGTGACTTTTGTTAGTTTAATATGGCATAAGAAATCTTCAGTTATGACGTAAGCGAAGAACATCATCACCAATTCAAATACCTACGGAAATCTGCTGCGTACCATATTAAAAACCGGATACAGAATATCTTCATGTCGTGGTGTACCTGTATCTTAGTTAGACATTCAATACCGATAGACATTTTTGTTGTCACTCAAAGGAAACACTGATGTCTCCGTAAACACGTGTAATCCCTCAATATAACGTTTATTAGAATATGACGGTTACCCATCTTGGCTTTGCCAAAGGCGATCACTAGGGGGCGCTCTTTAAGCCTACAAACAAGCAAATATATTATCTCTCACTCTCTTTTAAGCTTTTTCAAATCTTGCTTTCAGGTGTAATCGCACGTGGGTAATTTTCCCCCAATGCGGCACGCTCTTTTTATTTTATTTTATTTTATTTTTTTGTCATTTGACTTTTTTACTCTCTCACATGTGCGTTGTGGTGCAGTGGTATCGGCTCGAAACGTGAAATCGGAGAGCCGGGTTCGAATTCCTTGCGCACATACACTGGGGAAATATATTAATCCGTCGCTTTCTTCCCGTTATGGGATAAAAAACAGGACAGATGGGGTTCAATGGCCTTGGCTCAAAACCAGTCTACATCAGAAAGCAATGGTAAACTACTGCGGGATAATCTTCTGCCCAGTCAGTCATGTCTCTTTTGATACAATATCGCAGGCTGTATCACGTATGGCACTTAACTGACTCTCTCATACACGACTTTGAACACAAGCTTGTTGTACGTGCACGAATAATCACACACACACAAACATTTCTTATTATAGGTAATATAATGTTTGTTTTTTACTTTCATAACAAATGAGCATTTATTTTTTTATTCATTGCTTTTGTGAATTGTAATAAATACATATTATTCAAACCTTATTATAGAGGATACTTCATATTTCAAAAAGAGGCGTCATTTTTTATTAATTTACCAGTGTGTGTTACGTCTATCGGCCTGCTCACATAAGATATTTTAGTAAAATAATACGTTCCACGTCTAGGATCGAAGAGTTTAATACATATGTGTAATCTATTTTAGATGCGATCTAACCACTACAACGTGGTTTAGGTGTGGCGCAACGTCGAAAGCATAGAGGATCCAATAAGGGTCGAACACTTTCAGTCAGTTAAGTGCCATACGTGATACACGCTTGGGCAATCATGTCTCGAAATAGACATGATTGACTGGGCAAAGGTTATCCCGCAGTAGGCTGCCATTTTACTCAATCTTAATTCATCCCAGCAAGACCAATTTGCTAACTATAATGCACGGCCGTAATACCTAGCAAAGTATCCACAATAATGATTCTTTAAATAATAAAATTATGGGATTAAAAATAAATTCCATAATTCTTGAGGAATATATATATATATATATATATTTAATACAATATTATAAACAATTCAAACGTTATTCTTAGTGGAGTCATGTATTTGAAACAGACTCCCATTTTTACATTTAACTATTTTTTCTACTTGTCTGCGCACTCGAGAAATTTTAGTAAAGATAATTTCCTCAACGGTAGGGTCCAAAATTACGACTTCCTGAGTGAGAGAAACATCTCCTTTATTCAGCGTGCCTTAGATCTCTCGGCCACACAAACTGAACGGCTCAGTAAATTTCTATGACTTAAAATGTTTAAATGAAACTATGACGTCAGCTTTTATTTCTGTTGTTTTCAGACTCCTTTTTCTTGTGAATGTTTTACTTGTTCCTGATTGTAACAAGGGAAGTTTTGGGAGGGAAGACAATATTTTAGGATCCAGAGACTAAATTTGCCGGCGAGGGTGCTTAAATTAGTGTACTTTCGAAGAATTTACTTATTCGTAAATTATATATTTTTTATAATTAAAACAGCATCTTTATGTCGGAATTATTTTTGAGGAATATGTATCTATTTAATCTAAGAATGAATTTGAACGTAATTTTAGTAGATAACGGTATTTGAACTAAACGATACAGATTGCAATCTGAAACGTGTTACAAAATGACCCCTAATTACATTTCAAAATAATATCTGAAGAGCAGTGTTATATGCTGGGACGAGGGAGAACTTGCAAATAATATCATTAAACATAAAGATAATACCGCATCACGTCATGAAAAGATCTGAGTAATGGAAACAGTATTTGACATTAGAATTTCGTTATTGACTGTATGAATGAAAAATTTGTGTCTCTGGAGATTACGCTATGTGGTTGAAGAATTAAGAACGACAAAGATAAATTACCCATGGCGAATTGTTTACTCGATTAAATATTTCTTTTATATTGATAGTTACGCCTCGTCAAATTTTCTCTAATGGAAAACAAACACACGAACACGAATGCGAACGCGAACACATGTGTATGTATAGTAGAACGCTGTTGAGCACTGGGGCGTGGTGTGATGTTTAGCAAACTCACCTCGCTAGATCAGTTACAACTGAGCAGTGAGTTCGATCCTCAATGTTGGCTCTATAATTTCGTTCTTGTGTGACATCTAATCTATGCTCAGTAAATCTTCCCGCTTGTGAAACTCGCTTTCGTATACTTGCTTCCCAACAATCAGCTACAAGCTCCAAGAATTTAAATGCCACATCAATTACCATCTCTTGTCCACTTGACTCCAGTCCATCTTTCGTTCTTTCCTCAATCACCTCGTGTATCTTAATCTTTTTCTTTTTCAATTTATCCTCGAAACTTTCTTCACACTAGTATTCCCATCCTTCTCTTGCCTTTTCTCTGACATCCCTGTAATTGGTTCGTCTTTCCCTTTGCTCTTCCCTTGCTTGAACTTTCACTATTCTCTTATGTACCCTCCTTGGCACCAGTGGCGGTATAGACTTGCTTGGAGTAAAACGGTTAAAAAAGTATCGCTATAGTAGAACTTGACTATCTACAAAAGAACCAGGTGTCGGATTCAACTATCCACAGCTTTTAACTACGTTTTCGCTTATGCGTGGTCGAGCCAACCAACATGTCGTTGAAAATTTAACCTAGTAAGTCAAATAAATACGCGATACAGGCTTGAAAATGACGTTTTTTTCCAAAGTTTCCTTTGCAGTAAAGCTTGGAATATTTCTTTTTGCATTTTGTTATGTTATTAGGATTTAATATTTGTGCAACTTCCCCGTTTTCCAATAATTCCGCCATCTTTTATTTTTCAACTCTTTGTTTTTTTTGTTAATAAAAGAAAGTTTTCTCTGAATTACTATTAAATACATTCGCGGAATACTTGTTACACTTTCAACATCCAAAGAATCAACGGCCGCTGAAGATTTAACGATTCTCATTGCTCTGTAATGAAATGTTATTTAGTTTACTTGTAGCTATTCTTGCATCTTAATCAACAATGAAAGTTTCTCATTATTTCAGTGCAACTAGGTTTGCACATAACAAAATATACACCTTCTGGATATCCAGTTTCTGGAGACTGATCTCGCCTCTTTTGTAATTATCAAAGCTCAGTGGTTAAAATAGTGGGTTTTATCATTCAATAAATTACCCCCCTCCAAATGTTGTAATGTCTCATCACCCCTGAGTGGCCCTTATTTTTGCATCAATTCTAATGAACAGTCATTTCACAAACGTCGCTAATTGCATCGAACACCTATTGGCTACAATTCTCAAATAAAACCCGTGTATTTGTACTCTCACTAAAGAAGCTGGAATAATGTTCAGTTTTTTGTATTGTTACCATGATTTGTGTGAGTCAGATCAGACAAGGTATGAAGATAATGACACCATATCGTGGCTGGTGTTGCCCATTACTCACTATCAATTATGACATAGTTTTAAAGTGCAGTGAAATAGTGAAATATACCTTCTAAAAATTTAACTTAATACCAACAAACATAAAAATTGTAATAACATAAAAAAAGCATTCTGGATTGCTACCTGATGTCAATTGTACACTATGACTGTAAATGCTAGACAATCTGAAAGCAACAGAAATGTGATTTTACAGAAGGATGATGAGAATAACATCAATTGAGTATGTGACCAAAGACGAAGTTTTATAGAAAATAGAAACAAAATGATAACTTATATTTAATATCAGGAAGAGACATTTGACATTTCTTAGGCACATAATGCAGAAAGAGGGCTTCGAAAATCTGATGCTCACAAGAAGAATTAAAAAAAAGAAGAAAACAACGCATAACTAACTTAGCTTGAGAAAAGAAATGACACAACATTTTAAATGAGAAATAACAAAAAGATAAAATTTATCAAATGCTACGAAGGGCAGGAAATTGTGTGTAGGTATACTGAAGGGACACATCACATAAAGAGGAACAACGTTTCTACATTTCTATTGCTATTACTAAGCCAAATGTTTGAATAAGTTACGTTTCTTAACCTCGCCAGTTCAGACCTTTAGAGCTAGGAGCGTCATACACTGTTCACAGTGGGAAATCTGTCCTATTCTTTTTGAATTCCTTTTTGAAGCAGTGCGTTCCACTCGAATTTTTTTCCACCGACTCACAAGAGTTACTACCACGATAACCAATCATAAAACATTCAAGTCCCAGATCTAGCCTATACATCCTCATAATGTAAATTTGTTCAATTTATATTTCCTTTATACCAATCTCAATCCGTAAATGTCAATTTCTAGAGGCTTTTCTTGTATGAGCTTAAGTAAAGCATTAAATTATCCAATATTTATTACGGGTTCAATAATTTTCATCCTTTGAAAAAACTGCAGAAAAAAGTGGAAAAAATGTCGCAAATAAAAATAATAATTATTATTATAAATTGAAAAATATTTAAAAAAATCAATTTCAAAAAGTCACCTTTCATTAAAATGAATGATCAGTAATGGATGTTTGAAATTAAATTTCAAAACCTTTTGTTCCTTCATCCATGAAGTAATTTTAATTAAGTTCATTTATACATTTGTAATGTATTGCTTCTTTGGCAAATGAAACTGCAGGTTTTGTACATGTGTTAACTTACCTAACATATATAGTTCAATGTTAACCAGGAATATCATAATTTGCTGAGCAACCCTCTGCGGATAAAAATATGTTCCCCTGTCTTATATGCAACCACATGCAAAATCTTCAGCCTTTCTCAATCTTTATATATACTAGCAGTTTAGCCCAGCGTTTCTCGGGTGTAATGAAAGCTTTAAATCTAATCCAGCTCAGAATATTTGGACGTTGGCACGAAAGACCATAAAGCAATAGTTGTTTCCAGTTAAAGCGAAACCGTAGACTGAAAGAAAACTGAATGGATGTAAGTCAATTTTTTATTTCCTAGTATCGATATCAAATAAGTTTTTTTCGTTGTAAACTGAACTTTGAAGGTTAAATAAGTCCTCTGATTAAATGGTATCACGAATACACTTAAGAACTACAATTATACCTACTTAGAGCCAAACCCGAAGCAAAAACTAAAATAAAAGGGCTGAAAAAATACAGACATACAGGTAGATTAACAGACACACACAAACATCTTGCCTTTTATATATATATATATATATATATATATATATATATATACTATCGATTTTCTGCACTATTGTAAGAACTGCAACCTTGAAACTTCTGAATATCCTTTCTTATGTCTTTGTCTATGAGTGTATCAAGTTTGATTAAAATCGGACCGCTCCTTCTATAACCCGATTTTTTCGATTATCGATTTTCGATATTTATCAGGTGTACCTTGACACAAAACCTAGCTAAGAACACTCGCAGACGCTTATAGTATAACTGTGTAAATTTTCAAGAAAATCGGTTCAGCCATTTCGGAGTCTATAGATAACGGACACACACAGAGACACTAACAGAGACAAAGTTACATTTATAAATAAGTTTAGATTTAGATATATACATGTGTGTGTGTGTGTGTGTGTGCGCGCGTGTGTGTGTGCGTGTGTGTGTACAAATATAGATATAAAGTGTTTGTTTGTGTCAATGTTTACCGTCAAAATAAAATGTATTTTGGCAGGCATGTTTTTATCGTAAAGTGCTCGATATCAGGTTGGAGATAGAGCGCTTATAAGCACAAAAAGTTCGTCACTCTATTTGAGCAAGTTCATGCCGACTTCGAAGTTTCGTTATGAAATTGTTATTATGTTCTTAATCGTCAAGCCTTGTTTGTCAGGCTGTCACGTGTGAGAACATAATAACGCTATGTGGCTTGCACCTACACTTTCTCTCTGGGAGACTCTCTCAGCATCCTTCTCTCTGTCTCTTTTGCACACACACACTCACACACACACACACGTTGGGGTCGCTTTGCTTTGCATTTTTTGGGACGAGTTGTTGCTCCTGCTTTTGTCTTTTTCAAGTTTTCTTTAGTATTTCTTACGATAGCATCTTCCTCGGAAACTCCAAGAATGGTTTTATTTTAAAAAATTCGCAAAGGATTCAGTAGTTGAATATGCGCAAGCAAAAAGTTAATTGCACATCATCGATTTACTATAAGGTTTTATAAAAAACTGAATCCCCACCTAAAATTGTTTAAATGTTGAATAGTTTACAATTCTTTTTTTTTCGATTTACTATAACTTTTTATGAAAAACTGAGCTCCCAGCTAAAATTGTTGAAATATTGAACTTTTTCCAATTTTTATTTTCTCAATCGGAACGTTTAGAGTGTAATCAATAAGATTGCACTGAAAAAAGTAAAAAAAAAAAAGAAATACAAACAACAAATTTAAAAGTGGTGGTAGTTTCCTTCAGGTCTGCCAAACTTGAAATACCTCCTTTGTCAATTTGAAAGTTTAATTTTAATTTTACTTGACGCAGTAAATAAATAAATATGCTTAATTAACTTTGTATTCTTGTTGTAAATGTCTATATTCAGAAATTAAGTGGCAAACTTAATAATTCATATTTTCTTGTCTCCGACAGCCCTGTTAATCTTCTTCTTCTATGTGCCCTGTCCTTTCAGGACGTAGGCAATCATGGTTCTCTACGTCTACCTATCCCCTGTGGCTCCCAGTATGCTTGCTCATGTTACTCCGGGGAACCACCGTTCTGTCCTCCACCTGATCAGGTTCTGCAACTATGTTATCCGCTGCCTTCCTCTGTCTCTCTTGCCTTCTATCAGGCCAGTCAGTATCAGGTTCTCCAGGCTTTCCTTCCTCATTGCGTGTCCCAGGATCTTCAGTTGTCTCTTCTTGATGCTCAGTATTAATTTCCTTTTCGTTGCCATTCTTTCTAACACCTCGTCGTTGCTTGCATGCTCGGTCCACGATATCCGCAGCATTCTTCTGTAGAACCACATTTCCGCTGCTTCCAGTTTGTCGATGATATTGTCCAGCATTCACTGCTGTATTGATGAACTGATATCACATAGTAATCCAGCACTTTCTTCTTTGTTTCTAGTGAAATTCCTCTGTGTGGCAACTTCTAGAACGCATCCTTTGACATGCCAATTCGTCTTCGGATCTCTGTGTCGAACTTTCCATCTCCTGTTAGAACACTTCCTAGGTATTTAAATTTTTGCACCTGCTTTATTCTGGTATGCCCAACCTGTATTTGGCATTTTGGGTTGCACCTTTTGCGGATGACCGTGCATTCAGTTTTCTTAAAGTTTATTTGTAGATCTTTTTTGTCACTCTTTACCGCTACCTTCTGTAGGAGGTCTTGTAGATTCTATTCCGTGTTTGCAATCAGCACTGTATCATCTGCACACTATTTGTTGTTCAAATTGTGGCCTCCAATAACAAATTCTGGCGTGTCATCTAGGGTCCTCAAAATATTCTTGCTGTACAGGTTGAACAAGTGCGGTGAAAAGACACATCCCTGTCTTACGCCTCTTTCTATCTTTGTGAATCTACTGAGATAGTTACTTGTACGTATGCATGCCTTTTGTTGCCAGTAGAGATTCTTGATTACTCTTATATCTTTCCCAAAAAATGTCGAGGTTGCCGAGCATCTCCATCAATTCTTTGTGTCGTATCTTGTCGAATGCCTTCGCATAGTCAATGAAACATAGGTATAAGTCTTTCTTCATTTGTATTGCTCTTTCGGAGAGCATCCTAATCATAAATATGGCGTTCCTTGTTCCTGTGTATTTGACGAATCCGCACTGTTCCTGTCCTATCTCTGGCCTGATTCTGCTTCTCGCTCTATTCATGAGGATTCTGACAATCAGTTTTGTAATGTGGCTCATTAAGCTGATAGTTCTGTGTAGTTCACACTCGTTTGCGCCTGGTTTCTTCGGCAGTGCTATAAATATCGACTTGCATAGGTCGTCTGGTATTATTCCACTGCTATAAATTTTGTTTATTATGTCGGTAATTTCTTTCCATGCCGTATTCTTCTAAGGCTATCAGCAGCTCTATCACTATGCCGTCTGGACCAGGTGCTTTGTTTCTGTTCATTTTGGCCATTGCAGCTTCCACTTCGGATTTTAGTATTTCCAGACATCCACCTCCTTGTGTATTCTCTGTTGTTCTCTCCTATCACAAAAAGATCCTTTATATATTCTGCCTATCGCTGGAGTATTTCCTCTTTCTCCAATATGATTGTTCCATCCTTGGATTTTATGCATCCTGTTGAGGAGCAGGTTTTTTTGTCCTGTTAGTTCTCTTATCTCTTTATGCATCTCTGCTTTATTGGTCCTGCTCATTCTCTCTACTTCATTTGTTGTTGAGCCATTCCTCTTTGGCTTGTCTGCATTTGTTCCTTATCTCCCTGTGAAGTTTCTTGTACTCTGCTCCATGTCTTGGCGTTATATTTTGTCTCCTTTGCATCATGTGGAGAATCTCTCTGGTCATCCACTCGTTTTTTTTCTGTTTCTGCTTTCCTTTGGGGCTATGTTGTTTGCTGATGTCACCATTGCTTCCTTTAGTGAATCCCATTTTGAGTGCCCTTTTCCAATTTGTTATTCATATTTCTTTCTCACGCTGTTATTGTATTCTTTCTGCCGGGTGAGGTCATTCACATACGTGTCGTATTGCAGCCTTGGTGATGTGGTAGGTTTCTTCAGCTTTCGGAGTTTCACCCTTAGTTTGCATATGACTGGGAAGTGGTCACTTCCGCAGTCGGCACCTGGATATGTTTTGGAATGGACCACTGCGTTCCTGAATCTCTTGTTTATATAGTCTATTTGGTTCTTCGTATCGCCTCCTAGGCTTTTCCATGTCCATATACGTCGTGGGTGTTCTTGAAACCAGGTATTAGTAATTAACTGGTCATTGGCTGAGCACCATTGGACCCATTTTCCTCCTCGTTCTTTGCGATTCCCTAGTCCAAAGCTACCGGTCATGTCTCATTCCCTATCTTTACGTACCTTGGCATTCAAGTCCCCCATTATAATCCTAATTTCTTGGCTTTTTCACTGAGCCCTGGCACTAATACGTTCCCTTAAACCCATCCGTTGCAGCTAGAGTTTAACCCAATTCCCCTCGCGATTGACACAAGTAGGTATGCAAATTAAATTTTTCTTTTTCATTATTTATATGTGATGCTACAACAACCGCGATGGCGGACTGTCTTAGACCAAACCGGCTACCCCACTCTATGGGTTTGTGAACAAGGTGGAATGTTAACAACCTTGTAGGAAGAAGAAAAAAAGACCTACAAAAAGGGCAGAAACACTCTCAAGGAATCAAGGCCAACTAAATAGAGGTGGTGTCTCGATAAATCCCTGTAGAAAAGCAACGAAAAATCACTCAAACATTAAGAACAATCATGACTTCAAAAAGTGATAAATAAAACCCAAAGGTAACTATGGGGTTAAGGCCAAAAGAATTAACTCGCCGTTAAGAACCGACAGGGGTAACAGGTGTATCCTGACCGGCATCCAGCGAATTTACCGTCAACTGCGTAAGGAGGACACAGTTCCTCGGAGTTGATCTCTCGCCATGAAAGAAATGTCATGAACAACAGGTGCTCCCGGACTGTTATCTTTCGATTGTTAGAATCAAACAGAAATTACTGTAGGAACATGGAATGTCAGAAAGCTGAAGAACTGTGGTCAGCTAGGGAATGTCAAGCAGCAGATGAACAAATAGACTATCAACATTCTAGGAATTTGCAGAACGAGGTGGCCAAACAATAGAGACTTCGTCAGTGACTATGACCGTATCATATACGCTGGTCGTAAAATTCATGAAAAGGGAGTCGGCTTTCTACTAGACGAAGAAATGAAGAAATGCATGCTGGGACAATACCAGATATTCACTTGGTCACACTGAAAGAAAAGCCTTTCAACATAGTTACAGTAGTGCATGCACCGACAAGACAAATCATGAGGAGGAAAGAGAATCTTTTTCCTGCATACTGGAAAATGCCAAAGCCCAGTGTAAAATCCAAGAAATTAGAATTATCATGTCAGACTTAAATGCCAAGATAGGTAAGAAGAGGGAAACGGGTAACATTTTGCAATTTTGGATTAAGTAACCGCATTGACCGGGAAAAATGGGTCCAATGGTACACTGCAAATTATCAGGTAATAAACAACGCCTGGTTTCAAGAACACTCAATACTATTATAGAAATGGAGAAGCCCAGAGGTGACACAAAAGCACAAAAGTACAAAAGCAAGATCGGTTATTTAACTATAAGTATTAAATCCAGCAATGCAGTAATTTATTATCATAGAAGCGACAACCTTTCAGTCAAATGCAAACTCTGCGTTCAACTTCGGAGCCTGAAGAAACCGAGTACAGTACCCAGACTGCAATACAACAAACATTTTACAGGAAAAATACACATGGGAAAAATAAATTGGAAACGGAAACTCGAAATGGGACGCACTATGAGGCGTTAGTGATATCAACAAACAACATTGCCTCAAAGAAAAACAAACGTAGAAGAAAAAATGAGTAGATAGCCCATAAGATTCTGGACATTATGCAAAGAAGACAGAAATCAGAAAACAGAATGCCAAGACATGTAACGGAATGCAGAAATGTACCCAAGAAAATAAGGACCAAATGGAGAAAAATATATAAGACATCTCTTTTAAAACAAGAGAGAGCAATCGACAATGCACAGAGATACGTTCCCATCAGAAATATTAAAATCCAAACTGGAAGTTGTACTGGCTAAACTGAATCGAAAAATGCAGCTGGACCAGACGGCATTTTAATAGAGATGCTGACATCCTAGGACGATTTCGGCATAGACAAAATTACAAAAATCATAAAAGAAATCTGTAACAATGGCGATATGCCGGAAGACCTTAGCATATCGAATTGCATAGCACTGCCCAAGATGCCAGGCGCAGATGAATGTGAACCTAACCGAACAGTCACCTTAATAAGTAATATAACAAAACTCATTTTCCGAATCCTAACCAATAGAGCGCGCAGCAGTAATATAATAATATTTTATAGTTTACGTAAAGGCATTCGACAAAGTACGCCACAAAGTTATGGTACTCGGCAACCTAACCATAATCGGGATTGACATTAGAATAGTCAAGAACCTCTACTGGTAACAAACCACCAGCATACTGACAGGGAACGAGTTCAGCAAATATACAAAAATAGAAATGGGTATAATTAAAGAGTGTTTCTTCTCACCAGATCTATTCAACTCAATTCTGAGAGAGCTAGAAGTCATGAGAGGATTCGTCATAATCACCTACAACCTGTACAATATAAGAGACGTAGATGATACAGTGCTGAGAGCAGACATGGAAAGAAAACAAGACTTCATACAGAAGAAAATTGAATGCATAGTCATCGGTAAAAAGAGAAAATTGCGACACAATTGGTATGACCAAAGATGCATGCCAGAAGCTGCGTAAATTATTGAGAAACAAGAAAAGAGAGCATTGAATTGTTATCTGATATCTATCCTTTAATATGGAAAATAATGCTGGACAATCTCATCAAAGATAAGGGAGACACCTGAAACAACAGAAATCTTGTTCTACAGAACCATGGACCGAACATGTGAGCAACGATGAGGTTTTATAGAGGATGGAAACGAGAAGGAAACTAATACTTAAAAAAGAAAAGGACAGCTGAAGATCCTGAGAAATGTAATAAGGATCGAGGGCTTGGAGAACCTGATACTTACAGGTCTAATAGAGGGAAAGAGAGACGAGAGAAAGCATAAGTAATGGGCTTGAGCAAATGTATAACAGATAGTGGATTGGAAGGGATAACAAGAGAAAGCGTGTTAAGAGCTACTAGGGTCAAGTCAGTTAAATGCCATACATGATACGCGCTTGGGCAATCATGTCCCGAATGACTGACTGGGCAGAAGATTATCCAGTAGTAGATAACCATTACATTCTGTGGTAGAATGGTTTCTAGCCAAGGCTATAGAACCCAATATGTCCAGTTATTTAACCCATAACTGGAAGGAAGAGACGGTATAATACATTTCCTAAAGGTGTTTGTGCTTAATTGAATGTAATTAATTCAACTGGAATTCGGATTCGGCTCCCCGATTTCTCGTTCGGATCCGATATCCTCTGCACCACAACGCACATCCACTACAAGAGATAAGAATACGTAGAAGGCCATGATCGCATAAGTACTGAAGGGATACGGCACATTGAGGAAGATATATTTCTGACTTATTTGTCAATAACCATTTATTTTTCACTTAATTTGTTAGTGCAGTAAAATGACATATTTTCATATGTAATAAATCATTTATTTCCAAAACGACCCCCAGTATTTCTAGGGTTTGAATCTCTCTTCCGGCTCCATGCTTTCCAATCAACGTTAACCTGTAAAAGATTAAATGCAAAGTCAAATCATATCTACTGTCCTCTTGATTATTTTTTCTTTCACAATCATTATTAAAGCTTCTGTTTGTAATTCTTCCGTATACTGCAGCCACTTGTATCTTAGAGACTATACTGCCTTGCATGGGAGGATACCGATTAAAAGATACTTTTTCAGATATTTCAAATTGAAACGTAAATTAAAAATATTGATATCATCGGTTGATCAATAAATAATTTGTGAAAATTGACTTGAATAATATAAACACGGTAGAGTGTATTGCATCAATGAAACTAGACTTATTGAGATGTTTATGTCATGTAATCAATCAAGTTTATAAAATGAAATGCCATTTTCTTCAGAATAAGTTTTAAAAGTTTGGGCAATTTAAAATCAGTCAAAGTTTGTTGTTCATTGAATTGGCAATAATTTTATGAATACAAAAATCTAAAAGAGCAAAATCACATAGAATAATTATGTTTTAATGAAAATAAATTGCTTCGACTTTTAATGATAAAATAATATATTAGGCTAAGGTTTTAGGATGTCTTTCAAAAGTTTAATTGTTTAAAGAGCCAAAAAATATTTTTAATTCCTACTTTTTTAAAGACTTTTTCTGTTTTTCATCCTATTTGTAATGTCATTAAGTAATTATTGATTCCATAATTGAATAATGAATGATTTCGTCAATAACGTTAATCTTAATATAACTTTGTTTACGAATGTTATTCACATAATCAGGGAAAGAGTGTTTTGATCAGCAATGAATATAGCTTTTCATTTGTGGTTTATCATCATGATTGGTCAAGCTTCTCGTCATTGGTCTTTTAGTAAAAGTGATGCCAATACATGCGTACGTAGATGTAATAGAGAAGGGTTCTTTGGAACTGTTGTTTGCATAAGATAATTTATATATTTATCTAGCACTCTGACAGACACTTTTTCTCTCTCACTCTCGCACACACACACACACACACACACACACACACACACACACACACACACACATATAATATATATATATATATATATATATATATATTACACAGGCATAAATATAATCACAAACAACTATAGATACTAGCTCATATAAACATATATATACACACACATATACAGAGTAGGTAATACATTCTTCAGAAAAATTAATAATAATTTATCCATTACGCAAAAACGAAAATAACACTGACAATTCATTTAAACAGATATAATTACCAAAATGACGAAATTAATCTCGAAATAGAAAAGCCTAAATTTATTAAATAAAATCACTATTGTGTTAAACCACGACATCTAGATGATTTCGGAATCTTCTGCAACTCTTCAGAAATGTCTCTTGGTTTAATTTGGTGAATGCTGCCATAATCCTTACCGTCGGTTCATCTCTCACTTAACTGCGTTCTACAGGTTGTAGCCTGGGGAGCTATGTGGCCAGATGTAAAGCGTGATGTGATCGCAGATATTGTCTTGCAGCCATAATTGGGTTCTTCTGCTTATGTGGCATGGTGCAGAATTATGTTATCAACATAAGGTCTTCCAGCCGCCACCCACTTGACACAGAACAGAACTCCCTCATGAATGACTCTTTGTTGAATCTGGAACCCTGTGAGATTATGAATGTATACAGAACGTCACCATCACGAATAATTACACAAAACACCTTCGTAATCACAATTTGACTCAACCAACTCTTTCCGAATCTTTTGCCCGGTCATCACATTGACACTTAAACACACTGAAATGTTTGTATTAAATTTTATGCGACATTCCTGAGTAGTACAGCTTGCCGTTTCCCAATTTTTGGTGAAGTGACTTGCATCATGGTACCGTTGGTCTCATAAAGTGTTCTCAACTTAGCTCTCTATACTGTGCAATCGACAAAATAAAGAACAAACAACAATGCATGAAATTAAAAATATAAAATTGCAATAATTGTATAAAACGACAACTATTTTATAAAATGGCATCACCTACTGTATGCACATATATATATACATAGTCTAACACAAACAAACTACACATATGTAACCGCTAAACATGCACACACACACACATACACACATATGTTCTAATGTAATTTAGGCATAAAAAACATGTTTATCTTAAACACTTAAATAAGACTAATTTACTGAACAAAAGAAATGAATTAATGATCACATATAAACAGAAATAAATATGTGCTCAAATATGTCGACCAGGATTAATACAGGTTTTTCTATGTAGATATCATTATTATTATTATTATTATTATTATTATTATTATTATTATTGTTGTTGTTGTTGTTGTTATTATTATTATTATTATTATTATTGGTATTAATTTATTTTGTTTTCGCCTAAACTAAAGTCAACAATTATTCCCCATAGCAATCCACAAATCTAAGCCCCTGCTCTAAAAATATTCTAATGATTAACTTTTGAGTTTTTTCTAAATAATTTAATGTATAAGATTTGGTTTAAATTAAATTAAACTATATGTTAAAAAAACAAAACAAAAAAAAAAACCCAGCATCCTAGGATTATAATATATAAAGAGCTCGAACAACGTCAGCACCAAAAATTCAAATCCCGGAATTGCTTAATGCATGAAACTCTGAGTCATGCCATAGATATAAGATGTCATGCGTATTATTATATACCTAATAGCTCTATTATATAGTCATGGGCACTGTTTTAATATCATCAGAAAAATTTTATATATGTGCGTGTACTGGTGTGTATGTGTTTAAGTATAATAATTGATACCCATATAGTGGATTAATTGAATGTTAAAATGACAGATGAGTTTTCATATTGTTTATTTAGTTTAGGACATTGTGTAAAATAAACTCTGAAATGTAACGCTCTTAAATGTGAGAACTTTGCAAAAACATCTTATAAAATACAAAATAGATTTGTTTCGCATGACATATTAGCAAACAAACAGCGAGAACTGTGTTCATAGTATCAATTATTAATAAATGACAATAATCGATGACGACAAACAAAAACAAAAAGACGTTTTCAGGTGAATTCTTGATCACTGAATTTTTAATTTGACTTCTTTTTCAGAAGTTCCTAAATGGTTTTCGTTAATGTATTTAATTTGTCAACGCAACGAATCCATTCTTTTCACTTTCTAAGGATCAAACTTTAGAAAGTGCTGATTCGATTTGGAATGGTATTAGTTAAGTATTTATTAACTTGTAAAATAAATGCATGAATGAAATCGATTGTTCACAAACACAGACACGAACAAACACACACACACATATAAATATATATATATATATATATATATATATATGTGTGTGTGTGTGTGTGTGTGTGTGTGTGTGTGTAAAAGTTTTCGTGTGACGCGTTTATATTACTTTCCTATATCTATCTACATATTTATCGTTTATTCAGTAATGAATTTGAACCCTCTGGGATACTGGCGTGTGTTTACTCAATTGTGCGCCGATGACTTAACTTAGTGGTAGAATCTCCGACTGATATCCAATCAGTCGGGATTCAATCCTGGCTGGCAGCAATCATATGTCTAACCGTACAGATGAGATGTAATACAGCGAAACAGAACTGTTTGCTGATGACTATATATTTGCTAGCAGCATAGCCCAGCGTTGATCGGGTGTAATGAAAGCTTTAAATCTAATCCATGGTCCTGGACGTTGGCACGAAAGACTAAAAAGCAATAGTTGTTTCCAGTTAAAGCGAAACCGTAGACTGAAAGAAAAATGAATGGATGTAAGTCAAATTTTGATTTCCTGATATTGATATCAAATAAATTTTTTCGTCGTAAACTGAATTTTTAAGGTTAAATAAATCCTCTGATTAAATGGTATCATGGTTGAGACTAAGAACTAAAATAATATCTACTTAGAGCCAAACCCGAGGCAAAAACTAAAATAAAATGGCTGAAAAAATACAGACATACAGGTAGATAAACAGACACACACACAAACATCTAACCTTTATATACATACATATATATATATATATATATATATATATATATATATATATTATCAATTTTCTGCGCTATTGTAAGAACTGCAACCTTGAAACTTCTGAATATCGTTTCTTATGTCTTTGTCTATGAGTGTATCAAGTTTGATTAAAATCGGAGCACTCCTTCTATAACCCGAGTTTTCGATTATCGATTTTCGATATTTATCGGGAGTACCTCGACACAAAACCTAGCTAAGAATACTCGCAGACGCTTATAGTACAACTGTGTAAATTTTCAAGAAAATCGGTTCAGCTATTTTGGAGTCTACATGTAATGGACACACACACAGACAAACTTCCATTTATAAATAAATTTAGATATCTATAAACACACACGCACACATACGTATATACACACACAGTGTTCTCACTGTTATTCTTTTCAAGAGATGGCGATCCAAGAACTGCAGGCGTGTAGTTTTAAAAGGTAATGCATCTTTAAAGAAGTAATCCATACAAAATTGGAATTTGGTTTCACTTAGCCGAAGTGTTAATAACTTTGTTTTCATAGCGTCAAACATATCGAATTTTGTGCTAAAGAAATTGTATTTGCAGGTACTTTTCCTGCACTACCTTATTTAAAGAAAAACTGCAGTTGAAGCACAGAAAATTCTTGTTGAGACTTGCGACGACCATGCTCTATCGAAAACAATATGCAGAGATTAGTTAATACGCTTAAACATAATGATTTGGATGTTGAAGATACAGAACACTCCGGCTCACCGAAAAAAGTTTGAAAATTAAAAATTGGAGGCATTACTTCCTGGAGACTCATGTCAGGCGCATGCTGAACTTGGAAATTATTACGAATTATTCACACAACAATTTCGAAACGTTTGAAAGTATTGTCAATGATTCAAAATCATGGATATTGAGTGTTAAACGAGATAAAACCGAGAGACGTCGGACGGTGTCTTTTTAAGTGTGAACAGCTGCTTCAACGGCAGATAAGAACAGGTTGAAATATTACAGTAAGCAATGTTTTATTAACACCAGAAATATATATATATATATATGTTAGTCATCCATATACAAGCCTGTTTTGCTGTATGACAGCTCTTCAGTGTGGCTAGACACATCTACTTGCTTCTGCTGGCCGCGATCGAAACGTGACCGATTTAGTATCAGTTGGAGTCACTACCCCCTAAGCCATAGGCGCGTGGAATCAGAGAAGGAAAATTTTAACGTGTTGCATATAAACAGTATATACACAGTCCAGTCTCCGAAAGAACTCAATTAATTTCTGAGGAGTCATATATATATATATATATATATATATATATATATATATACTTGTTAAGTAGATTAGTGTTTTTGTATTGTATAAAACGATATTTTTTCTAAAAGCCATATATTATATCTATCACCTTTTCTAATATAAGATTTGGATGTAGCGACGATATTCGTATTAATAATTGGGTTGTTGTAATTGTTTTGTTTTTCTAATTTCAAATAATACATAGTGTTTTTGGTGAGTTTACTATTATTTAAAGAAAACATGCGGTTGTTATATCTAAGCTTCCACATGATAGCGGTTGATCCAATGTAAAATCATCATACGAAAGAATGCGAGCTCTATTAAAATAATTTCGAACATACATTGGCTATTCTGGTTTTATTTTTTATCGGCATTTTTTGACGCATCATTATTATTAATAATAGAGTAACTTGTATTATTCAGGTGGGACAAAAATTTATTTGTTATACTGTTACGTTGTGAAATATATTTATCTATGATCTTAATGCAACGATAACTGACTTTAACATTGTTTTAGTTGATTTGTTTTATTTAGTGTGTGTGAATTATAGAAATATTTGTGAATTAAATTTAGGAACAATTTACCAATGTTTGTTTAGACATCATGGCTGAAAGGTTGGTTAAAACATATAAAGTGACGTAACCACACCAGAGCCTCGAATATTTGCCGAAAAGCAGTAAGAGACGAATAGGGCGATAGTTAAAGAGGCCAGACGGTTCTCCAGATTTCTTAAATCAGGGACTACAGCTGAAGACTTCCAACAAGCTCCAAAGCAGAAAGAATTGAGACAATAGTTGTAATGGAAGGAATGGACATGGACCTGCTATAACAATAATATATATATATATATATATATATATATATATATATTAGTCGTCCACATACAAGCCGGTTTCACTATATAACAACTCATCAGTGTGACTCGACACATCCACTTGCTTCTGGTCGCGATCGTAACTCGACCGATTCGGTGGTAGTCGGAGTTGCTACCCCCTAAGCCACAGGTGCATGGAATCTGGGAAGGATAATTTATATATAAGCAGTCTGCAAACACGCCAATCACCGAATGAATTCAATTCATTCCTGAGACGTAATATATATATATATATATATATATATATATATATATATATATACAGGTTTCGTTGAATAATATAGACAAGTTCTGTCTATTTATTTTGTGTAAGATCCGTTCGTATGATCTGATTAGCTTGATAGTGTTGTCATGGAAAGACGACAAGAAATCGCAATAATTGTTAATTTTTTTATCAGGTCTGAGCTTTCGGCTTACACAAGCCATTATCAAAGGATGAACATTTAATGTTCAGTGAACATAGAACATTTAAATTATTATTAACAGAGTGGAGTGAGACAGAGAAAATTAGACAGGTCCATTTTTTGTGTCGCACATGGCTGTAGGCCGAGAAGGAATGGTGGTAGTGGGTTTTTTGTTCAATTGAGTGTATCGTAGCATGAGGGATTGGTCTGGGAACTGCTACTACTATGGTGTAGGGGGGAAGTATAATAACTATGTCCTCTCACGTCGATTATAGGCATTTAAGTATGTTAGTAGAGGTGTCGAAATTTATTTTATTTAGGCTAGGTTTAAACTGTTTGATGTAGATAGCTTCTAGAATTTTAAGTTTTCGTTTATTATTTTCTTGTCTAAGTATATGCGTATTTTCAACAAGTGTTTTCCTAAGAAGTGTGTGTTGATAGCCATGGTGTTTTAAATGTCGGAATACATTAGAATTTTCATTTAAGTGCAATGTAAGTCTCCGCGAAAGCGAGTTAGTAGTATGCCCAATGTAGGTATTATTTAGTTTGTTAGAGATACATTCTCTAAAGGGGCATTTAAATTTATACACTACATTGTTTTTTTGCAAATCGCTAACGGTGGGGGAGGAGTCGTTGCGGACGATTGAGTTGGATGTTGTGGATTTAGCGTAGTATATGATAAATTTAATTCTTTTGTTGGGGTCTGTCAGAGAGATATTAGTGTTTATGGGGTTTTTTAGGATATTTTCATCGAGTTGGTAGTTGGTGTGCATTTGGCAACGATATAAGAGAGTGATATAAGATATATATGTTAATCCGTTTCTTCCTTCCAGTTAAGGTTTAAATAACAGGACATATTCGGGTTCTATAGCCTTGGCTGGCAATCAGCTCCCGTAGAAAGTAATTGCAAACTACTTCGGGATACTCATCTGCCCAGTCAGTCATGTCTCTTTCGAGACATGATCGCCCAAGCGTGTATCATGTATGGCACATAACTGACTGACTGATTTTGATTTCATGGCTTATCCACATTTAGCAACCTTATTAATACCAGAAAACATTTTTAGATTATAAGAATTTCTTTCTTTACTGATATCTAGTAATTAAACGATAGCTGAGTGGGTGAGAAAAAAGGTGGAACAGTTATTGCGCGTTGGAATTTGCACTCGAATCTCCGAATTCCAATTCCAATCCGTTATTTGTTACACCATCCACACATCCAAGTTTAAAGAACCTGGTATTTCTAAGCGAGCACCATTCTAACTACTGCTTTGACGATTGCACATGAACCGATGTTTCAACCTGACAGAGCCGTAACCTTTATTAGATAAAAGATGAATTCTTTTTGTATAATGAGATAAACAATTTAGAGTTCAGAGAAACCGGAGATCAAATTATATGAGATATTATTTTGATTAAATGGAAATACATATTGATTAAATGAATACATTTTTGCCGTTCATCTAAATATGATATGTCATCTGAATAATCTAATATTAAAAGTAAACATCAGTAGTAATGGATTTTTTAATTTTTAATTTGATATCTATTCTTTAACTTCAAAATTTAGATGTATTTATAAATATCAATGCATTATATGAATCTGTACCTTTTTAAATATTTATTTTACAGTAAGCTGTACAAAGCTCTGGAGCCACTGGAGGTAGGTAGGTCATTATGTTAAGTAGTAGTTAATATGGAAATGAGGAAATTTTAACGGTTCGCTTTATATTTGATCAGCTTTAAATTTTACTGATTTGGAAAACATTTTCTTTGGAATCTGTTTCACAGAGCAGTGGTTTCGTGAGAAGAATCTGCTTCAGTGGAACTTACCTTTAAACAATGGAATACAGAGGGGATAACAGAAATTTCATTTTACCCATTTTTACTCAATGATCCATATATATGAAGAACTGATCGTCTATAAAAAATTAATTGCTGATGGTCTGTCTTAGGGAAAAATTTCTTTATTTTCTTACCGCATAGTACACACTATACAAGGCCCGAGAGTCAATTGAAGTAGTTGGTTGCTTTAAGGCGTATTTTATATAGATAGGACGGAAAAATACTACTTAATAGTAGACTTGAATAGGTTAAAATTGTTATGATCAAGGAAACAGCCACTTGGGGGTTGTTCGCCGCAGGGCAATTGTTCGCGGGAATAAGATGCTCGACTGAAACTTACTTTTCGCCGATGGAAAACAGATGGAACAAAAACAAATTTTGTGTTACCCAGTTTTATTCAATAATCCGTATATAAAAAGAGTTGATTGATCACCTATCAAAAAATTACTCTGATGATTTTTTATTTTCTTTTTCAATCTTTTGTTGTTAAATTCTCAATTTCCATCAGACGCCAGGTTTTAGTTACACATTTTCTAACAGGATTCAATGACATGTTTAGATGTTTAATTATTTAGCAAACTTCAAAAAATAACTCTTACAAAATATACAAGTAATTCTGTTGGAGCCAACAATAAACAAAAATAAAAACGTGAGTAAAAAATCATTAGATAGAATGTAAAAACCGTAAAAACCATTTTATATTCTTCTCTGAACGATGAACCTTCAGAACGTTGGTGATCCTCTCTCGACACAGTTTTCTGTTCTTTGTAGCACTTTGTAAATTGTACTTGTCTACTCTCTCTCTATCTCTCTCTATCTCTCTTATAAACTCTTTCTTGCCATCCATTTATCTAAATAATCATTTCACTACATTTGCGCTTAAACTTGTGTCGATTTTAGATATCAGAGAAGCAAGCAAATGCGAGAAAATGAAAGGGCGAGAAAAGAAACTGTTGTAACAGAAGATACAATTACTTGTAACAATTTTGACGATAAAAGGAGTAAATTTTGACAATCTCGTTTGGTAGTTTACACATTCTTTTTCTCTATTCCTCAGTAATTCTTCTGGGTGTCAAATTTTTGAAGCTAACTTTTTTTAGATTTGCCCAGAAAGTTCAACCATCTCTTTTTTATGTTAAGGATAAGGGTATAATTTCTTCTCGTTTTTTCTAAAACTCCGTCATTTTTTACACGTTAAATACATGCTATTCTCAGAATCCTTCTGTATAATCCCATTATTTTGCCTGTAGTATTTCTTTCATCTGTGAAGAGATTGTCCATAATTCACTCTCATAAAGTATCTTACATGATAGTTTATCAGTCTTTTTTCGTTTCTAAAGGAAGTTTGTCTGTTTCCTAACACTTTTTAACATCGAATAATACGTGCTCATAACCTTATCTCTTCTCCTTTAATATATGAGTTAAAATAGTCAGATAGACTGGGTCATATAGAATGGAAGGAAATTCTAAATTCAAATCCAATCGCACAGTCCTAAATGTGTGTCTACATTAACACGTCCTCGGATACAGTATTAAAAGGCTTGCCCAAGGTTTTACAAGGAACAATAGGAACTAACTGTATAGTCAAGCTCGTTTATATTGAATGATACGTGTTAATAGCCTTATCGCTTCTCGTTCTCGATATGGGTCAAAACAGCTATAGAGAATAGCTTATATAGCCTACAAAAAATCTGAATTGAAATCTGATCGCACTATCCTAAAAGTGTGTATACATGCAACTGGGGACGGCTTGTAAAATCAAAACTGCACATCCGAATGAATACATCTGCCACAATTGGCCAGCTTTCTTTCAAATGCTGCATGAAAAAGATCCTAGTGTTCTTTAGGGAATGACAAGAAATAATTATGCTGTGTATGTAGGGATTGTTTGTGTTATGTGTACGTTGCAAGCATGTATTCATATTCTAGAGATGAATACATCTGCCACGATTGGCCAGCTTTCTTTCAAATGCTGCATGAAAAAGATCCTAGTGTTCTTTAGGGAATGACAAGAAATAATTATGCTGTGTATGTAGGGATTGTTTGTGTTATGTGTACGTTGCAAGCATGTATTCATATTCTAGAGATGCATTGTGTTCTGTGTTTTCCTTTGTGAGCAAGTATTTGTTGTATATGTATCTGTATGTGATATCTGTTGTTTTTCATAATGTCTTTCTGTTACGTGCATATGGATCTAATAATACTAAGTGCACATGCATTTTATAACATATTGTAGGAGTGTGTCTTTTGCGTGCTAGGCGCTTATATGTGTTTTGAGTGAATAGTTTTGGTGAATGGATGTTTGTATGCATGAGTGTCCTATGCATATACAGTACGCATATTCTGTTGGCTGAGTTTTGTGTTCTGTGTAGTTTTGTGTTATTGTTTCTTGTGTGCGGTTTTATGATCTGTATTACCGCAGATGGTTATAGGCAGGATGTGTTTGGTGTGGATGTGCGATGAGGTTGAGTCTCCTGTTGAGAGTGTGTCTTTCTTATTTGCCTTTATCTTCTGTTGGTTGAAACATATAATAATAAAATAAGACAATTCAGAAGTCAACAGAGAAACATCTGTTTTCCTTTATCATTTTTTATCGATTTCATGAACACCGGACTGTTTTTATTGGTATGATTTATAGTCAATGTTTTGGCCTTTTATTTAAAACATAAATTCACGTAGTGATTAATAACTGGTGTTATCAATAAAACAGATAATGAAAACAAATTATGTGTGTATATTCATTTCGTTCTTTCATATATATATATATATATATATATATATATATATATTTCTCACTTATCAGTGACTTATGCAATTGAACAGTTATAATAGAGTCAAGTTCTGTGACTTAAGCACGCGCCATGGCATTAACAATGAGATTAAAGAATGTAAGTGTTAATAGAGACATATTTTTATTTCGATCTTCATTTTCTAATATTTTTCTGATTGAAATTGATCCAAAGAAATGAAATAAAGATTATATGATTCATATGCTTAAATAAAAATATATCTATCTTCTGATCATAGCATAACCCCGAATAAAAGTAAAAGCAGAATATTACGATTTCTCACCAGTGTAGAGAGAGTGATAACAATTTGAAAGGTTATGACTCCTGATCAGTTAGTAGCTTTGTTTGATTTGAACTGTAATATAACATGAAAAACAGTATGGTTTAGTCTCGACATTCAAATTCTAAGCTTCCTCGCAGTAAACCGTTTTCTAGATGCCGCTGACTAACAAGCAGTAAACGCCTGCAACAAATCCAAGAGGTTGAATTGAAACGATAATCACAGAGAGATAAACACGTAATTTTTGTTGTCACCTGAAGAAATCTGTGTTACACAATTATTCAGGAAGAACGTTCAGAATAAACGTTCAAACGTTTTTCATTCATACATCCTTCTTTGCTTGACATTACGACGGCTAATGCTAACCTCAATGAGAGTAACTCATTACGTCATCTTGGGCGAATGTTGTCCGCTTACATAAAATAAAATAAAAATATTTTGAATAACTTTCCAGACAAAATATATCTTACATATTTATCAATCCGACATTCGTCCTTGCATTGAATATGGCCGCCACATCTAGTTTGTTGCTTCTGTTATATATTTAGAGATTCTTTATAAAATCCAAGGAAGAATCTGAATTGTTCTTAGTCCTGACCTGGCTTCTCGACTTCTGTTATTTTCACACCCCAGTAACTTAGCGTCTCTGTGATTATTTATTTTTATTTTTTTATAAATACGTTCGTGTTTATTGTTTTGATGAAATGTTTTCTTTGGTACCTAGATTTATGAATTTAAAAGTACTAATAAAGTAGCGGAAATATATCATTATTTCATTGCTGAAATGGCTAGATGTAACCGTAAGTACTATGCTAACCGTTTCTTCTTTTGTACTCGTCGCTTGTAGAACCCACTTCTGTCTACTTAATTCCTTATCATTTGTTTAATAATGTTGTAATTTTCATCTTCCCTCACACTAAATAACCACTCTCGTCTTGCCTCTTTTGTGAGCAAATGGTTAAAAATTGCATAAAGTATTCTGCTAAAATATGAATAAAAACTGCTTGGGACATTTTAATGCATGCAAATGTTCTCTCAATGTAATTCTGGCTGATACTTTGGTGTTTGTAGCGAATATTTTTTCTTTGCTTTTCCACAAATTCACTTCTATAGATAGTAATCTGTATATCCTCCCCAAGCTTTCAGCGAATGCTAAATAAACGAAACAAATGGATTAACGAGCCTTGTTTGGCAACACGTACAGGAGAAAGAAAGCTTTGAATTCAAAACTGGTAATGTGTGTGAATAGCAGCTTCACTTAATAAAAACCTACTTGACGAGCTACCCTAGAAATGACCAACGAGGTGATGAACTTTCTCTTAAATGTAAAGGGTAGTCAACAAAATTTTATTTTAATTAATGTAATGTATAAACAAAGAAAAGAGGGCTAGATTGCTATGTGGTATTTGAATGAACAAAGGAGATGATGGAGGCAGGAGAAATGTGGTTTTACAGAAGGATGCTGAATATACTATAGACTGAGCACTTAAGCAAAGATGATGTGCAAACGAGTAGAAAAATCCTACTTAACAGCAGGAAGGGACAGATGAGGTTCCTGACGCACGTAATGAAGAAGGAGTGTCTAGAGAATTTAATACTCACAGGACGGATAGAAAGAAAGAGAGGAAAAAGCAGCTTGAGACATATTTGACAAATAGCTGGGGAGCGAGGTTTAGGAGAGATACCAAGAGGAAAAGTATTGAGAGCGACATGAGCCAGAGCGAAGTGGAAGTCTATGATCGTCTACGTTCCAAAGGAACACGGCACATGGAAAAGAAGAAGAATGTATATTTCATACCATATTGAAATGTATTAAACATTTATTTGAAAAAATAAAGATCTTTTATATACAATGAAAAATATGCGTTGTGGTCCAGTAGATATCGGCTTGGAATGCGAAATCGGAGAGTCGATTTCGAATTCCATTTGAATTCGTTATAGTCACCTACGCGTAAATACATTTTGGAAACGTATTAATGTGTCTCATTTCTCTCTAGCGATTAGTAAATAACAGAATAGATTGGGTTCTGTATTCTTGACTCACAACCAGTCTACCACAGAAAGTAATGGCAAATTGCTGCGAGAAATCTTCTGCCAAGTTAGTCATGTCACACTTGAGACATGATCGCCCTAACGTGTATCAAGTATGTCACTTAACTGACTGATATATTGTATGGCTCGGTGGTACGATATTTTTAACTGTATATTTTGACAAATTATGCGGTTATATTTCATTTTGACCTCATCAGTTTCTTTTTGAATGCGTTTTAGAAAGACATTTCTATTTAGTATTTGTATTGTTAATGCAATATGCAATTCTAAAACTAATTGAATAAAATAAAATTTAGCATTCAGTCAAATTTTAATACACACACACACACACACTCACACACACTCACACACACACACAGACACACACACACACACACACATATATATATGTATATATATATATATATATTCCTATGTGTGTTATTTCAAGATGTGTGATATCCATGTTAAAATAGTTTTTTTTAAAGATTGTGGTACTCAAACATTGTGTTACTCTATTATTCTGCATACGACATTTTATTTTCTTCAAAATTGATTTAAAGCATTCAAATTTAGTAAATCATTCAATACACATTTATTTACATTTATTTAGAATATTTATTAAAACGAAAATCTATATTCTTCTGCTTGGAACATTTTAATACGTGAAATTGTTCCCGAAAATTAATTCTGTCTAATACATTGGTGCTTGGATTAACGAGCCTTATTTGGCAACGAGTAAAGGAGAAAAACGCTCTGAATTCAAAACTGGTTTTGTGTGTGGATTAACGAGCCTTGTTTGGCATCCAGTAACGCACCACGAGACATACTTGACAGGCCTGAGCAAACGGATGACGGTGTGGGGTTTGGGTGAAATACCAGGAGGAGAGCGACAAGAGACAGTGCCAGAATTATTTATTTTCCGTGTTGATTGATCTCGACAGCCCGGAAAGACAGTCCATCGAGTGGAAAGGAAACTTTAATTTCTAACCTCTGATACGTTGTCATATCCTAAAAGTGAAAAGATTATGGAAGTAAATCCAGACAGAAGACCCAACTTGAAAACCCGAAGTCGGTTGGCTGTCAACAGGGACAAATCTCCATCAACTGCTACAGTCTAGCAGGTCCCAAATGTAATTGGATATTGTCGTACTGACAATATCCAATTACATTGGATATTGGACAGCTTACATTAAGCAGCTTCCGGCGTCCATAGATCATCACCCAGGTATACACTGTAGAAAATTTACTTCAGTTTCGCCACTTAAGAAAGAATATTGAACATCAGGGTGCTTACTTTATCTCGCGACATGCATGGTTACATTTATTTTTATATTTCTTTATTTTACTAGAATAAATAAAATCAATAAAAGCCATTTAAAATATTAAGGCTTGTAAATAGTTTTTACATCCTGTCAAAAGGCAATAAACAAAGTTGATTCATTTGTTCTAGAAATTCTCACAATTAATACTTACTATTAGTTTCGAGTTCGTATTTCTATGACGAAAAACAAAACGATTTGCTCTTCAAGCTGCCCGTAATGTCTGGTATTCTTTTTGTGTACAGCTAAATAGAGTTTAGTATTAATGATCATCAACTACTATTTTTTCTTTAAAAAATAACAGTATTCTCGAAAGTGTTCGCTTTATTGTGTAGTATTAAAGATGTTGCACTTTTTCTAAAACGCATATCTATTTTCTTCTCAAGAAATGACAATTCTTTGACAAGCTACTTGCTATTTATTGACACTTGATGTATTTTTCATTTTAATCTAGTTTGACTGCTTTGCTAGTGACACAGGTAAAGACTAAGGCCTCAATGTCTTAGGTAGAAAGTGTAAAGGAAACTATAAA
Organism: Ascarosepion bandense; assembly: GCA_037127315.1. Lineage (NCBI taxonomy): Eukaryota > Metazoa > Mollusca > Cephalopoda > Sepiida > Sepiidae > Ascarosepion > Ascarosepion bandense. The sequence continues at coordinate 512,530 of JBBBDQ010000259.1, forward strand.
AGCTCCTACAAAAGATAGCGAATGAAAACCAGAAGAAAAGAATAAATATAAACTTCAAGAAAACATTAGATCGATGCTAGCAAAAGTACAAGCCTAAAATTACAACTACATATATGGAAAACTAAAACCAGACAAGTACAAAATTTAAATATCAAAAAATTAATCTAATAGAGGACGTATAGTGCCTATGAGACCAGTAAACGCATTGATATCACCAAAGGTAGAATTCAAAAGATAAGCAGAGTTTTAAGAGACAAAGTAAAAGATTTTGTTAGAAACGAAGAAAAAAGTACTGGACTGTTACGCAATATCTGTCCTAGACAAAGATGAAGAAAAGACTAGTATCAAAAGAAATGAGATTGTACAAAACGATGCTGATGATAACATAGACCAAACATGTGAGTAACAAGGTGGTTTTAGAAAAAATGACAAGAAAAAAAACCCCGGAAAAGGCTTGTACTTAACTTCAATATTCAGCAGTTGGAATATCTGGGGCAACTAATAACGAGGAAAGACTTGGAGTATCTGATACTAACAGGAGAAAGTAAGGGAAATATGGCCAGCGTGTAACATACATGATAAGCTTGAGTAAATGGATAGTAGAAAATGTTTGAGAAAAATAACCATAAAACAAAACTTATTAAGATCTTCAAGGGACAAGAAGTTGTGGAAGACCATGATAGTCTACGTTCTGAATGAACACATCACATAAAAAAAGAGAGCAGACGAAAATATATTTGACCTCAAATACTACGGTAGAGGCCATATTGCATTAACACCAAAATTTGTTTGCACTTTCCTTGGTTTTATTTCTCTGTGTAGTTATTTCTATGGATATGTAAATGTAAGTTTCCGGGAAATTATACACATATAAATATAAATTTAAAATGTTTCTGTCACATATGGTTCAGTTCTCTTGCTATTTTTATGAACTCCTTGATAAAACCCAAAAAAGAATCAGCAAAATTATTAGTCCTGATCCGACGGCCCAGTTTCAGTTACTTTTCAGTTACTTTCAAACCGTAATAAGGTTTCCTCTCTGTATCTTTTCTATATATGCTTTTATAGTAATTGTTTAAATGAGCTCTTCCGCATGGTATCTAGACTTTTAACATTTAGGGCAGTAAAAAAACTGGCGTCGAGATTTCATCTATTTACACTTGACCTGCTTGGATGTAGCCGTGATTTCTATGCTAACAGTTTCTTTTCTTGCACTTCTCGCTTGTGAAAATTCCTTCCGTCTCCAGCCAACTTTAATCTTTAAAAATTTAAATGCAATGTTAGTCGTTATCTACTGTCCTCCTGATTAATCTTTCCTCTTCTCGCTCTTTATTATCGTTTCTGTAACTGATTTTTTCACACCTTGTAATCCCTTGTGTCTTAGTAGTTTTACTGCATAGCGTGGCGTGAAACCGATAAAAATACTTTATTGTGTTTCATAAACTTAAATAAAATAGATGAAAAACGGGGATTGACTTAAAATATTCGCGCAAATATTTTTTTAGCAAATTACTATTTGTTCAAATGAATTGGTTCATTAGTGAATATATATCAAACACTTTATGGAAATCGAATAATGACTTTTGAGTAGAATTAAGAATTAAAAAAAAAACTTTTCTAGTACGTCATTTCCTTTGTTACCAAAAGTGTATAGACGCTTTGGAATTTGTTATTATCGTGCTGTAAATCTTCATTCATTCTTTTCTTAAAGTACACGAATGCGATTTCTTTATTCTCTTCATGAGCTTCCGTTTGACAAAAGACTTTGCCATAATCCACTCCATTCTTTTCTCTGTGAAGTTTGCGAAAGTTTCTCTATATAATCGTTTTTTAGTCCTTTTAGTCGTCACAATTGGTATTATTTGGGAAGGTTTTAATAAATTATTCCCAGCGTTTACTCGACACAAATTCTTTCTTGTAAGTGTATTTTTATGCAAGTAATCATACCAAAATATTTTGTTTAGACTCGCCATTATAACAGACTTACATTGAATGCTATTCAAAGCGAGTTCAAAAGATATTCGGTGTCGTTTTTCAAATTTAATAACGCACGACATATTTTACAGTAACAGAAGTGGCAGTAGGTGTTTTTCCAGTAAAAATGAGAATAGTCAATCTGGTTAACTTCCCGTGAGTAGACAGACAAAAATATTGCAATGTGATAAATTTGATAGCCAAATTGGATAAGTGAATAAATTTTATCAGAAAAATGATATATTTGGCAGATTCATGTAAATCATTCATATCGAAAATCTTAGCCCCTACAATGACGCTAACGTTACTAACATTGATGTAGTTAATGAGCATATTGAAAACTACCTCTTGTATTTTTAAAGAACAGTAGCAAGTTTGAAAGCTCAAGACAGTAATTACCAACGTTTTTGCAGTATTTTCAGGGGTGGGACGGAGGTATTAAAAACGTTAAAAAACATTCTTCTCGTTTAATCTGTTTAGATATTGACATAGCCTTAATTTGATTTCGGTAGTTTTATTATAAAATACAAGTATGCATTTAGTTAAATCAACACATTTCAGAATATTACCGCATTTTCTGGCGTCTAATACGACTTGTTATTAATGCTATATACTGCCACTACTGAATCTGGAGAAACAACGAGGAACACGTATATAAACATATATTCTTATATTTTTATTTTTCGTCGGCGTCGCTTGTGTTTGGCAGGAGACCAGCACGATAGAGTCACTCACATGAAAGGGGTGTCAGGAGTCGAAGGACAACCAAAAACCCTAGACTTTATATAGCCTTAAATCTCTCACGCATGTTTGTTTTTTTGGGGTTGTCTTTTTATGGATGTCATCAATATATCTTTCAACCACTCTTGTCTCCGGTTGACTTTTATATTTGGCCGGATGTATGTCAACGAGCCTGCCAGCCATCGCCTTTCAAACCGATTTTTCGTGTGTGCGTGTGTGTGTGTGTGTGTTTTTTCTTTCTGCACTTGTTGACATCATCCACAGCAAGATATATATGTCAACAACCCTTGTCCTTTGCCGACCTCACCCACAGCCGGATGTACTTGTCAAGGTGATACAATACATTACTACATTATAATACAGCCGGATGTACTTGTCAAGGTGATATAATACATTACTACGACCTTGTTAAATTTAAAAAGGAAATCATGTAGATCGTTGAATATATAAAACACCATATTACAGTCCTTTCTACATTTTCTTTAATGCAATACCGTATTACTAAGGAAACTCTCAATGTCGTACATATATGTCAGTGAAATAATTTTTAGCGATATTAAAGTATATCAATGGATAGGATGATTAATCATAGTGTGTTTCTTCTCCTAATTTAATTTTCAAAAGTTATTTTCGAATTTTCAGGGAAAGCTTCTAGCTCGGAAATACACACACAGTTAATTAATAATCGTACTTTTCTCTTTGATATGACATTATTATGATGAGTAGATGAATGCCTAATTCGCATCGATTGGTCATGAGATACGCAGATCACACTGTGGTAATTTCAGACAAGGAAAGGAAACTACAAGAACACCTATAAAAGATAGCGAAGTGAATCGAAAAGTAAAAACTAAATATAAACTACAAGAAAAATAAATGTACGGTCATTAGCAAAAAGAGGAGACCAAAATGCTATTTACAGATTGGGAATACTAAAAATAAGCTGGTACAGAAATTTAAATACAATTGAAGTGTTCTCGCAAGTACGGAAGTGTCGAAAATGATATCGGAAAACGGATTGGCATGGCCAAGGACCTACTCCAAAAACTAAGTAAAAAACTGACAGACTGGGAAATTTTGTAGAAAAAGATGAGAATACGAGATAGTAAGTGATGTAGGTCTTCAAATATGGCAGCGAATGTTTGAACAATCTCTTCAAAGATAAAGGAAAAAACTCGAGGCAACATAAATGGAAGGATGCTGATACAAAACAACGAGTCTTTTGGTGACAATGAAAACAAAATTTGAACTTATACTGAACAGGCAGAAACAGCTGAAAGTTCTGGAACACGTAATGAGGAAGAACGGCTTGGTGAATCTGATACTCACAGGGCGCATGCAGGGAAAGAAAGATAGGGGAAACCAGCACGTGATATACTTGATGGGCTTAGGCAAATGAGTAGCAGAGCAGGGTTTAGGAGAAATACCAAAGCAAAAGTTATTAAGAGTTTCAAGGGATAGGAAGATGTGGAAGATCCTGATCATCTACGCCTAGAAGGGACAGGGAACATAAAAGGAAAAAAGCATAGAACAAGATTTCTCAACTGGCGTTCCCGGCTGCAATAATAGCCTGGAACTTATCTCGGTGTGTTCTAAGACAACAAAAGAGTAATTTGTGATTTATATTTATATTTACAAAACCTTTTTAAAAAACAACTAATGACACTAAACATTTTCTCGACATAATCCAAAAAACGATCTGCAATATTATCAATCCTGACTTGGCAGCTCGCTTTTAGTTACATTCTCACCACATGATATGGCTTCCCTCAGTTATTTCTACAAGAATTTTCATTTTGATACCCCGACCACGTATATTTACTTATTCTACTAGATTAGCATCAAGGTTCTACCCTTTTACCGTTGAAATAATTAAATGAAACAGCCTTTACTACTCTAACAGTTGCTGTACTTGAAGTTTCAGTTTGTGGAACTCAGTCCCATTGATTTGCTTTCTACATTGCTACAATCTCCAATAGTTTAAGTGCAACGTCAATTACCATCTTTTATCTACTTAATTCCCATTAATCTTATATCTTTTCTTCGACATCCCCTGTACCTTGTTTTCTTTCTCTTTAACCTTCGGCGCACTAGTGACCTTTCGGCCTGGCTTGGGGTAAAAAGATTACAAAAGAGTATTTTTACTAGCTGTTTTACGCTATTTACGCTATTTTACGTTATTTAAACTGTTTTGCCTTGGTATAATCACCGTTTTATGCTATTTACACCTTTTCTCAGCGTTTTAGGCTATTTACGCCGTTTTACTCACGGTCTTATGCTATCTACGAAGTTTTACTCACCGTGTTATGCTTATTTACTCTGTTGTACTCATCGTTTTATGCTATTTACGCCATTTTATTCGCCGTTTTATGCAACTTGCCCCATTTTACTCTCATGTATCCCTCTTTCTGATTGTAAGTATACGGCCATATTTAGCTTAATGCTTCCTTGATATTCCCAGTTAATACTCAGTATTCGTTGGTAGAACAACACTTTTACCCTTCTAGTCTAATCACCTATCACGAAATAGCCTTGCACACGCTGACGTATGGGATGTTAGATATTTCATAAAACTTCAGCGTTGCTTTCTTTAGTTTAACGATACTTTTCAACATCTTTAATATTCTCCTTAGTCACTTGAAGGCTTCTCTTGCTATTCCTATGAACCTTCGGATTTCTGTGTGAAATTTCCCTTCTCTTACTAAGCGTATAGAAGATAGAAATTAAACCAAGAAGCGTGTATGCGAAGGCATGACCTTCTTGTCTAGAAATTATCATTTTTTTCAAATTTGTTAATGTTCAGTGACAACTGATATAGGAAAAAGTATACAAATAATTAATATCACATTCCTGATTCAGGTCCCTTTAAAAAAATCAATTATTTTAAACTTTCTTTAAACTTGTTTTTATGAATTTATGTCAGTGGAAATATCTTAATGTTTTGGAATGTTTCAATAATTCAGTCAGCAAAATAAATAAATAATTATCTTTTAGAAATTGATAATTTTGTCTTGATATTGTCCTAGCAATATAGTTTATTTAAGATACGAATCTGCTTTATCTGTCATTTGATATATCTTGAAGCATATGTCCAATAAAGAACGTGCAAAAATCCATCAATGAATAAGTGTAATTTATATGTATGAATATTTACAGCGATTTTTCTCCATATAGGTTTACAGATTACAGGCTTTCCAGACTGATCTTTCGGAATATCTTTTATTAGAGCCAATGGAGTCATCATTTTTGAAAGACATTTTTATTACTTGCACTAAGATAGAATGTTTGTAATACATTTTATTACTTGGGCTAAGATAGACTGTTCATAATACATTTTATTAATTGAACGAAGGCAGACAGTTCATAATACAATTTTATTGCATTCATTAAAGAAGAATGTTCACGATTCATTTTTATTATGTGCAATAATACAGACTGCTCGTAATACATATTTTATTACTTGAACTAAGCTAGAGTGTTCGTAAGAAATATTCTGTTACTTGTACGAAGGAAAATTGTTGGTAATACTTTTTTATTACTTGGTCTAAGACAGAGTGTTTGTAATATTTATTTTATTACTTGCACTGATGCAGATTTTAATGAATTATTTTTGTTTTTATTCTTCTTTATTTTAGAAAATTGAAAATATCTTATAGTTTTGTATTCAATAATGTTTTGCTGAGAATATTTGTTCCTACAAAAGTGTGTTGTGGTAATATTTTTTCTTCAAAAATGTATTATTGGTAACATGCTTATTTCAAAAATGTATATATTTCTATAAAAGTTTATTTTCTACTTTCATAGTATTTTGACCCCACGTTGGGGGTTATCTATTTGTCCATAGATGGGACCCTAACAGGTGCTACCACTCCACGTTAGAGTGGACCTGGGAACAACAGCAGTTAAGAGCTGGTTCCATGCTCCTTACAGCCTCTTAATTAGAGGCCTTGTTGCCGGATGCAGTTTACCGTCATACCCAGCACCACTTGTTAGTAATATATATTCAATTACTTAGGCAACGATAGAGTGTTTTAATATTTATTCTATTACTTGCACTAAGGCAAAATGTTCGGAATATATTTTATTACATGTATTACAGCAAACTATTTGTAATACATTTTTATTATTTGCACTAAAACATACTGTTTGTAATACATATTAGGACTTTGAATAAGTTCTCGCTGTTTTCTAATAGATAGCGTTGGCTATACAAGCAGAGACAAGACAAAATGATTTTGCAACATGACACCGCTAGGCCACATGTTTCAAAACGGATGAATACCTACATAGACACGTTAAATTGAAGGTCTTGTCCTACCTTCTGTATTCATCAAATATTTCCTGATAGGAGTATCACTTCTTCCGATCGATGCCACATGATTTAGCTGAGCAAAAATTCCATTCTTATGAAGATGCTAAAAAATGGGTCGACCTATGGTTTGCCAAAAATATCGTGTCGTTCTTCCAACGTGGAATTCAGAAAGACGGGAATAATTAGTTGCCAGCAATTAGTGGTTGTTTGTGACATATTTCTTACTATTTTTTGTCAATAAAACACTACTTTTAATAAAAAAAAATCAGTGAGAACATGTTTAAGGTTCTGATATTTTACTACTTGGATTAAGGCAATCTGTTCGTAAAACATTTTTATTACTTACACTATGGCAGACTTTAATATATTTTTATTACAAAGATTAAATCAAACATTTCATAATGCTTTATTATTACGTGCATTAAGTCAGATTTTGCATAATACATTTTACTTTCGTGCACCAAGACAGGCATTTTATTAAACCTTTTATTACTTGTACCATGGCTGACTGTAATACATTCTCATTGGTTACATTAAGACACACATTTCGTAAGTCATTAATTGCACTAACGCAGATTGTTTGTAATACATATTTATTACTTGCCATAAGCCAGACTGCTTAAAGTATATAGTTTATTATAAGAATTAAGGCAGACTGTTTGTAATATTTTTTCATTTACGCATATCTCTCTCTTCGTAATACATTTTTATTACTTGCGTTCGTGGTAAATTTTCTGTAATACATTTTATTACGTGCTCGTAATGCATTGTTTGCACGGAAGCATTAATATGTGCAAAAGCTATATTATATGTACTTTATTTTTTCTTTATCATTTAAGATCGAAACGTTTGATGAATTTTCAGATCATCTTGTCTTCTTCAGGTACTTCAAATTCCGAACCGAATCCTTTATTTCCATCATTTGTGTATATGATTTTCGTTTCATGTGTCATGCCACTCAAGCGCTGGTCAGATTCAGGGACTTGACCTAAAGATTTGTGAGCTTAATATCTGCATAGATGGAGGGTCTTTTAGTGGTGCTAAATATATTATTTTCTTGGTTGGCCTTGTAGAAGTTGCTGAAGACTAAACCCAGAACTGCGCCCATTGCAACACTATCCATTTGCCCGTATAAATTATTTCTGTGAAAATAGAACGGGACTTCCGTGGTACATGTTAAAAGCAGATTGTGTTTTAGGTTTACATTTTAGTGGGGACATAAATTATTGTTATATATGTATTTATAATAATGTCAATGTTTTCTCTAACAGCAACGTTAGCGAACAGACTTTCAATATCAAGTGATGCTGTATTGGCCAATCTAAAAAAATATGATAACACCACCAAAAATCACTGCATCTAAGTACGATATGCAGATGATGATTGCTTAACACATGAAATTCCAAGTTGTGCCATAGGCGTATGATAACATGTGTAATTATTAATATATATATATATATATATATATATATATATATATATATATATATTACAAGACGTTCTAATACAGGAGTATTAGAGGTTCCATCTACTTCACATAATAATATCTGAAAATCTCTGTGGATTAAAAGAAGTAATGTTTAATGTTTAAAGTATGAAAAATTACATACAATGTTCTTGAGCGACGCTCGATATAGTAAGAAGTAAAGAGGGGTATAAAAATATTAATTTCTGTCATTCTTACTAAACACATGTGTTCGTATTTAACGTATTGTATACACTACATGGGAATACATATAAAAACTGATCTGATATGTAAATATGTACACATGTATACACACATATAGAGACGCATTATAATTATTAGGTCACCCCAGTGGTTTAGTATTTATTCCCAAGCGAATGATTTCGAACAACCCAATAATGAAATCATAGCTTCACTTGATGTCGAAAACCTATTCACTAACGTACCCGTTAGCGAAACTATCGACATAATTAAAAGGAATATCGACAATAACCCTGCATTACCCCCACTCAAAATTAATCCCAACATCTTAAGAAAGATCCTACTAGCTTGTAGTACCGAAGTCCCTTTTGTCGACCCTAACAACACTATATATGTACAAAGTGACGGCGTTTCCATGGGCTCAGTACTCAGTCCGACATTTAGCAATTTCTACATGTCGAACCACGAGAATACTACCTTTACAAAATTAAAAAAAACCTCAATATACCTTAGATACGTTGACGATATCCTACTATTAATTAAAAATACTGACAAAATCCTACAACTTCAAAAACAGTTTCAGGATAACTCAGTCCTAAAATTCACCTATGAACTCAGCAATGACAACCAAATTCCTTTCCTCGATATACTAATCAACACTAATGGCAATAAGTTCACTATCTCACCATATAAAAAACCCACTAACAAAACTCCCTCCACACTTAATTATATTAGCGAATGCCCCCACTATTACAAATTAGCAATCATAAAAAATCTACTACATCGTGCAAAAATCAACTCTTCTACAGAACACATCTTCCACGGTGAACGAAAAACATAAAACAGACACTCATCAGCTATAATTTTCCTAATTACATAGTTGATGAACAAATATGACATTTCCTTAAAAACCTGAACACGGAAAAAACAACACATGGTAATAGCCCAATCAACCCCAAACATATCACTCTCTTATATCGTTGCCAAATGCACACCAACTACCAACTCGATGAAAATATCCTAAAAAAACCCATAAACACTAATATCTCTCTGACAGACCCCAACAAAAGAATTAAATGTATCATATACTACGCTAAATCCACAACATCCAACTCAATCGTCCGCAACGACTCCTCCCCCACCGTTAGCGATTTGCAAATAAACAGTGTAGTGTATAAATTTAAATGCCCCTTTAGAGAATGTATCTCTAACAAACTAAATAATACCTACATTGGGCATACTACTAACTCGCTTTCGCGGAGACTTACATTGCACTTAAATGAAAATTCTAATGTATTCCGACATTTATAACACCACGGCTATCAACACACACTTCTTAGGAAAACACTTGTTGAAAATACGCATATACTTAGACAAGAAAATAATAAACGAAAACTTAAAATTCTAGAAGTTATCTACATCAAACAGTTTAAACCTAGCCTAAATAAAATAAATTTCGACACCTCTACTAACATACTTCAATGCCTATAATCGACGTGAGAGGTCATAGTTATTATACTTACCCCCTACACCATAGTAGTAGCAGTTCCCAAACCAATCCCCCCATGCCACTATACTCTCAACTGACCAAAAACCCAATACCACCATTCATTCTCGGCCTGCAGCCACGTGCGACACAAAAATGGACTTGTTTAATTAATAATTTAAATGTTCTATGTTCACTGAATATTAAATGTTCATCCTTTGGTAATGGCTTATGTAAGCCGAAAGCTCACCTGATAAAAATCAACGATTATTGCGATGTTTTGTCGTCTTTCCATGACAACACTATCAAGCTAGTCAGATCATACGAAAGGATCTTACACAAAATAGACAGAACTTGTCTATATTATCCAATGAAACCTGTATTAATGAAAAAATGCTGCCAAAATACACACACACACAATATATATATATATATATATATATATATATATATATATATATGATTATATTCGAGCAAGAAGATTTTGTTAAATATGTATCATTTTGAGTAGACGTCATACATGCCATCTATCTTCCAAAGTGCAATAAAATATTTACTACGCCCATAATGTACAAAACTACTTAAAGCATATATATATATATATATATATATATATATATATATATATATATATATATATATATATATTTACAAGTGTTTATAATAAGAACTTGGTTTACTGCAGCACAAGTGCTGTCATGTTTTGGTAGTATTTGTTAGTATCTCAATTACATTAGAATCAAAATATGAAAAAATATAATAACTGAAGTCCAATATTATAAATTCAGACAAGTTCCTACCGAAAATACTATCGAAAGTCCATACCAAGGAGCGATAATCATACTGACATAATTGCAAAAAGAAAAAAAATCAGAATGACTATACAAAATTTCAAAAAGTTAACATGTATCCTATTAACCAACTGAAATTGAAAACCAACAAGCTAATTATATATATATATATATATACGTGTGTGTAAGTTTATATATATATATATATATGTATATATATATATATACGTGTGTGTAAGTTTGTGTGTATATATATATATATATATATATATATATATATATACGTGTGTGTATGTTTCTGTATATATATGTGTGTGAGTGTGTGTGCGTGTGTGTGTGTGTGTGTGTGTGTGTGTGTGCGTCTCTCTGTGTGCGCTGAATATAAAGATTGAAATCCCACAAGACAATAGAATATAGAATAAGAAAATCTAGGAAAGCGGAAAAAATACAACGAAAAAGAAATAGTTTAATAGTATGTTATGATTTGCGGTTAATTCCTATTAGTAAGATAAATGTCACGTGTATTAAAGCAATATATAATTATTATTTTTTTTATTTTTAAATGTATATACATGATATCAAGTAAGGTTACCCTCCAACATACACATTAACAGACAAGCGCTTATGTATAAACATACACATACTTTGTTATATGCTTTACAATTCAAAATATTCCACACACGTTCATTTAAAAATATGCATATTGATACAAATATATAGCTATAGCTATATACATATATATGCATATATTCTTATATATACTTACCTATATATATGTATATATACATACATATATATATATGATGATTGCCAGTGCTCCACAAAAAACGAACATCTCCACTTCTAAAATAAAGAGTTGTTTGTTCAGTAAGAATAAAAGTATCCAAAAACGATACAAATAGATAAAATATGGTAAAAAACAAAAAATGTCTATCCGTGTTATTAAATCGTAACACACTTACAATTATAATATTAAAAGGATATTAAATGTATACAGAAAAAAGAAAACTTGTAAAGTCATTAAAATGAATGTCACCCAGTTAAGAAATCTTTAAAATAAAATACAGCCAGTTCACATTTATGACAGTGACTGCAACTTACAGTTCATTGCCACATTCATGTGCATGCAAGTGATTCTTTAACCCTGCTGCACTCTTTTCAGCCTTCTTACTAAATAAAAAATGAATAGTATAATGAAAGGTTTGTATGTGATTTTTGTCTTGGTGAATTCCATTAGCTGTCTCTAATAATGTGCAGATGTTTTCGCGAAACTGAGCGTGTCAGTCGGTCTGACAAGAAGACTTTCAATCTGAGAAACATGTCGTATATTTTTAGGCGATGGTATCTCATGTGGCTGATTTAATCAACTTTGGACAATCAAATTTTGCTGCAAATAATACATTTATGCTGGGAAACTTGAGGCAACAGTTTAGCATCAACTTTTCCTTTAGGCTCGTTTCACATTTTCTTGCTCAAACCTTTTTTTCTTAAAAACTATTGCAACTATCATAAACATGTTTCCGCCAATTAGAACTGTCACTTGCCTTCTTCTTGTTTGTTTTTAATGACATCTTTGAAACACGTTTTTGCTTTGTGCGGTGGATGCTTGCAGTCTGTTAATTTACCATACAATAATTGTTTTGCGAGGTGATTATCTTCCATCCTTATGATGGAACCAACTTAACGCATCCGGTTACGTGTTAGCATTTTTCCATTACCAAACGTATTTGTCCTTTCTAAAATGTCTGTGTCCGTCACAAAGATTGACACTTTATACTTAGAATCCCCCGAAAGCAATTGTGAATAAAGTGTTCCAAAATCTGGATTTGTCGTCTGTATTTGTTCAATGTCTCTGAAGAATATTGTGGATCAGTTAAAATGTACGTTTCATACACAATTTAATTTTCACTGAAATACTTCCACCCGCGAGAATTTAACATTTATAGGCCGTACTTGTTTTTATACATGATGATTTATTTCAGCATCATGTGAGCCGTCTCTTAAAAGAATACTGGCTAGTTAAACAAATATATTAACGACGTATTATCTATGTATTTGTTTATATTTCTGAGATGAGATCGCATCTATAGTATTTAGATTATTCGGACTATTGTCTCCATCTTTGTCGCCATTTGTACGCCATTTCGGCCGTTATACGCTCCTGCCATTAACATAAAAATTACTAGAGAAAACCATTAACATAAAAAAGTTGCAAAATTTGCAGTATGAACTCTGGTAAAAATAGATTACTGGACATTAGGTTTATAAGTCCCAATAATTCAGTTCTCCTTGTCCTTAAAGACCAAGGATATAGACATTGGCCATTTGACCCAAAGAGTTATGAGTTCAATACCAAACTACTGATGCCAGCAGTGGAGAACACGTAACTTGCAGGGTTAGACTTCCAATCGAGGCTTTACTACGCAAGGAATGAAAATGATATACTTCAATAAAGGGATCGATTCAAAATTCCTAGTACCTGAAGAAGGTCGGAGCGTATAATAATCGAGACGTCGCACAAATGGTAACAAAGACGAGGACAATAGTCCGAATAATGTAAATGGTGTTATTATCTATGTTCATTAACAAAGATATTTGGTTCACTATAACGCTGATAAGGAGAAGGTGTATACATGACCTTTGTTTTTTTAGCTTACACTAAGGCCAAAAGACGAGCAAGCCTTAGAGAACAGGCCCATGACAGTCTGTATATTTTCCTCACAGTATCATCCCTATGTATGTAGAGTTATCTGTAAATTGATGAGATCTTGACACCATCCTACTATTGAGCTTAAATACATAAAGTCTATTTACTAAAGCAAAAATGCCATCTAAACAATTACGTATTTATAATTTATTTTTATAATAATTTTATATTCTATCACGAAAACTTACGGCGGTGGGTAAGTGACTGACACCTAGCTGCCAGATCATAACCAGTAATATTGCCGATGCTTTTTTGGAGTTTATCAATGAGTTCAAGTTAAGCAGCAGCGCCACCGGACCATATGTGGCAGCAATATTTTAAGCATGGACGAATGGTAGACTTATGCATATGTAAGATAGAACCTAGAGAGAATAATTATCTCACAAAAATAATGAACCGGCTTTTTTAGCTCGGAATGGATTCAGTATAGACTTTCCACTTCATGTTGGGCAAAATAGACGCAACAATTCAGTTTCCTGAATGTTGGCATCATCTTTGCTCATAGAAGGTAAAATAGTGTCTTTCAGATAATTAACTGAGAAAAGTTTTAATTTTAGAGGCGTCGAAAACTTTTGCCACAGTTAACAACGATTTTGATTTCATTTGTGCATCAGTTATTATTTTGACGTTGTCGGACTGATCAGTCTTACTACTGAGGCTGAAGTAAATGCTTAGTTTGTCAGCGTAGATGCCATGATCAGAGCTGATGTCATCGGGATAGACGGTAATGAAAATTAAAAATTGAGTAAGATCAAGAATAGAGTCCTGTGGGCACTGGCATTAGTATGAAAGGATGTACACTTGGCCGTTCACGCTAAGTTTCATTTATGGATTTGATATGAAAGACTGGATCAACTCAAAAATATATCCTGAGAAAATTAAAAATGTTGAACTTGTGGAGACGACCGGTATTCCCGACCATATCGAAAACATTCGAGATGTCCAGTGCTACAGAACAGATTTAATCGGCTTTATCTAGAACCGTGGTTGTAAACCCGGTATTGAATCCCATGCGTGATCAATTTCCTGGTAGAGGGAAATAGATCATTTTGCATTTTTTCTCACAGTAGATGCTCAACTGACTCTACTATATTGTGCAGTCTATAAAATTCAAAACAAACATGCGCGAAATGTGAATATGGCGAGAAACAGTGTAAGCTTGTATCTAATTGATGTTACTTTCAGCATTTCAACGCCAGAGTTTCGTAGGTTGACCTGTCTGTTATCAGCAATATATATAATCAAATATATATGACATTAACATTGAAACTTGTGGCATGATTAAATAGACTTCTCCTGTGTAGACCTGGATGACATTAATAACTTCCATCTAGTTCAGAAATTTCTAAACTATTTGCTGTATACAAACTTTTCCCAGATCAAGAATTAAACAATGCTTGAAGCGAAGTAATGCTGTCTGTCCAATGAGGACTTTTCTTCTTCCGACTTCGTAAACTGGTGCTACACAAATCAGAAACAAATAAGTTTACCAAATAAAATAACATTACCCACATCATTTGAAGAGTGAATTTACAGAAACAACTAAAATGAATATAACGATGAATGGAAATAATAAAATTACTAATTCCAATTTTACAAAATTCACTCTCTGAAGAGATAGATTTCACTCACTTTCTATTTCTCTAAAGAGATAAATTTCACTCTCTCACTCTCTCTCTCCCTCTCTCTCTCTCTCTCAAGATAAAAAATTTCGCTCACTCTCTCCAAAGTTAGATTTCACTGTCTGTCTCTCAAGCGATAGATTTCACTCTCCCCCCTCTCTCTCTCTCTTTCAAGCTATAAATTTCAACCTCTATCTCCGAAGCGATAGATTTCCCTCTTTCTCCCTTAAGAGATAGATTTCACTCTTTCTCTCACTCAAGAGACAGATTTCATTTTCTCTATCAAGCGTAAGATTTCATTCTGTCTCTCACGAGATAAATTTCACTCTCCCTCTCAAAATAGATTTCACTCTCTCTCTCTCTTTCTCAAGAGATGTATTTCACTCTGTTACTCTCAAGAGATAGATTTCACTTTCTCACTCAAGAGATAGATTTTACTCCCTCTCAAGAGATAAATTTCAGACCCTCTCTTTCTCAAAATATAGATTTTACTCTCTCTTTCTCTCTCAAGAGATAGATTTTTATCTTTCTCTTTCTTCCAAAAAATACTTTGTACATTTCACTCTATCTTTCTCAAAGGATTGATTTCACTCTCTCTCTCTCTCTCTCTCTCTCTCTATCTCAAGACATAGATTTCACTTTTTCTCACTTAAGAGATAGATTTCTTTCTTTCTCTCTCTCACTCAAGAGATAAATTTCACTTTCTGTCTCAAGAGGTAAATTTCACTTTCTCTCCCAAGAGAGATTTCACTCTTTCTCTCAAGAGATAGATTTTTATCCCGTCACAGATATTTTAAGAAAATTTCATCCTCAAATCATCACATTTGAAATATTAAATTGTACATTTTAATTCAACTTTGGTAACTTTATTTCAAGTCATTATTCCAATTTATTCTTGCTTTTAATTAATTTCCATTTACATATAGTTTATTCAGATTTTATGTTATTATTTATATATCCATGTGCATTCTTAGAAAATTACAATTCAGTGACAGAAATATTTAGTTGCATAATGTAAAAAAAGATAAAAGTGAGCTTAATTTCTTAAAACCTGAAAACAGTGACAGTGGAATCGAAATAATCTTTACAGATAGGAAAAATAATTAGAACCTAAGCTGTCCGTATTCGAGCGAAAGGCCTTTTAATATTATTAATTCTCTTTCCTAGGAGACGATTCCAATAAATTATAAATGCAGATTTTGGATCAATTATTATGATTTTACACGGAAAACTTTTGTTGGGATTTTCCTATAGAATGCAAATATGCTAACTCGCATTTCTTCTTCATTTCTTTCTTTTCTGGAAGATAATCTCAATTACTAATTGCTATTATGACGTGATTTTGAATATTTATGAAAATTCAAAGTTAATCAGTTTTAAGGACCTGCTCTTAATAGCAAATATTTGCACAGCTTTAATGGATTTACTTTGGAGACTTGAAAAGTTTGATTTTTATGGAAATGTCCAGTTATTCAAATTTAGCATTAGAGAAAGTCAGTTATGAGCGATAAGTGATACACACTTGGGCGATTATATCTCGAAAGAGACATGACTGAATGAGCAGAATATTTTCCCGCAGTAGGTTGCCGTTACTTTCTGCGGTAGCTTTATAGCCAACCAAGGCTATAAAGCTAAATCTGCACTGCTATTTAACCAATAGCTAGAGGATGAAACGACAGATTTATACCTTTCAAAATGTTAATTGCTCGTATGTAAATGCAACGAATTCAAACGGAATTCGAACACGTCTCCCCTTTTTCTCGTTACGAGTCGATAATCAGAGTACTACAACGCTCATCCCGATTTAGGAAAAAAGTCCAGTTAAAAGAATCTCTGACTTTTTTGCTTCACGAAATGCCTTCACTGGGGGAAAAAAACAACACACACAAAAAAATAATGAATCTGTGGATTTGCTGCGACCTCGGGAAAAACTATAGAAGTAACTAAATTTCTGGAAATAAAGAATTACTAAACAGAACTGACGTTGATATCAAATGACAATACATGTTATCGTCGACTTATGACCTATGCGACTATCGAGCGTTCGATTTTAGACCACGACTACAAATTAGTATATATGGCCATCTGACTAATATAACACAACCAAGCACCAGCGGCTATGACTTTGTAGGACGTAGACGATCATAGCCCTTCACATCTGTATATCCCTTCTAGCTCTTAAAAGGTTTGCTTTTGATAATCCCCAAATCCTGCTCTGACCTCCATCAAGTATGGCATGCAATGTTTTCCCCTGTCTCTCTTTCCCTCATTCCGTACTGTGCCTATCAGATTCTTCAAATTACGTGTCCCAGGAAATTCATCTATCTTCATGGAAATGCCACATAATTACGACAACGATTTTTTATGATAGACAGGTTGTACATCGATTTGGTAAGTCGGCCTCTACCTTTCTTAATGGCTTCATTGTATTTTTTTCTTTTAAGTATGTTTCGTTAGAAACAAAGAAAATAATACTAAACTGTTATGTGATGTCTGCCTTATATGCCATCAAATGCTGCACAATTTCCTCAAAGGGGAAGAAGAGACAGGAAGCAACCAAAATAGGGTTCTTTGGAAGAATTCTTAGGATACCATGAACCGAACATGTGAGGAACGTCAAGATTATAGAGTGGCTTTCAGGGGCTTAAAACTGATCAGCATAAGATGGCTTCCAGAATAATCTGAAGCCAATATGATTAGATAAAGCAAAAATTAAACAATTACTTATTATTCAATAGTTAATTTTTACCTTGAATACCTCTTGGTACTACAGCTTACCTCTTCGATAACGTTTGAGTAAAATTTCACATGTTTCGATGTGAAAGATTTTCGACTAACTCTTGAGTCTGGTTTTCATTATCTTTTTGTATATAGCATTTCGAAACAATCGGCTGAAGGTAATAATTGGTTGGTGGAAGATCAGGTGAATATTCGGGTAGGTTGATCTTTTTTTTAGAAAAGTAATATTGCACTGAATTTGAAAGCTTGGGTTTTATGTGCTATGTACTGACACCAAAAATTAGATTAATAGTTTTTATCAATTTCTGAGCATTTATTTTTAAAATCGTATGACAAAATTACAAAACACCTAATTTCCGCAGTTTTTTGCTAACACACTGACTTAAAGATTTTACTAATTCAAGAATAAGTCCCAACAAAATTAACTTTTGTAAATCCATAACTGAAAAACATCTTTAAACCATCATTTTAATCATGAATCACTACAATAATTTTTTTCTTTATTTTAATAAGTAAAATAGATAAAAGTGTACATAACACCATACTATTGGTTGGCAAAAATTATGAGAACATCTTTAAAATTGTTTATTGAAGATCACACTAAAAGTTCGCCACTGTGAAACATATTACACCATAATGTAGCTTAACTGTTCAGTATAATTTTGCTTTCAAGTAATGAAGGTTTTATTCATTAGCACAATGATTTAATGATAATGTGCGTGCGCCATGCATCTTGTTGATATAGAGTTTGTAAAGTATAAAGTTTATAAGGCTGTTCTATAAGTAATTTTATGATCATCCGAATAAAGTTCTAATGTTAAGGATTTGATCCTGAACTTAATCAGTTAAATTATTTCCTCAAAAAACTGTAACGAGTTGTAACAAAAATATTTTGTGACCTGATTTATCATTTCTAATTCTAATTTTAAAATTGAGTGCAATATCACGATTCTAACACTGACCTGCTCCAGTGAAAGAGGCGGATGAGATAAAACTGATCAACCAGAAACCTATGTCGCGTAATAACTCGTTTACAAATGGAATATATATATATATATATATATATATATATGTGTGTGTGTGTGTGTGTGTGTGTGTGTGTGTGTGTGTGTGTGTGTGTTATTCTCGTTCTACGCGACATTATGTTATGCTGATGAGCCTACGGCGTTGTTTCGGATATGTTGCTTTTAGAGTTTCATTACGTTTAAAAGTTTTAATTGAAAAATAGAATCCCACTACACGTACAACATTAACTGTTTCCATGAAGCTCAGATTTGGAAACTTCATCCGGGAGCAAGGCCTCTGTAGGAAATTGTCAGAAGCATAGAACCACATCTTAATTGATGTTAATCTCAGATCCACCCTGACCCAGAATGGTAGCACATATTAGGGTCCCAGCTATGGGCAAATAGTTAACCCTTAAACTTGGGTCAAAACACTATGAAACTATAAAAATATACTTTTATAGAAATATATACATAAAAGTAGACTTTTATAGAGAAATATACATTTTTGAAGGAAAAAAATTACCAGGATTCATTTTTTAATATAAAACTAAATGACATCTTCAGTTTTCTAAAATGAATTTTTTTTTATTGTTCATCAAAATCTGAATCAATCAAACTTCTCACTATCTTTAAAAATAGTATCTTGAAATGTTACGTTTTTGGCATTAAATAAGCCACATAGGTTAATATACCGTTAAACAAGTCTCAAACTCAAACTCAGATTTGGAATCGGTTATGAAGATTTATTATTTTCAGTCAATATCGTTTTCTATTAAACATTGTCATGTGTAATCCATCACCTGTTATTTAAGGAGATCTTAGTGATGGTTGGTTGTTTTTGTTTAGCGGCATATGAACATCTCTATGATGCTGAAATCTAAATAATTTGTACGCAACATTGACTTCACATACAGGTATTTTGTACATAATTTTATACTTTCATGGCAAATGTAATTTTTAAATATATAGTTTAGAAATAATAAAAGTATTGGTAATGTATTACAACTGGTCATTTCCTTTTTTCGTATAAATATATTGCTGGTATATTTTACTGTAAATAATTTTGTAATTCGTGATTTACCAAAAAAAAAAAAAGAAGAACTCAAAAGACTATTGTAAAATTGCTGGAACCATAACAGGCCTTGCCATTTCGAGTCATGTTGATTCTGGGAACAAGAAGCAATTACGAGTTGTTTCCACGCTCATCAAAACCTCTAAGCTGTTGAGTAAAGACCTTCCTATTGGCTGGAATTTATCGTCCTACCCAGGAACTTAGTGTGATAGATTCGTTATTGCAATTACTTTTCATAAATGGAGTATATCTATAATTCAGCAAAGCTCAAATAACACTATTTTTATGTATTTGGAGACATATCTTGAAACATCTACAAAAATGATTTTTCACTAGATTCAATTTATTTATTTTCTAAGGCTTACCAACTTCTTTGCCGGTTATTCACAGCCAGAAATATTTTTTAGATTGCAATTTTTTATGATAATGATTGAGCGATACATATTTTACTAATTAACCAGTGCTAGGAGAAGTGGTCCTCCAGGTTTGGGAATTGGGTGTAAGGCTAACAACCCTGCCCCGTAAAAAACAGTTTGTTACAGAAACAGTAATAAAAATTTGCTGCCCTATGCACTATCTGAGTGTGATGGATAAATGATGATGATGATGAGGTGGAGGAGGAGGAGTGGAGGATTCATACTTTTCCTAAGGATATTTGCGCGCAAGTGAATGAAAAGAACCCGACTGAAATGGAAACACGGCTTTCCGATTTGCATTTATGAATGGTTAACCATTGCATCACCCACACATCCAAGCTTACAGCACCTTGTATTCTGAAGCGCTCACTAACCTAGGTATGTTCTATCACCTTAATACCCATCTTTCTTTTATCTCTTCTTTCACATCCCCTGTACCTTGTTCATTTCCCCCTTCCTTTCCTCTCAATGTAACCCCCTGTAGCAATACAGTCTTTCTTTTGTATCCTATACAATTTTCTCGAGAGGCTGGTAAGTCAGTAAAAATTATAAAAAATTATAAAAAAGGAAAAGAAGTTACTGATCATGCTCAACGTTGCTTAACTTCGACGATTACATGATAACGACGTGTATGAATTATGATATGGCGTAGCGTAAAAAAAAAATTTCAATTTATTTAGCGTTGTCATAAATCTGTGAGAGGAAATGTTGCTCGTGAAAGAATTTTTAGTTTTCAGATTTGCAAAAGTATAGAAGATTTTCTAAGTGCTTTTACGTGTGTGCGTCTGCAACGTGTATTTGCTTTATTAATACGGCCGAGAAAATCGCAGATATGTCAATACGCAGTCGCCCTTGCCCTTCGTTTCCCTGAGGAATGGCTTCTTCACAGATTAATCTCAAGACGAACAAATCAGTGCACCTCCCCTCCTGCCAGCAGGAAATAAATCGTCCAAGTAAGTCCGAATAGCAAATCCTAGTCTAGGAAAAGCCGCCTCATCTGCGACACTTTGTCATTATTTTTGACATTGTGCAGAAAATTTCGGTCGGTGGCGCTGGGCGACAGGTTAACTTCTCTTTACTAACTTACCAGCCTCTTGAGAAAATTGTATAGGATACAAAAGAATACGCAGACTGTTTGTGTCTGTATATGTCGTCAGAAGTTCTGAACCCCTGTCAATAAAAAAGTCACTACTTATATAGGAAAGAACACTAGCAAATTAATAACATTCTTCAGAGAATCACAGAAGAGAAATCCGCTGATAATACAAGCGTTTTCTTTAATTTTGTACGCTGCAAATAGTTATATCTGCCGCAATCCTTATCTATTGATTTTCTAGCTTGACTCTTCTTTGAAAAAAAGGTTTTATTTATTTATTTTATAAGCACAAAAAATGATCCCATCATGTTCGTAAAGGTGCTAAGAATTGAGAAATGTCCTGACAAAAGAAATCTCATAGAAAGAAAGTTTATTGTTTATCAGCCATCATAAAAGTGAAAAAAAAAGATAGTGTACAGTATTGATGCTAAAATATTGAATTTAGAATATGTATAGTTTACAACTTCTGAAAATGTATCGCGTGTGCGCAAGTGTGTGTGTGTGAGCGTGAAGTCGGACCAATACCTCTGTTACCCGCCATTTCGTGAAATACATCTGTTTGATGCTTTAGCGCACATTATCAGTAATGTTTGCAGCCGCGGATCTCTAGGAATATCGATTCTTACAACATAATACCCTTTCACCATAGTGACCCAATTGATACTGAAAAGATATCGACAGCTGCATCTATTCTCATAGTATATGGCTAGCTAAACCCACTGTGACAGTTCGCCAGCTTCTCCACTCGTGTTTAAAAAAAAGGACGCAAATGCACGGACCGATTCCTTTGCAACTATAGTGACACACTCCACTTGAAATGGCAAGTAACGATCTTTCGTTTCACTCATATAAAAAATGATACTACACAATAATCTTAAACGTATCCCATTTTTTACCTCATTTATAATCAGTCAGTCATTTAAACACTTAGGTGTGCTGCACGCATGGTCGGTCATAAGTCTTTCAAGAAATCACTGATAAGTGAACGGAACGAATTTTTTTAATTACTATTCATTTAAAAAACACTAAAATACTAAAAGCAGTAAAATAATAATAAAAAAACACTAAAATAAAAAACTCTGATAAGGGGCAGTAAGTTCTAGTTCGTAGCCAAAAATCACTAGAATGCATCAATTTTAGATGGTACCCTAATTCTGTTTCGTAGTCGAAACTCCATTGTCGGATATAATTTTAAATTATTCCTTAAAACAAAGCTAAAGTTTTAATAAGAATGTATCGCCTCCTTCTTGTGGGATGTGAATCACTTAATCTTTATGCCGTAATCACCTGCAGGTTTCTTCTGCTGCTACAGATCTTGCGCGAATCGTATTGTTTTTTAAATCCAATTTTTCCTAATTTTGAGAGCATCATGCAAAACTAACCGCTTGTTTCCTGTTTTATTTGCTTTGTACCTAGCGCTCCAACCACGACATTTATATTCCGTTACAATTTAGAAGTAGTTCCCCAGTTTCCTTTCATGGATTTTGTCTATATTCTTTTCGTAATTAATTCTAACATGATGACTTGCATATTCATGGCCGGGCGTAACTTTACCTGCATTATTTACACTGGAAAACTCACATGCCTGTTTAGATATACTTTGATTTGCCAGTCCGGAACTGTCTTGCTCAATATTGTTTTAAGTGTTGCTCTGCTTTGACGAAATTAGTCGGTCTCTTATTAGCCTCATTTTCCTTCAGTTGTAGACTCCCCGAGACTGTTGATGACATTATTGGTAATATTTTATCATTGCACCGCTGGTAACGCCCCTCAATCAATGCCTTGTTGCAACCATTCAATACATGTTGGCGAGACCATTTTTTTACAGCCATAATGGAAGAATGGTGGTCTTATTCTCCAATCATGTGTACACATTTACTGGGCTAGATCATGTGTCAGATGTATAACTGAATTTTGATGTCATATTAATATCGATCTTAATTATAAATGAGGATTGTACCCATACTTTAATCAAACTGTCTGAATGATGCGAAATAGTGAAAACCTAAAAAAAAAGAAAGACTGGCCAGGAGAAAATTTTGGAAGGAGAGAATTTGGAATTATACATTCTCTTCAATGAAAACAAGAAAGAAAAATAACTTCATGGGCATTTAAGGATAACAAAGGAATTGAATTTGTGAAAACATGATCAGATGACGGAGAGACGGAGAGAATATAGTATATAGATTTGTGAACTTGTCAATTAAAGGAATAGAAGTGTCACCCTATCGATTGGAGCTTCAGAATACGTCGACAGTTCTTCTGCGGATGAGCACCCACCTCAAACGTGGCGTCCTGGGTATGACGATAAACTACATCTAGGTCCTGAATTTGATGATAAAGTACATATAGAAGCAAGGCCCCTAATTGGGAAGTGTTTAGAAACATAGAACCACCTCTGAATTGCTTTTGTTTCCCAGTTCACCTTGACAGGGTGTAGTAGCACTTGATATGTTCTCAGCTATGAGTAAATAGTTCATACCCAAACTGGGGTCAAAGCACTATGAAATATATATCAATATATTTTTAGAGTGAACATTCCATCAGTAATTTTTTTAAGAAGAAAATATTACCAGCAATACAATTTTGAAGAAAAAATATATTTCAATAATACATCTGAAACTCGTTAAAATCCTTTTTACAAAAATACGTCAATAAAATCTAGTCTACAAACAGATTTCATTCAAAGAATATATATTCAATTCATACGAAAATATAGTAAAAGACTTGTCGGCATTAAATGACCCGTTAATATTGATATACCGTAAAACTAAACGGATGAAACGAATAGAAGTGTATGAACGAACATTGAACTGCGTATTGAATTTCAGTGTAGATGAAGGTAAATATTTCAGGCTGGGATATGTGGGCTACGAGCTGATATTTATTAATTTACTAAATAACTTATTTAGAGTGTAGAATTCAACCTATATAAAAGAGAAAGCGTTAGACCAGATCGTTGCAACACTGTCGTGTTATCCTTATTGGGAATGAAGCCAATTTTATATTCTTTATCAGATTCTCCTATTTTTCAATTTCAAAACAGACATTTTATTCTGATACTGAAGCATACTTAGAATATTCTGATACTGAAGCATACTTAGAATTGAATTTTCAACATCCTTTGATCGTTCGTGATTTTTGACAGTGGAATCACGTCTTTTCTTCTGAACTCAGCCATGGGGATCAGCCTAAACACAACTCTACAAAATGAAACGGAATCGTTATAAAATAAAAATGTAAGCGAAAAGAAAACATTGTAGATGTATCAACTACGGAATGGTTGATAGAAAGGAAACAAAAATAGTGTAAGTAAACGCAGCAAGTTTGTTCAAAGAAATTACAAAATAGGCATTAATTAGATATAAAGTTGTTCCATTAGGAATTTACAAAAGAATACCTGTAGTATAGACGCAAATCTCTTTCAAAACTCGATCGGCTTTCCTCCTCTCAGCACTTGTTTACTATTTCTGTCGTCATATGCGTTCGAAGGCAGGTATAAGAATCTGTTAGCAGCACATCCAGGTTATGCCATCAACATTTCTTAAGAGACGTGTTGAATCTTCTCCGGGTTTTCTTTGTATTACTGAGCTAATGGCATTTGCATATGCTCTCAGCATTTTTGAAGATAAATTGATTTCTACTGTAGATTATCGCATTGTGCATAGTGCATATAACAATAAAATAAATTTCAGATTTGCGTAAAGAAAACGCTACTTATTAAACAACCGTTGAATGTTTGGTGACACATTATGGAGAAATAAATCTTATAGAATTCATAGGTGCACTGAATGCAAATGAATATTAGGTAAAAATCGAATAACCAACTATGTATATAGTTCGGACAGTTGTCTTCATTTTAATTTTTATATTCACAACGTTTCAGCCATTCTACTCTCCGGTCTACTTCATGTGATATTGATTGGAACCAAACCCTTTATTTAGTTTACGGTATAGATTTTTTCCATATCCACGTACCATGTCTTTGGACATCTCAGTTTCAGTTAATTACCATTGTTAATTTGGCTTTCGAACTTTTTATTCCATCTGATTTGGCTAGGTATTGAACTCACATCTCTTTTGTACAAATCATTTATAGATCAGCCAGCTAATGTTTTTATTCATTAGCAATAGATTCAATATAGACCTTTAACTTTATTGTCTGATGGGAACGTTAGACTGAGAAGGCGCTAAGGGTTATTTTCCGGGTGGTTAGCTTTATCTATGTCTATTGAAGGCAGAGAGCTGTCGCTCAGTTTCGTTTTAGAGAAATTAAACATGAAAAAGCCATATTTTGTCCCAGGTAACCACGGGCTTGAGTTCATTCTGGACATCAGCTGCTATTTTTACCTTGTCGGATTGATCAAACTTACTATCGACGCAGGTGTAAATCATTGTGTCGCAGCATAGATCACAAGTTGAGAACTTATGTCATCAAGAAAGTTGTTATTGAAAATTAAAAACTGCGTAGAACCAAGAATGGTGCACTGGGTGGGGGCACTCGCATTAGTAGGAAAGGATAACGTTAAGGTCACAATGTAATAGGAAAGACTAGATACCTAAAATGTGACCGGAAACACCACAACTGTTCATATTGTGGAGAAGACATGTATACGAGACCCTGCCAAAAGTTTTAGAGATGTTCTTTGCTAAACCCACGGCTTAGAAGTTTTATCTTGCGCATGATAGACTCTCTCCACAATATTCGCCAGTACATTAGCAGTTGACCTAGAGAAACGAAATTCGTATCGCTTGTCTGAGAAAAGGCCTTGTAATGAGAGATTATAAACCAATGTAGAAATTTTTAGCGCCTTAGGAACTTGCCAAAAATAGGTACTAGGCTAACAGACCGACAAATGGAAGGCCAGACCACTCATAAGAATTTTAAAAATTGGTAAAACAGATGATGACTTCCAGCAGGCAAAAAAACTAGAGGCAGCGAGACATTTACGATACAGTTTTGGGAGAAAAGTAGGAATTTAGGCAGGAATCTCGAATGTGAGGAGAAATTATGAGCAATACATTCAGCAAAATCTGCAGAGGACACTTTAACACTTTATGTTAATGGAATGAGTTGGGTATAGAGGCTTTGCACTTATTTAATTATTTCGAAGCCTTATTAATCACGGAAGCCAAACTTGCTAGAAGTTATTTAATGCTTCATTTTCTAGGTAAAACAGGCATATTTCTCCTTCGATGACTCGCTTAATTTTATTACGAGCAGCGACAAATATGTACCTATATGAAAACAGCTGTCACAACTCTCGTCATAACCCCTTCTATGGCTTTTTAGTCTAGATCCCCACAAAGCATGTTGACCCTATATTATCCAGTTAACAGTCATTGAAAAGCCTGCTCTCGAATTGTCTCCTGTTCTTTCAAACCTGGTATAGCTCAAAATAATGGTACATCAATGCAAAAGTTAAAAGTTGTATAAAATACTAAGTGAAAACATAATTCCTCTTAATGGTTCACCCCTGATGTATAAGAGGAATTATGTTTCACTTAGTATTTTCAAAAAGGGATGAGAGCGTCTATGCCGGCTTTGGCCACAAAAAAACCCTCAGTGATCGTTTATTTCCGTTGAGATGATGAAGATGTCATTCAACAGGGCATCACGAAGAAAATCCCGGAGTCAATCCCAATCAGCATGAAAATAACGAAGATATCTTTAATTGAATAGCATTTTTTAGATCAATTGAGTTGAACAACTAATTTGTTTTTTTATAAAAGTTAATTTTGTGTTCATGTAATCTTTTAATTAAATTTAGTCGTTAAAACAATCTATTTCGATTCGTTGGGATTGTCAGAAAGGTTAATTCTTCTATGTTTCAATATTTAACGAACCATTCTTTTGCACTGAATATGAAATAATTAGGCCAGAAGCTTCAAAGTTTTTTTTAATATTTACGCATTTCATGTAAATATTGAGAGTTAGTAATTCTCAGTACTCTTAAATAAAATGTGCTGGTTATTCTGGATTCTATTTTCTGTGTATAAGTAATATATAAATTTATGAAACAATTTCTTTTGGTGGTTTTGTTTGGGAATCTTGTTTTAGGCTACAATCACTAAGGTGTAACATGATATTTTGGAAATGTAAAGTATTGTTTGGTTTTGTTTCATAAAGGAATTCTAATATATATATATATATTAGTGACTGGCATTTGTATACACTGCTCATATTGAACACGTTAAAATTTCCCTTCTCTGATTCCATGCGTCGATGGCTTAGGGAGTAGCGACTCCGACTGACAGCAAATCGGTCGAGTTTCGATCCCGGACAGAAGCAAGTGAATGCGTATCAGCTGTGATACAGCAAAACAGGCTTGTATGTTGATGATTAATATAATATATATATATATATATCCGGATTCCTAGAGGTCAACACAGGCGTCTTCTATTTCGGAAAAAGTCACTTCTTGATTTACATGAATGATCAGTCGAATATAATCATATAATTTGTAAAAATCTATGCCGATGTTGCTACGATATACGGGCGCACATTTTAAACTCTCGATGGCCAGAGATTGGCGACTGATCTCTCATCCGAGTTTACGCAAATTACCTAAAAGAATAAAACTACATGGCTTCATTCAATGCCACGAGGACTAAGCTAGCTATATTCCATCATCGCCGATCTGACCACAAACTACCACCAATCATGAAGAACGGATCACCCCTCGAGGAGTCAGCGTGCCTTGAAAGACTACTGGGCCTCAACCTTATATCCGACCTCAAATAAAACTTGTATATGCAATAAGGATGCAAGCAAAATGTTCGACTCGCTGTACCTGGCTCGTCCTGTTGTAACTTCTACATTTTCAATTGCCAGATCAGGCAGTAAATGAAGTACTGTTGTCATATTTTGGTGAGAGCTACCCAGACCTCAATTTGTAAGGAATTGATATTGTCTAAAAGCGTTTCAAATGTGTGACAAATTATTTGCAACTCTGCAACCTTTCTCCTATAGGTGGAATGTGGCAAACAACTTTCTAGATCCATGCAAAGTCATCGGGTGAAATAAATTTTCTCGCGCCACTAAGTTAAACCATCATAACAAAAACATGCAATGCCACTTACGTCGTAGTAAACCATCCACATTTCCTCCGTATTCCATCGGCGAAAAATAAGTTTTAGTGAAATAGCTTCTTTTCGCGTAATACTGCTCTGTGGAACCAATCCCAACAGGATGTCGCCCCGAACACTAAAATCTCAACCTGTTAAAGGCAACGGTTACAAGGTGTCTTGCAATTACATATGCAAACATATCCTTCTAAAGCTTTGAAAAGAGTGAACCTTAATGTAAGATATATATATATATATATATATATATATATATATATATATATATATATATAATTCAAGGTGTCTTGCAATTACATATGCAAACATATCCTTCTAAAGCTTTGAAAAGGGTGAACCTTAATGTAAGATATATATATATATATATATATATATATATATATATATATATATATAATTCATCGAGTTTTATTAGACCTCAACAGAATGCAAAAAGTACTGAGCGGCCATTTCGTCCTATATTTGGGACTCATCAGAAGTGCGCATCCACTACGATGAATTGAAACCCAGACAGTTGCGTTATTAAACAGATGTCATACCAACTATACCACTTTATAACCTGGAGTGAGCGACTTGTTGAGAGTAGTCGTGGATCTGGAGGCACAGTCCTGTGGTTAAAAGAACTTGGATGAATTCCTCCTAGGAATATGAGAATGAGAGGCGCTATATCGAGTTTAATTAGTTACCTCTTTCTCACAGTCGTCCGTGGTACAGTTGGTATGACGTCTATTTAATAAAGCAACTGTCTGGATGTAACGGCCGTCCGGTGCTTTCTGCATTTTGTTGAGGTCTAATAAAACTCGATGAATTATCTAATTATTTCAAATCCTCCTACATTTCAATATATATATATATATATAGCGTTTTGGAATAGCAATAACTTTTTTAAACATTTGTACGTTAACTTTAGCAACAACTTTTTAAAGTTTGTACGTTTTTCATTTCTGGACACAAAGTCTAAAAAGCAGTCCAAATGTTTTGCATTCGCGGGCAATTTCGGTTATATTCTAGTTACTTAAGGGAACATGGCCCAGTGGATATAGACGTTGGTTAGTTCCTGTAACTTCACCCAAAGAGGTGTAAGTTCAATACCAGGCTACAGAAGTGGTGAACAATTAATTTGCAGGGAGATAACTCATGACTTCCAATCGATAATTTACGCAAGGAATGAGGATGATATACTCCAGTTATTGTAATAAAGGTTTCGGTTCAAAATTCCTAGTAAACGAAGAAGGCCGGAGAGTACAACGGCCGAAACGTCGTACAAATCGCAACAAAGATTAGGACAATAGTCCGAATATTGTAAATCTGAAAATAACAAATATATTTATAAATTTTTAAGGGAAGTATCTTAAAATACTAAAAAGTAAATTTATTAACTTAAATAACTTCAGTTAACTTAGCAATCCCCTGCACCTCTTCTGAACTATCTCTTTCTTTAAGTTGGTGAATGCTGCTTATTCAACTGCACCCCAGACATAATAATGAAGGGGCTGCAGTCAGGAGAGTTAGGAGACAAGATGTAAGGGCTGATGTGTTCGCAGAAATTTTCTGAAAGTCATGACTGGGTTTTTCTGCTTGTATAGCATGTTGTAAAGCTCGGTTGCCACACGTAGAATTTCCAGCAGCTACTGTCTCGATCCAGAACAGCACTAACTCTTTAAGGTACTAGATTTAGGCCTCCATTACTAAACTCAGGTGTTTTTTCTTACAATCCGCGTGGGTTTATCGAGCAGCCGTTCATTCGTAATCACCATTTCACTCAACCAACTCTTTCCAAATCCTTTGCAGTGTCCTCAGATTGACACCCAAACACTTTGAAATGTTCATATCGGAGTTTTCGGTGCAAATGCCAAGCAGTACAGAATGCTCTTTCCAAATTTCTGGCAAAATGATTTGCGTTCTGTTGTTCTTTTTCTCAGAGACAGTTCCTAGCTGACGCTATTTTACTGTGTAACCGACAAATCAAAAACAAACAACGCGAAAACATAACAGTAAAATATAAAAACAAACAATTTCACTTTATAACCGTGTAGATAAAGGCAAATAAACAAACTTTTAAGCAACTTATATTCTGTATTAACTTTCTTAAGCAAACAAATAAATTGATTTCCTGTTAGTAAAGACTTGTTAATATCAACTTTGGATCCCGGGTACAAACGGAAGAAATCAATTGTGAAAACTTTTCAAACAGCCTAATTTATTTACAAAGTCAAAGGACAATTTATGTTGGCATCCCATCTTTTACTGCCCGGTAAAGATGAACATTTGCTTCTTCAGAAAACCGTATACAGCACAGTTATGCTAAAAGCAGCATAAAACTGCGAGGTTTCTTTGTTCATAAAGAAATCTGGAAATTGTTCAACTTTTATTGGAAATTAATTTGCTATACATTTGACAAGAACTTCGAAAATGTTCTTTTTCTTTAGAAATGAGCTTTGGTAACAGAGAATGTGGGCATAGACTACGATATGGTTTTATAAATTATGCAACATGTTAAAACACAAAGGAAACAATTTGCTTTTTTCATATTTGCTTGCCTTCATCTGAGAACTCTGACCCCCGATATGAAATCAATAACAAATATATTGATTATCTTATGATTCTGTCATATATATTGTTTAACATGTATAATAGTGTCTCAATTCATGTAGGCAATTTACATTCACATTAAAAAAAGCGGTTTCACTGACCGTTGATTTAGTTTCTGATGCATTTTCTTTATTTTCTAAAAATACATGATCTTTTTCAATAGGGGGTTCGGTTCGAAATTCCTAGCACCTGAAGAAGGCCGGAGCGTACAACTGCCAAAAGGTAAATATGAGGACAATAGTGCAAAAATGTAAATAGTGCTGATCTTTTTCATATAACTTGTATAATATGATGTTTGTATTCAGAGCATCATTAGTAGGCTTACCATATTTAAATATTCCAATATGGGCATCATCCTATATATATTTTATAGAAAATAAATGGTCTTCATTTTTTTTTGTATAAAGATTTCCCCAGAATAGCGAGAAGAACCTCTTATCGTAAAAACAAAGATTTAAATACTGTACATTTTGCTTGTATTCAAGCACAAATAGGGTAGCTTTTGTGTCTGGCTCTCCTTCTTTCGTAGTCTTTCTTTTTTAAAAACTTAGCCAAAGTTAACCTGAGTATGTATTCTTCCAAGGGAGATTATGATTACCAGAAATACATTAATTTTAACCAATCCAGAAAAAATGACCTATGTAAATTTCACCCGGTCACCAACAGTGCACGGTATTAATATCTTCAAAAACATTACCAGTATATAACACGATCAAGTAATTTTGGCGCAAAAAGGGCCATATACTTTCAAAGTAAAGAATTGTTCAACGATGTATTTTGTTAGGGAATGTAATGAACGAGTCCAGGTTGTTGAGATTTTAACTTATTCTTAACTGGAACGAGGGAACTACTTTCAATATTCAATGTGACTCCTTAAATTGCATAAGTCTCAGGAAACGCAGATATATACATTTTTATTTCGACGTATTTTACAACTCAAGGAAATTTAAATTTATCGGTTTGTTCGTGGAATATTTATTGACAATTTCGCAAAATATTTTCTTAGTCACAGAAATGATTGAAAGTGTCTGCCTGTCTAGTTTTTAGAGATTTTCGTAAACTGTGAGGACGAGTTTTCAGACATAACGTTCAAATCGTATCGATATTCTCCGTTTGTTTTTTGCATATTTTTATTAGGAACAATATCATATTTGGAAACATATGTTGCCTTCAAAGCATGTAAGTTATCATCGTCCAATATTTCTTAATTCACCCACACCGACTATTTTGAATGTTTGACAATAAGGAAGATATTTTCAGCTGATTTTCTTAGCAAAGATAGATGTTTCTTCTTCTTCTTTTATGTGCCATGTCCTTTCAGGACGTAGGTGATCATGGCTTTCCATATCTCCTTATGCCTGGTGGCTCTTATCACGCTTGCTCTTGTTGCAACATGCAACTGTCGTTCTGTCATCCACATGATCAGGTCCTTCAAATATGTTATCCGCAGCTTTCCCCTGTCTCTATTTCTCTCTATCTAGCCTGTTAGTATCACGTTTTCCAAGCCCTTCTTCCTTTTTGCATGTCCAAGGAAGTTTAGTTGTTTTTCCTTTTTGTTTCTATCCTCGCCATTGCTCGGTCCATGATATCTGCAGCATCCTTCTGTAGAACCACATTTCAGTTGCTTCAAGTTTTTCCTTCATCTTAGAAGATATTGTTCAACATTCACTGCCATACTGAAGAACCGACATCACATAGTAATCCAGTACTCTCCTCTTTGTTTCTAGCAAAATTGTCCTGTTTCTTAATAATTTACTCAACTTCTGGAATGCTTTCTTCGGCATGCCATTTCGTCTTCGGATCTTAGTGTCGCACTTTCCGTCTTCTGTTAGAACACTTCCCAGGTATTTAAATTTTTGTGCCTGGTTGATTTTGAGTCCATCGGCTGTATTTGGTATTTTGGGCCGCCCTTTTGGCTGATGATCATGCATCCGATTTTCTTGCAGTTTATTTGTAGTCCTTTTTTGTCACTCTTTTCAGCTACCTTCTGTAGGGGGTCTTGTAGTTTTCTTTCTATGTCTGCTATCAGCACTGTATCATCTGCGTACCTTATATTGTTTAAATTGTTGTCTCCGATGACAAATCCTGGCATAACTTCTATGGTTCTCAGAACTGTCTCATTGTACAAGTTGAATAGACCCGATGAAAAGACACAACCTTGTCTTACGCCTCTTTCAATCTTTGTATAATTGCTGAATTCGTTACCTGCCCGTATGCAGGCAGTTTGCTGCCAGTAGAGATTTTTGATTACTCTTAGGTTTTTCCCAAATATGTCAAGACATAAATATGGCTTTACTTGTTCTATTGTCTTTGACGAAACCGCACTGTTTTTGTCCTATCTCTTACCTGATTCTGCTTCTCGCTGTATTCACCAGGATCCGGACGATCAGTTTTGTTACATGGCTCATTAAACTGATGGTTCTGTGGAGTTCGCACTCATTTGCTCCTGGCTTCTTAGGCAACGTTACGAAGATCGACTTGCTGATGTCATCTGGTATTACATCGCTATTATAAAATTAATTTATTGTTTATGTAATTTTCTCTATACCAAGTTCTTCTAGGGCTATCAGCAGCTCTATGACTATGCCGTTTGATCCAGCTGCTTTGTTTCTTTTCAGTTTGGCTATAGCAGATTCCACTTCAGACTATGTCTCACAAGACCGAAGTTATGGGGAACCCGGGAAGGATCAAACTTACTACTCAATTATAATGATTCTAGCTAGACAAGCTTGTTAACCATTACAACATGTTGAGATGGCCAAATGTTATTCTTAGCCTGGCTTAGATGAGGTACGAGATCGAAAGTATGGAACCCTGGGTTTGATTGAAGTCACTATTCAGTTGTAATTGATCTAGCGAGAAAAGCTTAATAACCGTTACATCACATTGTGCCCGACCACAAATGGTATGATTAGTAATCAAGGTTATGGTTTTCGATGGTCTAAAATATTTTTAAACATAAACGTTTTGTGGCAGAAGCAGCATTCTCTCTATAATTGTGTGTCTTGATAATTTTGCACGGGTCGTCAAATGTAGTAGGTGGGATCTATCTATCTATCTATCTATCTATCTATCTATCTATCTATCTATCTCTCTCTCTCTCTCTCTCTCTCTCTCTCTATATATATATATATATATATATATATATATACGTGTGTGTGTGTGTGTGTGTCTGTGTGTGTGTGTGTGTTACGGAACGTCCCATATATAAACTAAATGGTTTTAACCACCGACGCATTTATTTGTTTGATCATTATTTTTAATCGATGCTCGTGTTTAAGTAGATATTCTATTTTTAATAAAATAGAATATTTATATATTTAGTTTTCCGGCTAGATTATTTACGACATATTTTGTTTTGAATGACACAAATTTTCGTAACAAAATTTATCGTGAATAATCAAGCCGGTAGAAATAAATATACTGAATATTTACTCAAATACGAGTATCGATTAAAAATAATTTTCAAACAAGTTATATATATATATATATATATATATATATATATATATATATTCTCATGGAATCTATTTATTATTTCACCCCATGCAAGAAGCTAATAATACCACATAGACGCAAAGATTTACTGGGAATTAAAGAGATGTAAAATATTTTTGAGAAGACCAGAAAAACCAATCTTAAGTCGGAAACAAGGAAAAAACTTTTGCTTCTCTTCATAAATCTAGTGAGAAGTGGCAGTCGGAGTATAAGGCAAACATTTAAAAAAATGTATATAAAATAAATAGTAAATTAAGGTTCAGAGTTTAACCGGAAATGTTATAAATATAGAGTGGAAGGAGACTGAAGAAACAAAACGGAAACCCAATTCCTCACGTGAAACAAGTCTTAAAAGAGTAATTTTCACTAATCCTGTGTGCCTGATTCCTACATGCCTTCATATCAAGGATTAGTTTATACAGAAAGCTAATTATCCTGTTGGTTAGGTTCAGAATACGACTGCACCTCTGCAAAGGAGTACCCCTTAATGAATTGTCTTGTGTATGATAATAAACTACACCCGCGTCATGACTATTACGATTAACTGCATTCAGCCTCTGATTGGGGGGGCTTAGATGAGCATGGAATAAAATTTTAATTGCAGTTGTTCATAGGTCCACGCCGACCTATGTTGGTAGCACCTGTTAGGGGGCCACTCTATAGACAAACAGTTAACCACCAAATTTGAACCAATACATTATGAAAGCATAAAAATAGATTTTTACAGTAAAAAAATATTATTAGTAAATTAAAAAAAAACCTGTAGTACATTTTTGAAAAAAAAAACAGCAATACATTTGACTCTCAATAAAAACCCACTTTATGTAAATGAAACCTGATCTATAAACTGATTTCTTACATAGAATACATATTTTATTCATAAGAAACTATTGTAAAAATTTTGACGAAATTAAAATCCTACTGAGTTTGATATGCCGTAAAACAAAACAAAACAAAACAAACCAAAACAGGTTAAGTATTTCTCCTGTCAGAAAAAAAAAAACAATCTATAGAAAGTCTGCGAAATTTAATATCTATCGGGTTAAATAAATAAGGAAATACTCCGACCTCGTTCAATATTAATTCGCAGAAATTTAGTTTCTTATTCAACTATGTAAGCAGATTTTTTTAAAACTCGAATTACCTTCATCTTGTGCAAAAAAAGAATTATTAAATAGTATATTAAATTTTTGCTTTAAGAAAATGAAATCTGGAAGTGAGCGTAATATATTTAATAGAGTATGTGAAATAAAACAATTGGCATTGCACTTTTTAATAAGATACCCAGATAGACACGCAGTAAACGTATGCAAACACACAGACACCCACACACACAGACACGCACACACATATATATAGATATATGTACATAAATATATATAGATATATGTGTGTGTTTAATTCTAAAGATTGTATAGATTTATTTTTAATCAGATATCTTTATTTCTGTAAACGATATTAGAGTGGATACTCGTATTTGATACGCAGAGCGAGATTAATGCAATCCATTCATTGCAAAATACAACTAAAAATTAGGAGTCTAGTTCAAATAAAATTATCCACTAATAATAAGGTGTAAAATAATATATATATATATATATATATATATTATTTTACACCTGTGTGTGTGTGTGTGTGTGTGTGTGTGTCTGTGTGTGTGTGTGTAACCCTGGGTTTCACGCTTTTGCGATCGTCAGACAAACTTTTAATTTTTTTAAAAATTGGTTATATGTAGGGTTGCGTATATTCGTGTGTTTTTGTGGAAGTGGGGAAAATCTGTCAGACGCAGACATTTGTGGAAATGGGGGAAATCTGTCGTCACTACAGACGCAGACATATATATATATATATATATATATATATATATATATATATACATTTATATACCCATATATATATATATATATATATATATATATATCCAAGTGAATAAAGAACGAAGAAAGTATTAACAACGTTAAAAACATTAATTTAAAACAGTGCTCAATATATATATAAATAATAAAGACTGTTTTCTAATCATAAATCAGTTCCCTATATTGGACAAATTACCATCTATTTGAGTAGACGAAACTAAGTCCAATAACATACATTTAGTAACCCACAACCTATATAAACCCTTCAGAAAAATTCCACTCGAAAATATGTGAATGCTATTTAAATCACAAAAACAAAAACATCTCGCTATTAGAGAAGCACTATTTTATCAAAAGATTCTCTCCCACCATCAACTTTACATTATTTACTAGTGGAAATGGAGAAGGGGAATAAAAAAAGAGCAAAAAGATACTCCCTTGATTTTCAGTTGCGTGTGTCATGTGACAGTTTTGAAAGAACTCTCCTTTTCAAAAACAAAAAAATGAATCACGTTAAAGTCAGTACACGAAGAAAGAATAACAACATCAGAAACATAACACCGTTGAGAATGGCAAATGAAATGGTTGATAACAGTTCGATAATAATAACTACGGAACACTTTTGTATTCCTTAACTCCAGTAAAAAGAAAGCATGCCAGAAAACTGGAATAACAAAACAAATTCTTCTTTTTCAGTCGTTTTTAACGAAATATGGTTAAAAGAAAGGTTGCTACCCACATAATATATTATGATCATATCTCTCGAAGCAAAGAAGTACTTTAGCTGGTGCGCAAGGGGCTACATAAGATGAGACTGAAATATTATGTAAGAGATGATCAAAGAGAACGAGGAACCTGTAAAAGGGGGCTACGTAAAATGTGTGCAAAAGACTGCATAGGAGAACAGCGAAGAAAAAAAGGAACCGGCTACAGAGGGTTTAAGATAATGGTTAAGAGAAGTCTGGGTATACTGGCTTGAAGAGAGTTGCGTGAGAGTTGAGTGAAAAAGGAGAATAGCGATACAGGGTGTGTTGGGAGAAAGGATAAGAGAAGGATGGGAGTCAAGGGGATAAGAGACGGCAATTGACGTTGTATTTAAACTCTTAGAGATTGTAGCTCTCAGGGAAGTAAGTATACGGGAGTTCCAAAGGGTGGAATTGTGAGAAAAGATGACAGAGCAGAAGTGACGGCTGCATTTAGTTGTTTTAACTGTAAAATAATGCAACCTTGTTGCCAGTCTAGTGACTCAAGACATGTAGATGGGCAACACAGAGCTACGCTCCTCAGAACAGAGCCGTATAAATATTTGTAGAAGAGACAGAGGGAAGACACATCGCGTCGGTGAGAAAGTGAAATCTGAGTTTCCATGTCAGGATCGATTTCTTTGCAGATTATCTACTGGATCTTGTCGAGAAACCTGAGGGGAATAGCAGGGACGCCCAACCAGTTATGACAACAACAGTCAATGCATGGGCGGTTGAGTTGTATATGTGTAAGATGGATTAAGGTGAAAAAAAATTTCCCGGCTCGTCACAGTAACCCAATCTTTACAGCAGTAAATTTAGATTCAATGTAGTCGTTCCACTTGATGTCGACTGAGAATGTGAAGGCGTTGAGGCGCAGTATATTGCTTTTTAAGTGTTGTTGATTAAAAAAAATTAACTATAGGCATCGAACTTTTTTCAGTTTATCACTAAAATTCAAATTAACTGATATATGCTTTATCAATAATACACTTTAACAGTAATACGCTAATAGGAATATTAAGATTGATTTTTTACATAACTATCTTGATAAATTTTCGGATAATTGCGACGATTTGAGTAACAAGCAAGGAGAACGATTTCATCAGGATATCAAACATTGAAAAAGTACTATCACAGACGGTTGGGCAAACGAATAAATAGCAGACTACTGCCAGAGTATCAAATGTGACTTAAATAACATTGAACATGACAGACATCCGGGAAAGAGGACAATTTTACCATAGTTCTTATGTTTACGAATATTTTATTTCTGGTGTTGGTTATCAAATGATTTGATGAAATTACTTTCGTGTTATTTTTAAAAACTTAAGGTCTGATTGTAATTAAAAGTATTATTTCTCAATAATCAGACTTATATGTTTTAGTAAAAATACGAATTGAGAGGTTTTTACGATTTTACTCTGAGAAATGTTAACATCGGTAAATATCATATATACAGAAAACAAATGAAAAAATATTTTTCTTTTCAAAATATGAGGCATATCTGTACAGCAAAAATTTAGCTAACTCAGAAAAAGTAAGGTCATTTTCAGATTCAGCGACCTCAAATTAGCTAAAATGATTTCTGATTTCTCGCCACTATTTCAATTTTTTTTTGTTGACCAGTGTTGTTATTGATTGATGTCTTTTAATGAAAATGTCAACACCACAAGAGAAAGTGCAATGTATATGATGGTTAATAGAGAACAAATCAGACACACTAGCCCAGCGCTATTATAGAAAAACGGATGAAAATAAAACACCAAGTCATATTAGGATTCGTGTCTAGCACAAGAAGTTTATGGAAACAATGGTATTTTAGAAACTAAACATCATCGAAATGTTTTGCATGTGTCCTGATGTGTTGAAATAAAACTTTATTTCTGTACCTATGTTTTGTAAAACACCCTGTACTATTCATAATCATTTTTTTAACTTTTTATACATTTTTAAATAGTAGAGGTAATATATGGACATCCTGTTTATTAATATGAAAGATAAAAGAAACTAAAAATGACATTATTTAAATAGAGCGTTGTCGTTATGAATTGATTCAGAGTTTTTAAAAAATAAACTTTAATCATAATAAGAACACGAGAGAATTTCTTGTTATTTTCAGATCGTGAAAGATAATTTCATTTTTGTATGACTGCAAAATGCCTTCTGGCTAATCGATATAAGCAAAATGCGTTTCTTTCAGCTTCTATTGAAAATGTGCTTAGCTTTGAAACATCTGTTTTTTTTTATATGCTTTAGCTTGTGATTATATATTCAAACATTATTGAAAATTCTATCTTCAAAATGTAACAATATTGCATAACAACAGATTGCATCTCTCATAAATTTTAAAGCCAAATTACTTGCTCTTAATTAGAATGCACTAATATTCAGTGAAAATGAGCATAATTATATATTGATAATTCTAAAGTGACCTGATTATACAAAACGCAGATAAAAAAAAATGAAATGGAAATAGTAAATCAAATTTTAAGAAGTAATAAGAATAAAAATACATTTCGCCAACAAAAGCAGATTGCCACATACGATTATTAAGACAACAGACATTGATTGGGTTAACATTGATTTCTGATTTATTTTTTCTCCCAAAGCTGACATTTGTTAACCTATAGAAAAATCATCATTATTCTGATGAAATTAGTTAATAACCAGCATTTCTTCCCGGTGAGGATATTCACAATTTATAGCAAATTACAGATGTTTGTCTCAGTCTGTCGCCATTTTGAGAAAATCTTATCAATGTCACGCAATTTTGCTATGAACGGAACAGAATTACCCAGTCTTATTAAAACACGCACAATTATCTCAGTAAAATTGAATAAAAGAAAGAAAGAACTTACAGTCAAACAGACATTTTCGACGTGTACGAATGTAATTGGTGTGATTGGAATAAAGAATGAATAAATCAACTTTCATTTACTTTACACACACAAAAACATAGATAGATACTAATCAAAAGAAAGAAATTTATGGATATGAACAGAAAAGAATCCGTATTTATAAAGAGAAATATACATATGTATATATTCGTCATACACATATCACAGCACATCAGTGTGGCTAGAAATCCACTTGCTTCTAGCCGGGATAGAAACTCGACCGATTTAGTGTCAGTCAGTGTCGATAACCCCTAAGCAATAGGCGTATGGAATCAGAGAAAGGAAATTTTAGTGTGTTCTATATAAGTGTGTTTATATGTATGCGCGCCACGTCCAATAAAATCAACAGATATTTATTTTAAATATAACTCTATTTAAATATCTGTTTAAATGTATTTTTATCGTCATTTCACCTCAAGCAAGGCAGTACTGTCAAATGGTGAGCAGGAGTTACAGTAGGTGGAGAGAATATATATATATATATATATATATACATATGCATATCCTACGTCTGTGGAATGACTCGGAGTTTCATGCGTTATGCAATCATGTGCATATTTTAAACTGACAGTTTAATAGATTTAAATTTAAGTTCTATCGAT
This sequence comes from Ascarosepion bandense, assembly GCA_037127315.1. Classification (NCBI taxonomy): domain Eukaryota; kingdom Metazoa; phylum Mollusca; class Cephalopoda; order Sepiida; family Sepiidae; genus Ascarosepion; species Ascarosepion bandense. The sequence continues at coordinate 553,436 of JBBBDQ010000259.1, forward strand.
ATTCATGGGAAATAAATCTTATAAATTTAAGTTACTGCTTTTTAATGAAAAGATTAAAACTTTAAATATTCTACGGTTATATGTGGATAAAATTAAACGCAATAACCATACTATTTTATAATCAGTGTCTTTCAGGGACTCAAGGATAGAGCCATATAAATGGGATAGCAAGATTGGATAGGTAGATTCCAAATCAATTTTATTTCATAATAAGTTGTTTTATTTTACATTTTTATATAAATTGATGACTGATTGAAACTGTTGCAGTTACAAAATTATAAGTTGAAGAAAAGAGATAGAGTTTTTTCTAATATATAGAAATCTAATTTTGTATATTCTGTTATACAAATCCGTACGTGAGAGATACAGCATTGGTAAGTGTATTAATTCAAAGCACTTATTAATTAAAAGAGCTCTTACAAAAGAAAGCTATATGTTTTACACTATTGAAATGAATCATCAACCAAACTTCCACCAAATGAACCCAGAAATCTACAGACATGAAGTCGTCATACATATACATATAAAATTTAAATAAACGAATGAATGATAATGTGAATATTGATATAAGCTTTTGCCAATTGGTGAATGTGGAAGCCCGGGGAAATATGACAGATGTAATAACGCAATTTCGCGTAATAACATGACACCATATCAAATCTCCCAGCGAGATCTAGTTACGCAAAGCAACAGTTAGATGTGAAATTGGATACGAATATGTAAAAGTTGATAACAAGGGACTCAGGTCAAAAAAAGCAAACCGCCATTAATGGACTTCGTTATATTCATGGGAATATCAGTGTCCGTTCAGTCATTTTTCGGACAATTTTTGCTTCAATCTAAAGCTTACAAAAGAGAATCCATAATTTCACCAGCTCGTGGCTATATATATCAACGGCTCACGACAGTGATACTGAAACTTACTGAGAAAAATACTAGACGTCTGCATTTAAAAGAGGGAAACTGTTTTCTTTGAGGATTTGTTATATGATAAACAAAGAATTGGAATATAGGAATACAATGGCTCAATAATAAGCGGTTTATATCGTTACATATAACACACACACATGCACGCATACACACATAATCTGGCCATTGACGTCAAAACTCAGCGACAACAGTCTGATTCATGTTTAATTGCAATTTTCAGGCATGAGGATTGCATTTAATCCTTAAACAAACTGTCGCTGCTGGATACAGACGTCAATATCCAATTTTGTATCTACATACATTCTATCCCTGATATTGAGCACTTTAATCAGTAAATATACTCTATCTTGAAACTATATTTTTATCATATATCTATATATATATATATGTATATATATATATATATATGAAATGAATTGTTTGAACATTATTTCAAATTGTCGGTTGTTTATAACCATGTTTCGTTAATATATATATATATATATATATATATATATATATATATATATATTACAATGCTGTATGTGTGTGTGCATGTGTAAATGTATATATGTTTAACAATATTATTTTTTAATGGGCGAATAAAAATTTAAATATGTCGGCTAATACCATTTTTGTAAATTTCCGTATAATTTCATTATATATATATATATATATATATATATATATATATATATATATGAACAATAAAAAGTGTTCAATAAAACAATGAAAATGTAGAGAAAAATATATTTAACAAAAGGCAAATATGCTGACACACCTTGCTACCCGTGTTTCAACCGAGTCGTTGCCTTAGGCAGACAGTAAAAAAAACAACATATAAATGGCATTCCAATTATACAAGCACTACGGAAGTATGTGAGTAAAAACTAGAGAACAAGAGAAGGCAGAAATACACTTCACATCCTACACACATAAACTCTCACTATATATATATATATATATATATATATATATATATTAATTTAGCACTTTAGCACATACTGGTTCATAACTGCTTAGAGATTCTTTCTTAAAAGCCTGTATTTTGGCATAATCTTCGCTCTTTCGCTCAGCAAGTCTCTTCTATCTATATACCTCGTAATAATTTTCCTCCTGGCTTGTATATATATATATATATATGTATGTATATATATATATATATATATATATATATATATATATATATATAAGTATGCATGTATAAATCGAGCCTTGAAAAACTCTTTTGTTCGATGGCAGCTAGAAATTGCATATTTGTTGTTCCGACCGCTTGCAGTTTAACCTGACACATTTACTTCGTTGTTTAAGAAATCAGAAACAATATCTTTCCCCGCATAGCTTTAAGGTTATTCTTGCATTCACAGAAAATCTATTTTGGTATTTGTTGTTTTGTTCGTAGAAAGAAATAACGCGGCTATTCAAACTGGAGCAGATACGCTATTACGCAAACACTTGTATACTGGAGATGACGAATTTATGAAAAGTTATTTTCAATATTTCATACGGAATTTATATTAAAATATACGAAATACTAATATTTGTATTTTTCTCTTTATTAATTAATACGACAGATAGGAAATGACTGTGTTAAGAATTTTTTTACATTAAAGGTTGTAGAATTGCTAGCTTTATAAAACCTGTATTAACAAATTTTCTTCATACTATTAGTTATTTCTAAATAACTATATCTTAAAATACCAATATTAGTTATTCGGTAATTAAGTGAAAAATGATTTGCTAAAATCTTGCAAATCTTCAGTAAATATACATACTTCCACTACTATGAAAAATATACATACTTCCACTACTATGAAAAATATACATACTTCCACTACTATGAAAAATATACATACTTCCACTACTATGAAAAATATACATACTTCCACTACTATGAAAAATATACATACTTCCACTACTATGAAAAATATACATACTTCCACTACTAAAGAAAAAATTAAATTCTTGGATATGACATCCAAGTATTTAATTTTTTCTTTTTTGAACACTTCTTTAGGATGATAGCGTTGATATCTAAAATTCTAGCTAACGTATAAGATCAGGATTAGAAGCTTCTAGTTTCTCCAAAACCTGTTCACGTCATCCATTTATTATCACATTTGGTTTTGCAAGAGTTGGTTGGAGTTGAAAAAATTCAGCTTAGAAAAATTTGTTTATGGTGAAGCCTAACTTGCCAGGAAGTAACCCACACAAGTGAACTTTCTCATAGGAATATATGGAATGAGACAGTTATGTAACTGCAACTGACTGCTTCTAATTCTGTCATTATTTCGAGCGACGCGTTCAGTAACACTCATCATTCGAAATGTTTTTTATCCGCTTGTTCAACCGTTGAGATTGGTTGTAATCATCATCCGATTGTTACATCGTTGGGTTTTTTAAGGTAGGTCCCGCTTAATCTGATGTCTTACTGGTACACTACAAAACCAACAACAGCTATTATTACTACTAATACGGCTACAAATATTACTACTCATAATAATAAACTAAAATAGAAATTCAGCATTTGACACAACTATTTTTTCAGTAAGTTTAAGAGCTCAAGGTGTGATTATGAAAAAGACTGATGGTCACATTAAAAAAAAATAGGGAAAACTCTTTATCTTTTTAATCATATCACCTCAAGCAAAACGCAACCGCCACTGGTGTGTAGGAGGTTGTATAACTTCAAAATCAACGATCGTTTTGGCCAACCAAAGATTACCAGCAATATATAAAAATATTACTTGTATTTTTATTCTTCTTCAGTGGCACAGGTGTGCAGTATGGAAGCAACCAGAGAGAAAAAACACACGCATGACTGGCTAGAGTTGTCTTTTTTGTGATCTCTCCTTCTTCTCGGCTGGTCTCTCTGGTCGGAATTTTGCTCTTATATAACATATGATTCCCGAATTTCGTTCGATTGCGTCATCATTTTTTCAGGCACATTTGTTTATCAGTTTCGCAGCCTTACTGTTTTTTGATCAGCTGTCTTTACATTCATGTGCCACTGTTTCATAATTTTTGTTTGACATAATTAACTCTGTAAGTCGCAGGTGCATCATCTTAATCCCTGTCTTTCCATGGTTTATATTCTCCAACCTTGAACACAGCTGCTCACAAAAAATATAATTATTTTTATTCAATGCAAACCTAGCATCTGCATTCCTAATTTTTCAAAATAATATTTATTTTATATAAATACATTTTTGTTTTATATTTCATGACTTGGAGAAGTGCAATTTTGACGCAAAATAATATTTCTCCGATGTAAACACCCTTTTTGATTGCCATGCTGTTTAATAATGTTTCTTTAATGTAAATACACTACCGAACAAAACTGGATCCTGTTGGTCAGAAAATATATAACACAGAGATAATAGAGTAAGAGAAAGAAAGAAAGGGTGGAGAGGGTGTTGAAGAATAGATAAAAGATGAGATTTCAGGAAGATAGAAGATTGTTGTTGCCTTTAAACTTTAGGAGGTTGTAGCTATCAGGGAAGCAAGTAAATGTTAGGGAGTTCTACAGGCGTTAAGTGAGAGAAAATTATCTATTTTAGTAGAAGCCGTTTCTTTAAACTATTTCAATGGTAAGGGAATTAAACATAGATACCTATCTAGTAGCACGCGTTAATACATGTAGTCGGAGCACCACGAACTGAAATACAGACGATTGTGCTAATAATTTGTGATCACAACATTTCACAAGAATTATGTATGCCATGTCTTAAATGAACCTTGAGTCTCAAAGCAGCACATTGAAGGGAAAAGACTGCTGCTACGCACCCGCTCCTATCCAAACATAGAGATCGTCATCTTCTCTTCTTAGTCACTTTCTCCCTCTACTGGAAGTGGCGGAGATGGTGGCGAAGTCCCAACCAACTCCGAAAAAGTAGTCAAAAGTGTTTGATGAAGACATTCACGTGAATTTGAATTTAGTGAGCACCTCTGCGCATAGAAAGATCACACAGACTTGGCCAAAAGCGCTTCCGGCGCGGCCCAAATGGAATTGAAACAGCCAAACTTGGTGGTATCGGTCTGTCTCCTGCTGGTTCTGGCAAGATGCGTCTTTTTTACGATAACCCGATTAGCGCTGTCCTTTTCCGCCAGTTTGGCTGTTGAGTTCGTGTAGATCTTTGCTTATTCCTCCGTCGGTTTCTTCGGGAGTTCGTCGCGTTCATTCCTGTCCCTCCTCCTCGACTTTACTGCGATGGGTGGTTCACAGATGATGAAAATCCAGATGAAATTTGTGATCGCTTGATTACGCAAATCCCCTACCATGATGAGTAACGACTATATGTATTTTAGACTGGATGTCGGAGTGGACAGTTATTAAATGTATGATTTCGACATAATATTATTGCAATGACAAAAATAGAAACAAGTCGATGAATAAGAAAAATATAAAATTATCCCATATTATATTTTATATATATGAGTCCATTTTTATTATTGCTGTTACTATAAGTATTAAAAAAGACAAATAGTAAAGAAAGAAATTCACTACTGAAAAAAGAGTTAAATATTTCATTGCTTAGCTTACCACGGAAGAATACGCTCTAGTAAGTTACTGCTTAGCTGGAAGGTGCAACGACGGACTCCCAATATATCGTAAAAAGATACAGAAGAGATATTATAGAGCTGTACTGTCTTTTTCTAGGGTACTTTTTTTCAACCACTGGGCTTTTATATGTACATAATCTCTCTATATTGAACAATTTTAATATGAATACTTCAGTTCAAAGTGGCAGTTTTTTTAATTGTCCCTAAAATAGTTGTATTCTATTGATAATAAAAACATATTATATATTGTTAAAAAAGTAAGCTATTATTTTTTATTATAAACTTTATTATTGCAAAAGTAGAAAACAATCATTTTATGATTCAGTTTTGCTCTCGTTAAAATATCCTCCTTTAGCTTTCAATGCAGCACAAACTTTTGACACTCGTTACAAATGTTTCTGTACGTGTACGTTTGATAAATGATTCCATACTTTTTTAATTGACTATAGGAGATATGTATATTTTCTTTAATGAAAAAAATTCATTCTTCTGTTAATTTTATCCCCTGCTAATTCTGGAGTCACATAAACAATTTGAACTAGTTTATTTTTGTCTATACGAGAATTTTTATGTATTTTATTGGAGGCATTCTTATAATTCGTATGCTCTTGTTATAATATGTATTACGGATATATTAAGGCCAGTATTAGATATTGGATACATGAAATGACAAGTTATTTTCTCTCTCTCTTTCCAGATACACCATTACCTCTACTTGCTAAATTAGTAAATTATTTGCTATCTCAGCTTAACAAATATCCAACTGTCATGAATGTTTCCTCGATATAAAACAGATAGTTTATCATATAGATTAAATTTTTTGTCATTTTAACAGTTTTCTGTTGCGTGAGAACGAATAGAATTTCCAGAGCGCCAGTTAATCATATTAAGTAACTTGATTTCATTGCAAACACAACATAAACTTCAACTCATATCAGCTTTTGATAGGCACTATATAATTCCTGTTTCATAATGTACACATTCATATGAAGTAGATGAATAATGTGTGATGTTATGAAGTAGTCTAAAACAATGGTACGTAACTGCACTTTTCAGGGGTGGGCCTGTAATTACAGTATGTTTTCACGTACAGATTCTGAAATTTTATGAAAGAGTGTGAATTAACGAAAACAAATATTTGATATAATTGCGCAAATAAGCCATAAATTGTGATGGCGATCAGGAAGAAATATTTTCTGCAAAATGACAGGGTATTATAAATTATAAAACTTTCAGTGTAACTGCTTTTTAGAAATATTGTCATTGTATAATATACTTATGCTGCAATAGTATATTGAATAAAATAGTAAATTAACCCTTAAAAAGTAGGCATGGTCAACTAATATTATAGTACACACACACACACACACACACACACACACACACACATATATATATATATATATATATATATATATATATATATATACAGTAGCGACCATAATAAAAGGAACGGAAACAACAAAGACATAAATAAGTGTATTAATTAAAAAGTAATGCATGATTAGCAATTAAAATTTGACAAAAAAGATTAGGGTGTAATGCATAAATATTACACAAAGTTACAAAAATTTACATAATAGTTTTTTTTTAAATAAAGCTTAAATGGAACAAAGGAAATAAGATACTGAACAAAAGTTAAGGAACGATGTTAATAAATATCCATGATATTAAATCATGTGCCGTTCTAAACATTGTATTTTAGCTTTAATTTTTGGTGAAAATAAAAAAAGTTGTCCCACATTTGTATATTTTTATTACGCTGGCTTTTTTATCTATGCTTTTGGCCCACATGAACTATCTTCAGGGTGATTGTATGGACATTAATACACATAAATTAACCAACAAAGATGATATTCTGTTGAGTTGACATGTCATCTTCCTTGTCAACATAACAGAATATCGTCTTTGATAGTAAACATCTTTGTGTTAATGTTTATGCAATCACTCTGAAGATAGCTTTTGTGAGCCGAAAACTTAGATCAAGGATAAGCTTAAAAAAAATTTCAAAAATGTTTGACAATTTTTGTTTTTATTTTCACCAAAAATTAAAGCTGAAATATGATGTTTAGAACGGCTCAGGATCAAACAATAAGACATTCACTGTCTGTACATCTAACAACATATATATATATATGTATATATATAGCGTATAACATCAAATGGTAATTTAAATCATTTCAACGGTAAGTGGCTCATCCATTTATGATTCAAATATAAATAAGAAAGTGGTAACTCTAGCAGACACAGAGGGAAAACTACAGAAGCTCTTGAAAAAAGTAGTGGAGGGAAGCGAGAATAAAGAACTAAATATTAATCTCAAGAAGTGAGATTGCATTACTGTTAGGAACGGTTACAAATTCACCATTCTTCAGTCGACTGAATATTGCTGCCATCTCTAGTCTGAAACTGCTGCTTTTCATTTCGAGAATCTTGATATACTGTAGCAATAGGTAAATGCAACTACCACTTCTAAATCAACAGTTTCTTTTCTCACACTTCCCACCTGTGGAACACCTTTCTGTTTACTTGCTTCCCTGATATCCGTAATCTTGAAAAATGTATCTTCCCCGTCTTCTATGTTCCTGAATACCTTTCATCTTTTGCTCTTTCCTTAACCTTTCCTTTAATCAGTCTTTCGTCTCACTTTAACTCCCTGTAATCCCGTGCGTATTAGTGGCATGTAAGCTTTGCTGGGGACGAAATAATTAAAGAAATAAAACATAAAGACATAGCAAATAACAAAATATAGATACCAAAATCAAGTACAAAAATTTAACTATCTGAAAAGAGATGTAGTAGTCATAGTAGGATTTATTAGCAAAATAGGCATTCCAGAAGCTACGCAAAATATTAAGCAAGAGAAAATCTCGTCGAGAAAAAGGACTGATATATAATATGAATCCTCTTATATGGCAGTGAATGCTGGAAAGTTTTTCTCACAGATGAAGAAGAAAACAGAAATGTAGTTTTGCAGAAAAATGCTGAATATGCCATAGACGGAATATATGAGCAAAATGAAGACTTAGAATAAATCTTAACAAAAAAAAGACACGTTTTAACACCAGAAGAGGCAGTTGAAATATTTAGGATGACTAACGAGGAAAGTGGAATTATAAAATTTGATACACGGCATTGAATAAAACAAAGACAGAGGAAAACAACACAATCTCCCTAGCTGACTTGAGTAAATTAATGGGATACCAAATTTAAATAAAGAAAACGACGATTGAAAAAGGCGCTAATCGGCTATTGTAGTAAAACTTTCGATTCCAAAAAATAAAATAAAAATGATCATAGTTATTGAGAAACAAAGGCGAATTAATTGTGGAGATCCATGATTACCAAAACTCTGAAAATATGCAGATCACACAGAACAGAACAAAAAAGGAGAACGATCTATGGGGTTACTTTTTATTAGACCACCTTATATTGTCTGTTCCTGAACAATTATTTTGCAAATACAGCTGCAAGAACAAGCCTAAGGCAAAGCTTACTCTGCACGGATATATCTTGATGAAAAAGTTAAAAAAAACTATTTTTTAAAAAGTATAACTTTAAATGTGCATAATTTATCGCGATACTGACAGTTTTGACGTTTTATTGAATTTGTAACTGTAATTGGTTTACTTACATTTACATGTTCATCTGATTTGTTCCTTAAGGTCATTGATTAACTATGCATCAAGTGATATTTATGAAACTTAACATATTTCCTATCAATTTTATGTTTTTTAGTTACAACGTTACGATTGGTATTATTCACTTGCCTCATAGCTCACGATAAGCAATTCCATTTGAACCATTAGATCCGGAAGTTCACCGATAATTACCAAAGAGACTGTACATATAAAAATATGAAAATATATTACCAAGTTAAAAAAGCAAAAGACTTTCCACTTAGAAGATTTTCAAGAACATACAGAAGAAAAGTGGTTTTTCATATCGACAACAGACTTTTGACGGAATAAAAACATGTGTGACAAACGTCAGAAAATCGCAACTAGATAATCAAAATAACCTGTAAACATACTCTTATTATAGTTTTGCAACATTCATACATGTATTGTAATTTCGATCAGGCTTTGATTACGACAATACATTGCCTTTAGGATTCATATTATTTTCAAAGAATTTGATTTAAACGTTCGTTTTGGTTCCAATAGGGAATAAATCGAAGAAAGACACAGATTTTATTAAATAAGAGTACACATTAGTATTTTCACATATTTTTGCCAAGGTTTGGTAAATATATCTTTAAATGAGTTGCCAGTGTTATTTTCATTTTTTTCTTCATTTAGTTCATCGCATCCTTATATATATATATATATATATATATAAGCCTTCCCTCAACAAAACAACATGAAAGAACTAAGACACACTAAATTCAAACGCGATCAAAAAAATTCGCAAAACTTTGCAAAAACAGTATTTCAAAAACAACAAAAAGAACTAGACGACCCGTAGGTTAAAAATCATTCAAAACAAATTGACGTATAAAGACAAAATCAAATTTCGCAAGTCAGTGCAAAACAAATTTATGACCAACGAAAAGAGATTTAACATGTGAGTGTGAAAATTAATTATTTAGAAAATTAGGGAGTGGTATCTGGAGGAAATGCATTAGTTGTGTCAATATTATTCGATCAAAATTGAGAATTATGTAACCAAATGTTACATAATGTAACCATAACCATTAAAATTCGGGTTATGAAAGGAGGCAGGATGGCGTGGATCTAGTCACATTACTTTTTCAATTTGTCTGAGCAAGATACATAGTTGGATATTAGAATTTGTTATATCCCGGAAGGGGATAAACAGAGAAAGAATAGTGCAAGAAATAATTCTTAACACTGAGGATATATGAATAGAGATTTATTATAGCTCAGTACAATAAACCAAATACACGAACACCAACGAACAGTTAACAAGAATAACGATCAAGTAAACAATGTCTCTGTATAAGACGTATGAGTCCGTCTTGTGAAGAATGTTTCCGTCTACTGACGTATAACTCTCGTCTAAGGACGATGGCTCTCGTATAATCACGATCACTCTCGTATAATGACGAAGACTCTCGATGATTCTCGATCACCCTGTAGTTCGTTCTAGTCCCGGTCTTTTATAACCCGGGCCATACCCATTCCTGGGTAGGACAGAATATTTCACTATAACAGAATTTTAAATGGGTAAACAATACTTTTTCACAGGAGGTTCGATTTTAGATTTTTTATTGAACTATCCTAGTAGATCCGATGTAAACTTTTTTAATAGTTGGGTTTTTATTTGATGTTAATTTACATTAATACACATCATAACTCAATTTTTAAACTCCATAGTTACATAATTCCCAATTTTGATTGAATAATATTGACACTCCTAAAGCATTTCTTTCTAATACCACTACCTAATTTTCTAAATAACCATGAATTCATCTTCTATTTTAGAATAATTCATTTTCACCATTTATTTTAATATGTCACCTAAAGATGAACAGTTTTGTTCTGAAGCATGAACATTTTGCGTAGTGATATTTTGCATTTATAAACCATAATAATAACAAAATTATAATATTTAGCTTTACTCTATATTGAGCACTCTATAAAAGTAAATGCTTGGAGAGTGGTTTTTTAATCTACGTGTTCTTTCACTTTTTTGTAATATATATATATATATATATATATATATATATATATATATATATATAATAAATTTATATGTTCCAAGAATCTGAAACACAGGTGAATGATTTAGAATAGGCATGCAAAGAGATCATAATCTTTTGAGTTTGCTGGGGAATTTTGATTTCATTCAAGGTGATGTGGTCTACGTTTTAATCAACGAAATGTGCGTATGTATGCTGCCTATTGTCGCTCTTTATACTCCACTCGACCATTTCTTTTATGACTATATTGATCTACACTGCTTTTGGCCACAGCTCAACCACTTGTTCATTATGGACTTATAGAAATGATTGACTGGCGATGTCAGTTCATTAGAGAAAAGCTGCACCTAAAATAGACACCAACGTATCTTCTTTTCCTTCTGATCATTGCAATCAGTGATATAATTTCGAGATTTCCACTTACGGCTTTTATTAAAGTAGTCACCGGGGCATCGATCGGCTCATCTAAACTTAGCGATATTTATTTTCCTGGAAAACAACCAGGAAAATCGAGGTGTTTTGCATAAACATGGCAAATTTCTTCAGCTGTTAATTCTATTGATTTTAATTTTTACAGTTTTCTTTTTTGTAAGAATAATATTTGAAAACAGAAAACTAGGCCATTCCAACGAACCCAACGAATTAAAATAGATCATTCTACCTACCAACTCTATCACAACTGCAACTGAAAAGAATGATATTTTTACAACTGCTAATAAAGCAAGACTAAGTTAATACAAAACAAAATAATATTCTAAAACATATAGAAAGAATTTAAAATTGTAATAATTGCCACAATGATTACAAAAGAGAAACTACAATGAATTTAAATTAAATATTATATGAGCACAAAAGAATATTTTATAGTCAATACATTAGTTGTTTATAGTAATCGGTCTGATCATTATTTTTATTAAACAGAAAGCAACTTTTATGAAAGTAGAACACAACTTACTCGGAGAAAATATTATAGAAAATGTTTTATTAAGTAGATCATTCACAGAAAATTTTTATTTAGTTTCTTACAACATTTCACCTTTCTTGGCACCACTGCTAATTATTTCTATGTAGGATATTTAATAACAAAAGTGATAAGAAAAAATAAGACAAAAAATAACTAAATGAAATCAGCAAGACTATATATCCCAAACATACAATCTAAAAAATAATTATGTTTATAATTTTCAGCGTCTCCTCTCCTTCGTTTTCATATCTAGTCGCATCAAAGTAAAAATCAGTCAGATGTCCTAAAGCACGAAACGCGTCACTGTTAAACCTTTTCCACTTTGTCATAGTTTTAACCTAAAATGTTTTCCTGCCAATACGGATAAAGTAAAATTATCTAAAACAGACTTACTGGAAGAATATTCTATTTTTTTATTATCTTTGGATTGCACAAATGCACGTGCGTTAATTTGCTAATGTATATTACGTTCATTTCCAACAATGTTTTGTTTGAAGAGGATGAGAATCTACCATTATTTATACTATTTATATTCGGATGCGTTTTGTCATACAATGGAAATCGACTCGGAATGAGAAATCAGAGAGACGAGTTCGAATTCAAGTCGAATTAGTTTCATTCACTTCCGCACGAATATGACTGGGAAAGGTATTAATCAATCTCTTCTACTAAATGACAACCTAATGAAAATAATGACAAACTATTGCAGGAAATTATTCTGCCTAGTCAGTGATATCTCTTTTGAGACATGATCGCCCAATCGTGTATCATGTATGCCAGTTAACTGACTGATATTCGGACTATCTTCTTAATCTTTGTTTTTGTTATGATAACGTTTTTGCCGTTTGCCCTGTGCCTTTCTTCATGCGCATATTGGTTTGGGTAACCTAATGAGCAATTCTGTACCTTTATTTAATTCACAAACCAACCTTTTTATAAACTAGGACGTTATTCAATCGTGAATAAAATCTTAGCTTTATGATTTTGCTGATATAGTAGTTGTGAAATCAATCCCTTAGTGAGGCTGTTATATACTTAAAGATCAGTTTTATATTTTACGAGAGGTGCGTTGTGGTGCCGTGGATATAAGTTCGAAACGAAAAATCGGGGAGCCTAGTTCGAATTCTAATTGAATTCTTTGAATTCACTTTCGCACAAATACCCTTGAGAAATATATTAATCGTTTCTTCTCTCCAGTTATGGGTTAAATAACAGGATAGATTAGACTGGCAACCAGTCTAGCGCAGAAAGTAATGGCAACCTACTGTCGGATAATCATCTGCCCAGTTAGTTATGTCTCTTTCGAGACATGATCGCCCAAGCGTGTATCACGTATGGCACTTAACTGACGTTTACATTTTATGTTGTATAATATATTTTTATCGCGTACTAATATCAGCGTAATATAAATAGTAATCTGTGAGCTCTGTGTATTTTTATACCCATATAATCTGTTAAAAATCAAGTTGGCTTATGGGAAAGCGCTATAGTTGGTTCATCAATATTGAATTTTTTAAAATTTATTTTATCATACATTAAAAAAATGAGCAATTATTTACATTGTTCAGACGGTTTTCCTCAACTTTATTGCCATATTGAGGACGTTTTTGCTATTATACGTTCTGCCCTTTTTCAGATGATTGTCATTTTGAACCCAAGTTTACCTTGCTCATTGAATAAAAGCCTTATTTGATCCAGTAAATTGACCCAAAGAGTTGTGAGTTCCATACCTGGCTACAGCAGTGAGCAACTAACTTAGAGAGTTGAATTAAAAGGGAGCTAACTAAAACATCCAGATGTAGCCAGGCGCATTGAACGAGAACAATATACCCAATTGATTGAAATAAAGTAGTCAGTTCGGAATTTCAATCCCCTGAAGACGACCGGGGTGAATAATCAACAAAACATCGTAAATATGGCAATAAAGATGTGGAAAACTATCAGAACAATGTAAAAAAATAGCAAGGTTATTGTCAAGGATTTATTCCATATTAAAGTACATTATTATTGATTGATTTTCACTCTCCAGTCTTTTAAATTATTCGAAACATTGTAAATATGTAAATATACACTCTTGTGCAAATTCATTGAAACAAACTGCTTTAGTTATTTTTATAGACCCACTGGAGTAATAGAGTGAAATCGATTTCTCCTTTTTCCTCAGATTAGCAGTGGTGCGCAGTAATATGAATCTATTTTCGGGGCGCATGATGAAATTCTTTGCATTGAAAAATATTTCATCCGTGATTGCTTGAGGTTTTTTTTTTATTACGACCAGACATTATTGTCTCGACTGTCGAATAGCCTTACGACTATTATCTGCGATGAACGTTACTCCAATGAAACATAAGAAAATTGTAACACATCATAGGCACACATAAAGGATTAAATATTAAAGGAAAATTTGGTCGGTAGAGTAAAACAACGCCAAGAGACGGCGTCAGAAGAAAAAGTGTGAAAGATATTAGAAAGACATTGTTCGCTTAGTTTTAATTAATTTACACAATGGTATATATGCACTAAAATAAAAATATTTCCATATTCTATTTCCTTATACAGGACACATTAGATTATTAAAGGTTTTATTTCAGAAAAGATTTTTTATACGAAAAAATCCTTATAAATTTATGAATAAATTTCTTCCGAATTTACTTGATGTCTCTTAGTATCACACGAAATAGGTTTTCCTTTATTGGTTTGTCGGTTATTATCCTAAAATTAAACAGTCTAACCTGACTGCATTTTATTTTACTGGTTGGTCATTCATCATAAAGAAACTTTCCAAAACTTTCGACTTTTAAGTACAAAAACGTCCATATAATTCCCAGAGCTCTTTAAGGAGACATAAAGAAAGTTGTATATTGCAGGTTTTCTTTCCCAAAGAGTAGTAACGTCGATTATGTCTGATTTACAACTTTTAACTCAACGTTAAAGAATAGCCCAGTACCCCATCAGTGTGGCATACCGTCAGCTTTATAGCCTCTGTCCGTGAATGTGCGTGTATGACCGCCTACAGAAGTTGGTTCAAAATCAATATACAAAAATATATGCGTGGACTAATGTATTCATTAATATGTGAGAATAAACTTAGGATACATGAAATAACACGCAAACAAGAATCATTATTGAGTTATATATTCTTGTTACTTTAATATTATACAGACTGCGGCAGAAATACCTCTTATATTTTAAAGGCTGACAAAAAAGCAACTTATCTGTTATCAAAAATATGTTTTAGATTTTAAAAAGAAAAGGGACTGCAGTTGTTATTTATTTGATTTTAAAGTGGCATCATGCAGATGGTGGCCTCTATTTACTGTTCTAAATGATTAGAATCTAGATATATTATGTAGTTTGAGTGCTTTAATGTTTTCAATGTTGGCTTTCTTTTCAGCGCGGACCCTGTGGGTCAGAAAATTTCAACACATTACAGTAATCTTCATTTATATCTGGTACAACCTCATTTCATCGTAAAATGAAATGAGCGCGAAATGTTATCTGTGTTGTAGTTACAAACTCATTGGTTTTAACAAAAACGTTTCAGCGCTACCCAACAATGTGAATCGGCCAAAACCAGGATGATAACTAATGTTATCTAAAAAAATTGCAAAACATTAGCTAGATGAAGACCCCATTGTCACTTAGGCTTATTTATCAATACCACACAATAAATTGCAAATATTGTATCTGCTTATTGATAATAAACTCCGTTCATACTCACGGATAATCTTCGCGTATTATAATTGAAAGATGTCAGAAATGAGCTATTACGGTACAGTTCATTTCGGACATCTTTCAATTATAATACGCACGCAAAAGATTAACCGTGAGTATAAACAGATCTTTTTAAAAATAAGCAGACACAATGTTTGCAACTTATTGAATCTGTCATGTCTAAAAGAAAATTTACTGCCTAAATACACAAATTTTAAATATATATACATACATATATATTCATCCGCAAACAGGTCTGTTTTGCTGTAGCACAGCTCATCAGTACGGTAGGCATCCGATTGCTTTCTTACCCAGGATTGAAACCCGACCAAATTGGCGACAGTCGGCGATTCTACCTCTGAGCTATAGGCGTTCAGTAGAAAGAGGCAGATTTTTTAGCGTGTATATTATCATTATAAACGGCCAATAGCTGAGAGTGTTCTAATTCATTGATGAATGAACGATGTGTAGATTCTAGAGTAGCTACTGTTTTTCAAAGTCTACCATTCTTCCAGAGTGCTCAATATATATATATATATATATATATATATATATATATATATATATAATTTAAATCATTCTATTCTTCATTCGGTTTCGTCAAAAATCTAATATATAATAAATATCATCTTATTGCCAATATTGTTATTATCTTGCCTTTTTTATTTCTAAAATTTGATTAAACTGCTTATTAAATCTCTCTCTTTCTCTCCTATACAAACGCGCACGCACACACACACATACACACACACACACACACATATATATATATATATATATATATATATATATATATATATATATATTGTGCCTGCCCAGATCCAAAGATTATTAGACAATATTCACAAAAAATCTACATAAATAATCAGATACTTTTTACTTTATATTTGTTTGTGATCGTTGCAATAGGGCTTTCATTACGTTTACTATATCAAAATATATTTCTTTTAATTTTAAATAACAATCTTAGCCGTTTTCTTACTTATTGCTCCACTGTCTGAAAGCTTTATGTTTATTTCTTAACTGTTAATTAATCTTGTTTTTAATCTTGTATATTAAGTCTTCTCAATAATGAAGTTTTATAATATACATAAATTGTCTGAAAACGCTTGGGACAGTGGACAATAAGGAACATCTTAGTACTCCCTTGCTCTCGCCTGAGATAAAATTGTGTGAAAGCTTGAAAAGCTAAATGAAAAATTAATTTTATTTTCCTTGTCTGTCATCTTTAACAAAATATGTCTAAAGGAATGGCTGCTCTGCATTAATACATATAATGATAATTACGTTAAGAACATAAATATAATTCACAACGCATCAATGTGTTATCAAATAAATACTTGGCAAAGTTGCATAATATCATTTATCCTACTACAACTAATAATAATAATGAACCTTCAAAAATAATTGTCACTGTTGAAAAAATAACACCTGTTCATTGAATGGTCAGTGTATGTTAGAAATTATTATTTATAGAGCTCGCATTTATTCGGATGATGACGATGTTAAATGTTACTTTAGATGGACTGCTAACATTTAGAAATTTGTCTTTAACAATCATAAGTTGTCTTTAAACAATAGCAAAAGCATCGCTTTATACAATAATTATTGGAAATTAAAAAATATTAAGAAAAAAACCAATTATTACCTGGAATATCCTCGCTAAATCTAAATCTTACTATGGAAAAGGAAACAGATGTAACTTAACCCCCTCCAAAAAAAAAAAAATTGTCATCTTAAACCTTATAAATAACCGTAATCTACTTAACAGAAAGTACGTGCTGCCATCGAAAAAGTACTTAATTAAATTCTTAACCCTGATAAATAAAGATTACTCGATATGTTTGCATCTTTCTTTTTCACTTCCTTACTTTCACCCTCTTTTCTTCCTTTCTTTCTCCCGCAAAAGTTACTACTAATCGTAATGAATTACGCCCCTTTGATTTAATCAACCTGCATTCTTATATGTTTTAACTTTGAAAATTTTAATTTTAATTTTTTATATCCAATGTAGACTTTGTCGATTAAAAAATTACTCTTTTTCATTAAATAGCAGTAACCTAGCTTTATATGATTTAACTCCAATGAACATCGGATGGAATTAAATTCAAATCTATTAAATGGTTAGTTAGTAATATGTACCTGATGATTTTATAACGCATGAAACTCCGTGTCGTGCAATTGACGTAGGACAATATATATATATATATATATATATATATATATATATATATATATATATATATATGCGGATGCCTATATATATATATATATATATATATATATATATATTGTAAAAAATTATCTCTGAGTAATTATACTTAATGCTACTAACTGTAAAATAACTGTGTAAATTTTCTAAATACTTAATGTGTACACACACACACACACACTCACATATACATATATATATATTCATGGCTATATATATATATATATATATATATATATATATATATATATATATATATATATATTGATGTCAGCTGTACTTATTCGACTATGACATTTCTGAAAATAAATGTTTCGTATTTTTCTACTTTTATCTTCAAAGGCGCTTGTCGTGTTTATAACATATCGTGGTTTTGCGCTAATATTAGTCAGTAGTTAATACGTATGCAACGATCGAAGCCTCCACACTAATATTTCTAAAATACAATCAAAAAGACCATCTAAAAGACTATCAAGAAAACCATCTAAAAGCAAGAGAAACAAGATTTATGAAATGTGGATATAAATCAGATGAAGGCCCAAGGCCTGCAAACATCTTCTACATAAATCAAGAAATTTACATCCCAGAAGTCTGAACTTTGTTGTACAATTGCGCATAAGAATATATTTTATATTTTGCACTCGCTACTCTCTTTTACGCCTTTGATTGTATAAAAAGGCAAAGAAAACTTTAAGCTGTCTTCACTACTCGGTTATATTGTGACGTTCAGTGAGAAGATATAAGAGCAACAGAAATGTTTAATGTTGCAACTCAGAACATAAATTACTTAGATTCTCACCGCAGAGTGGAGGCGCCCTGGTCATTTATTCTTTTTAAACATGATAGTTTTAGGGAATTTGTAGTAGAGTTATCTTCGATCTGTTTTTCTCATGATATTATAGAAATGGCGTTGGATTCTTAGATGATATAACCACGCTTTGAATTGTTTACAAATCAATTTTAACGAACCATTGATTTTGAAAATAATAATTATATCCGTTTCCCTACAAGAAGATATTTAGTATTCATTAACTTAGCAGCCAGTACTGTTTTCTTTTGAAATATACAAAATTTGTTGAAACACTTTTTTCGGTAAACTAATTTCTCAATTTTAGTTGCATTAATTTATCTTTATTTTTTACAAGAGAGATGGATGTTTACTTCTGAACCTTCTATTTGCAATTTGTTAGAAATATTCACATATTGATAATGTGATTATTTTCTCTTCAAGTTATATGTGCTACCATTTTAGTCGTTGTCGATGTTGGTAATCTTTAACTGATGTGGTTCCTGTTATTTGTTCGTAATTCTGCAACGCCAATCCTCAATGTCAATAGAAGGATGATCTTCGTCAAGATCCTCAGGTTTTACTCACTCAAAACTTTTTTTTAACATTGATCTTAAGAAACGCTTGTATACAGCTGACAGTTTAGATATTTCTGGATGGGTTTGAATCAATGCGTAGTAGACATCGATATGAAAGTCCCGATTTGATGATGCTATTTAAGTTGATGTTTTGGTTTGGTGGTATTGGTTTTAATTAAATAAAAGACTAAAAATCTATTATATCTTAATATATAATAGATATAATATTCCAGATACTTAATAGATAATAGAGAAGAAATAAAAAATCCTGCAATTGCTGAAATCTTTACATTAATATTAAACTGAAGGAATTGTTCTGCTAATCAGACATAGATTTCAATCCCAGTTTACTCTCGCCTCGTTCCAAAATCTTGAGTGGACGACAAAGCGAACCTCGCTGCCGAGCTTGAAAAAGACCTCCAATCCGAAGTGGACTGGGGTAAGAAATGGCTCGTAATTGTCAATTCTTCCAAAACGAAGCTGCTATCAATTAACCATCATAGACAATCGCACCTACCTCCCATTAGCATGGAACAGGCTTGCTTCCTAGAGAGTAAAACATTAAGCCTGCTTGGTTTCTCACTCACAGTGGACCTCAAGTGGAATGACTAAATCGAATCCATTGCTAAATCCGCTGCTTGTGAAAGTCGGTTCTCTGTGCAGGGCCCGAAAGTTTTTTTCCGTCTGAATCTATCCTGCACATCTATAAATCTACCACCCGCTCGTGTATTGAATAATACTGCCACATCTGGTCGGATGCCCCTACTATTCTCCTCGGGGTTCTTGACAAAATACAATGGAGAATCTGTAATGTGATTGATATCGACTTGGCAGACAGGCTGCAGTCACTCTCTCACCGGCGTGACGTGGCTTCCCTGTGCCTATTCTATAAATACTTTCAAGGCTTCTGCTTTGATGAACTTAAATCACTGGTGCACCCTAGGTATGAATTTGCACGAGATACTAGATTAGCAACTAGGTTCCATCCTTTTACAATGAAACCGATAAAATGTAACGGCAATTTCATCTCCAACAGCTTCTCTTCACGCACTTCCCGCCTGCGGAATTTCCTTCCAGATACTTGCTTCCCCGACAGCTACAATCTCCAGGTGTTTAAATGTAAGGTCAATTGACACCTCCTAACGAAATAACTCGCACCCATATTTTCAAACACGCTTCATATGTACATCGTTACCCGTCTATCACCCTCCTATCACATTTCTTATATCTCATCACCTTCCCCTCTGTAACCCCCAGATGCCTTGCTTGGGATGAAATGAATTAAAAAAGGGTTAATGCAAAGGGTTAATTTTCCATTAATATTACTAAAGTGGTTTGGCTAATAAAAATAGTTAATAGCTGTAACTTTTAGTAAAATATAATTTATGATTAATAAATAACACTATTAAAACAAGTGCAAAATATAGTGATTTTCTAAGCTTAGGTTAAATATGGCACAAGCCCGAAAGTATAGAGCGTCCAGTGATTTGGCCGTAATTGACAAATGCACAGTATGATTGCATACATATATTATACTAGAGAGCGTTTGATGGCTAAAAACTTTAACTGCAAATCTGATAAAATACTAATTTTTGAAAGTGTTTCTTGGGCACCGTGTAATTCTCACTGCCACAAGTGTTTATCTATCTGTCTCTTGTTGTAATTGCTAGCATTAAAACGTGTAAGACTAATTCATTATCCATAATTAAAGGACGAAAATTGTAAAAGGGGAAGTGGATATATATATATATATATATATATATATATATATATGTGCAGATATATATATATATATATATATATATATATATATATATATGTGTGCAGAGAGATTCAGACTTAGATTAAAAAACAATGGAATGTCTGATGGAGATAAAACAAAGAAAAAAGGAAAAGAAGAAAAAATTGAATAGAAAACAAAAAGCTAGAGACAAATAATAGCGAACCCCAACAAACTTTCGCACTATTTACACAAGGAAGATTTAAAGAACTCGATATAAATAGCCTCCAGCACTTAGATAAAATATAGAGTGTAACCGGGACACAACAGTGAACCAGTAAACACTGAAATTAGCAGCACACTTTCAGTTATTTAACAAGTGCTCAAACATGGCGTCACTGTATCTATTTGAAACAAGCTCATTCAAAGGCAAGGTGTGATTCCTGATCTTAGTGGCAACATTTTGTTTAATTTTCATATACAGGCGCTGAGTAATTCTCCCTATGTAGTCAAACAGCAGCTACAATTATACTTATAAATATAAATAATTTGATGGGGAGTGAGAGTATTCTTGCACCCAGATCATAACATAGGATGATTTTTTAAACTATACGAACCTCAACCGAGGAAAAACAATGACGGACATTAGATGAAATTTGTCTAGTTAAGCTTTCACACTTCGATCCAATCCAGAGAAATCTATGATATACAGGGTATTTTTTAACTGTACAAGGTTTGACCTTTCTCAACTCCACAACCTTGTCATGAATGACCGAATGAAAAGTACTAGAGGGATACCCTAAATCACAAAACATCCAAAAATATCTGTGCGTTATGCAGTCATTAGGTGCATATTACAAACTGTAATATGCATTGGATGATTGCAAAAAGCATGAAATACTTAGTGGAAGCATCGACTTAGGACAATGTGTATAATTATTAATACATATATAGATATAATTGCTCTGTTCATACTATATTGAGCACAATTTTTTAACACCTGAATAATAATATTATTCATGTGTGTAGCCCTATAAGAATATTTAATTCCTATAACATTATATATATATATATATATACAAATTTTTACTGAATATTTTAAGATATTCAAGATTAATATACAATACCGACATAAATTTTAAGTGGATCGATAAAGAATTAATTTATTCATGTTTAAAAAATAATATTTACAGGTCTGATTTAAAAATATACATTTTAAGGAATATATATAACAATACATTCGTATCATGTGTTTTTTTTTTCGATAAACTTTTTTGTTAAATAAATTAATTTACATGCGTACAGACAAATGAAGCATGTGCGTTTACTATTCACAAGCAAAGACATTTTGAGAACAGCTTTGCGCGCAAACATCTGGATCCCTTCTGTCTTGGAATTAGCCTCAGCTCTTATTTAGATTGGTTTTCTGTTTTGCATATTCTGGTGTGGATAATTGATTCACTATTTTAGTGTAGTTTAATAGAATTTCTTTGTTGTTTTCTATTACTTCAGGCCTGGCAATTTTCTAGTTTTTCTATATTTGGTCCTGTTCATGCACATAAAGAGACCATAAATTATTCTTTAGTAAAGAGACGTTTTTTTTACTCGTATAATTGTCGTGTATCAAGTTGACATATATATATATATATATATATATATATATAGGTAATACCATCAAATCTATAAACGGAACAGATAATCCAAATCGATTTATTTAATATAAATTATTAACGAGATATATGCAGAGACCTCAGTGGTTAATATCCAGTCCAATATGATATATAGAGAAGGAAAAGCTCAGTGCATCAACTAAGGCGGTCATAAACTACAAATTATTTTATCGGTAAGTTTTGTGAACCCATCTCATCAGGTTACAATTTAAGGCCGTAGTTTATAAAGGAAACACTCTAGATTTAATTTTTTTAAAACAAAAACTTGATATTCTGTTTAAAAATTGTTTTTGATGAGAATTTTGCTTACCTATTGTAATTATAACTAGAAAAGCTGTTTACGTCGGAGAACAGAAACCTAACTTTCTGGAAAATAATATTAAGCATGATTCATGTTATTTCTTGTTTAAGTAAGTATATATATATATATATATATATAATTTCACATCGTTTCTATACGAACTGGGTAAAACTTACGCTACTGGATAAACTACATTTACAGAAGATGACATGTGTAAACTAGACACACATGATTAGTGGAAATCATTGGAGATTAAACTAGTTATAAGTGCGGCGGCTAGTAAGAGAAATATTCCCGAAGAAATGATCAGATTTTCTTTCTTTCAAGCTAAGGAAAATACACGTGGCTATGAGCATCGCTCTCGGCCAATCTGTTTGTTTGTCTTCTTCATCATTCTTTTTTTTATATACGCGTTCATGACGTCCTATGTAACCAGTCCGATGGCGACATGCGTGATACTAAACTATAATTACAATTTCTATCTTCAATTAACAATTCCTCAAGCATCCTTGTTCGTCAATGTGTGTCCTGCTGTTTACAGTCACATTCATGAATCAACTAATTAAACAACATCAAAGTGATGTTTATTGCAAATGATCATTAATTAATAGTTGATTGTTTTTTTCTGATTAGATTCTCTGGAAGTGTTCGCTAATACATCCATATCCAAATCAGTAAAGTTTTATCTAAAATTTAGAGTTTGATTTGCAATCACTTTTTAAATAAATATAATTTCAATGTAAAAATCATTTGAGTTTCCCAATTAACATTGAAGATTCACATGTTGTAATTTCACAATAAACCTAAATATATACACAACTTGATGATACTGTTTATACTATAGCGTAAACTAGTTTGCAATATTATGAAATGAAATTGTAATGAAATATTCTAGACTCTGACTACTCTACAAAAGAAAACGAAAGTTTCGAACATTGAATATCTTAACTTTTTTTTGTTACAGGAAGACAAACTTTTCGAATAAAAAATGGAGTGGATGGATTAGAAAAATAAGTTAACATCTAAGCAAAAATATAGTTATACTTCTGATGTTCGGAATGCAAAAAAACGTTACAGTAACTGCTATAAAGGATTTTCAGGTACATTACAAGTGGATATTTATTCTTGGGTCACGTAGAAGAATAGTGTATTATTATTGACCAACAAGATATCAAATGGCCTGATATTGTTTCTGTGCTTTGGTATTCTCTCAATACTATTAGTATAACAAGATAATCTATGCACCGAGAAACATTTTTATTGTAGAAATTGATATAATAAATAAAGTATTTCAAGGATGAAATTATTTCACTCACTAATTTCGATGAATTATTTCACTCACATAATCAAGTGGACTGCAATAGATCTTAACCAAGGATAAAATGTTGAGCGTTTCACAACTGCAAACAAAAGTGAAATGAGGGAACGTTAACGTGTAAACTAGCTGTTCACGGGCAGTGAAAAGAAATTACATTTATTTAAAATAAATAAAAATTTCGAGATGAAATGTCAGTTGATCGAAAGTTAAGTAATTGCATTCGGGGAACTATCTAGTCTGGCCATATTCTATAATAGGCTGGTACAAGCCAACAGACATGATGCAGATATAAGAAGAGGGACGAGAAAAGACAACGTCTAGTATTCGTGTGTAATTGAGGTATCCTGTCATAAACCGCCCTGTAGTCTCGGCTAGTCAATGTGACGGGAGACAGATAGACTAAGTGTGATGTAAGGCTGGACGGATGACAGAATTTTCGATGGTCGAATGGAAAATCTGGTTCATTAATATTGTGTGATAGACGACAGGTTAAGTACCGAAAACTTTCCACGTGTCCTTCACTTCAGATAGTGCAAAGGAAATCCATTATATTGAAATAATGATACGTTTCTTTTCTTGTAGCGGGATTTTCTTTCTTCTTGTTCAGACCATAATCAAAACACAAAGAAAGCAGTCGATAATTTTTTTTCAAGGAGATCAATCCAATGTTAACATTATCTTATCAGCAAAAGATTACGTTTTGCTTAAATCATTGTTTTCATTTCAGATCTATGGCCATGTAGGAAGCAAATCTCACGTCTTCTGCTCATGCGCAACAGAAACGAATGAACGGTTAAATTCTAAATAAGGTGTTTTGATTTTACTGGAACTCAAGCTTACTCAAAACCTCAAATTAAGCCCCTATACTCTAAACCACTGTTAAAGATTCTTAAATATTTGTCGAATTTTGCTTCGTTTTTGTGCGTAACTCTATCTGCCATGATTAAATATCACCCATGTTGCTCTGCATTTATTGTCCAAAAATGCGATTACACGGTCTTTTGGGTGATTAATGATTTTCGACATTCCACAAACGAAACGTTAGTAGTCGCTCGCTGATGTAGTGCTTTCTCAGACGGGTTACATGCCTAAGTTTCACCTGTTTTACCTTCAAATCCAAAAACAGCCATGCCACGTACAAGACTTCAAAGCACCCGCCTTTCATCCGTATGCATCTGGTTAGAATGAGCTTGTATTTAGATAGAATTCTACCTTCTATGGCCCTCACTGTATAGAGTGAGAAATAGTATTAATATCAGATTTTTTCATATTTCTTTAATTTAATATTGAATACAGCATATGTGTATTTTCTTCAGTAAAAGCTTTTGCAAAACTTGAGCTTCAACCACATAAAAAGTTGCCAGTTCAAATTTTGCTACATAAACATTCGAGATTTTTAGCTATCAAATCATTTTTAAACACTACAATGACTAACAGTACAATGGTAAACACTATATTGATAAACACCACAATGATAAGCACTTCAATGTTAAACACAATTCTGATATACGCTAAAATAATAAAAACTACAGTGATAAATATAATTTTGATAAACACCACAATGAAAACACTTCAATGATAAACATAATTCTGATAAACACTAAAATAAAGTAAAATTCGGAACGAAAAATCGGAGGGGCGAGTTCAAATTACTGTTGAATACATTGCATTCATTTACGCGCAAATACTCTTAAAAAAGTTATTCATCCGTATCTTTTCCCCTAGCTATGGGTTAAATAGCAGGTTAGACTGGCTTCTATAGGCTAGATTGCTAACCAGTCCACCACAGAAGTAATGGAAATATACTGCGAGAAAATCTCCTGCGTAGACAACTTTCGAGTCATGAGTACACAAGCGTGTATAACGCACAACACTTACCTGACTGACTTTAATCATATTATCAGTTACTTATGTCGAATATTATTTTTCACGCATTATTAGACGTCTTTTGAAATGTGTCTTTTATCACATGAAATTTAGAAGTTGGTGAACGAGATAAAGTGATCGGTTTGAAATTTCAAACACCAGAAAAAGCCCGGAGCATACAACGACTATTTTGTTTATGTGATTATGACAACAAAGATAAGCACAATAGTCCAAACAACGTAAATACTATACCTTTCATTAAATCTGTCTACTTTGATTGAATGGGATAGAATATGGTTCGTAAGTTTTAATGCCTTCTAAAACGAAGCAGCTCGGCTTTAACCACCATAGAGAATAATTCCTTTCTACTATTAGAAAAGATTATGCTAGCGAACTTGGTCTCACTCTCAAATTTGATCTCAAATTGAATGACTACATCGAATCCATACTTGCATAAAATGCTAAGAAATTTGGGTCACTGTGTCGAGTCCGGAAGTATTTTCTCTTCAGAATCCATTTTACACATTTATAAATATACTATTTGTCTTTACTTCATTGAATACTGTTGCCATATCTGGTCGGGTTCTCTTGTTATTTATTTTGAGGTTCTCGACAAAATTCATAAGTCGATCTGCAATATAATAAATCCTGACTTAGCAGCTCGCTTTCACTCACTCTCTTACCAAGGTGATATGGCTTCCCTTTGACTTGTCTACAAGTACTCTCATGGCAACTGCGCTGAAGAGATTTTATCTCCGATACAACGATCACGTATTTACCCCTGCTACTAGAGTGTGGTATCAAGGTTTCACCCTTTTATCTTAGAAATATTTAAATGTAACTGTCTCTTCTACTTAAACGGTTTCTTTCTCGCACTTCATGTTTGTGGAAATCACTTCAATTTACTTGCTCTCCTGGTAGTTACAATCTGCAAAAGTTTAAATGCAACGTCACTTGTAATCATTTATCTACTTGATTTCCATTCATCAGCCTTATTTTTTATATCACCAGTGCTTTTTTATACTCTCACTGTAACCCCCTGAGCACCAGTGGCATTTCCGTCTTGCTTGAAATAATTATAAAAAATAATACTATTATAAGTTATTTGTGTCTTATATTTAACGTACTATTAGATGTCTTTTTTAATATACTTTTTAGCATATGAATTTTGGTGAGGCGCAAACAAATTTTCATTCGGAAAATGCTGCTCAGAGAAAAACATTATGGAAATTACTGCTATAAATAATAATGTTTTCGTCGATAAAATATGCATGTCTATTTAGGGTTTGTTTCTGGTCCTACTTTATTATCATTAGCTCTATCGGATAAAAATTTAGCAGAAATATATTTCTTCTCTTCATTTGATTATATCTTTCTACTTGTTTCTTTAGTTTATTACCTTATTCTTGCTTTTCTCGATTTCAATTTTAATATGTACTTTGCTATCGCCACTTAACGTCTAAAGGTGCTTCTCACTCAGCTTCCTTACTTCTTGTTAAATACATCACCACATGACACACAGATTATGGCGTACACAAAGTTTAGTCTCTACATAAAAATAAATCGTTTTTATTGATCTTAGACCACGTTTCGTCGCACAAATCTTCTTACGGTAGCAAACAGGCACAGACAACCACCAGGGTGACCTGCACATGTTTGTCTGCTTCCGTCGAGTTTGCCCCTCCGAAGACACATTCCATAAATTCTAGTTTTGCTTCCCTCTCTGTAAAGCGATCGCTTCGTTCGACATTGAGGTCCTTGGCCTCACATCAATTTTATAGGAACGTGAATATTGCTTCATCCTAGCGATAACCACAATGGCTATTTTCAGGTAAATGTAAAACTATCGCAGATTTAAGGACAAAAAGCACACGTTTTTATTTTCAAAAGAGTGTTGTGTATAGCTGTAAGAATGGTAAGTTTAAAATACTAATTTATGTGGCACTGAAAAAATAGTTCAGCTAGTGTACAGTTGTTTAGCTTGAAGGTGTTTCATTACGAAGAAAAATAAACTTTAACAATAAATTAATAATTTGGATTATGATAAAAGTAACTCAAAATTTTATTGATAATGCATATATCACCCTCGACTTTTGTACAGGAATAGATATTTGCTCTTAATTTGTATTTACAATTAGGTTTCTTTCTTCTTCAAATTACAATTTGACTGATACTTACTTCAAATACTTTAAGCAATAGGAAAAAATTGAGAAACATTGTTTGATGTACTGTTACTGCCAGATTTCGAATTTGATTTGGTGCAAAATTATTTAACCTAAAAATACATTAAAATGATGAAAATAAGATCTTTACATCTACTTTCAGTTATTTTGATATGGTTTGTACTTTAATAAATCAGAGGTTGCCTTCAATATATGTATTAACTCTACACATCTCTCAGTCTGTACGTAGTTATAACTGGTTTGATATATTAATGATTTCCTACTATTTAAACATATCATAATGGTTAAAAACGTACTGTCAAACATATGTACAGTGGGTGATATTATCCGAAAGTAGAAAAATATTAAAAGGGGTGGTCGTTAGCGTAAATTAAACGAGACTACTAAACGATGTGTATACCGAAATGTAAAGAAACAACCACTGAAATACCGGAAGTGAAGTAAATAAAGATACTATTAAGAAATCACTGAATCGTACAAGCCTGTAGTCTACGTCACCAAAGAAACCTCTTCTATTAAAGCGTAGATATAAAAAAAGACTGGTTGAAATTTTTTTAAAAGTATGAACATGAATCAGATAAATTCTGTAAGAACCTTTTTTGCTCAGATGAAACGAATTTAAGCTTTTCGGCAGAAATATGTGTACCCAAGTATAGACGAAACAAGGAATTGAATACAACCAAGTAAACAACATCCCAACAGTCAAAGAGGGAGGTGGAAGTGTAATGATTTATGTTTGCTTTTTGTATAATGGAGTAGGGGAAATTAAATCAACTAAGGAAGAATGAGCGTAGCAAAATAAAAGCAAATCTTATTATCCCATCTATAAAAATAGCAACAGCTTCGAGGCTTGACAACGATCCAAAGAACATGGCTATAACAACTAAATAATGGTTCAATGACAATAGAATTGATGTTCTAGAATGGCCTAGCCAGCCACCAGATCTCAATCCAATAGAAAATGTATGAATAATCATAAAGATGAGAGTACACGCATGAGATGCTAAAATAACAAGTATAGATATCAAAATAGATGAAACTGCCAAGATCTTCATGCAAGAAACTCGTTGAAAAGTATAAAACATGAATACAAACAGAACATAGAATATACAACTTCTACATACAAATTCGAAAAAGTGGCAATAAAATAACATAGAAACAATGTTTATAAATTTTAATCTACGTTTAGTTAGACAATGTTCATTGTAATATTTGAAGTAAGTGATATTCAAATTGAACACTTTTGTGTAAATGTTTTTCAAAAAATGACGTGTTAAATACTTTTGCTCCACACAGTCTACCCTAGCATCTGCGCATCGTTCATTCAGTAATTAATTAGAACACGCAAACTAGTGGCGTATGTTTACATGGTATATCACACGATAAAATTCTGCCTCCTTCTATAACCCATAGCTCAGAGGTAGAATTGTCGACTGACACCACTTCCGTCGGGTTTCAATACTGGTTAGAAACAATCGGATGTCTAACTATATATATATATTTATATATATTAATCGTTTCACTCTGAGCAAGTCGGTACCGCCATTGATGCGCAGGGTGCTACATAAGAGAATAAAAGTTTAGGCAGAATGAGAGTGAAGATAAAGACAAACTAGTTACAGAGGGTGTCAGAGAAAGGGCAAGTGAAGGATGAAAACACAGGTGTGAAGACAGATGCAAAGATAGAGAGAAATGAAAAGAAGAAGATACATGGGGTGATTTATAAAGGAATGGAGTCAAGTGAATAAGAGATTGGAATCGATATTGCATTTAAATTCCTAAATGTTGTAGTCGTCAGGAAAGTAATACACAGAATGGAGTTCCACCGGAGAGAAATGCGAGAAAGAAGCTGCTGGATTAGAATTGTTGCATTTTGTTAATTTAATTATAAAAGTGTGGAAGCTTTTTGTGAGTCTGGTTGCATGAGTAAGTTCTTGTGGATGAGGGCACCAGTAACCTATGTTCGTCGTAGCGAACCATGAAAATATTTGTAGAAGAGACAGTGAGAAGGCACATCCCACCGGTGAGAAAGTGCCTGGAGTCGAGCTGACAGTTCTGAACCGATCACATTACATATTCTTTTCTGAAGCCTGTCAAGAACCCTGAGATTAACAGCAGGGGCGCCTGACCAGATATGACAACAGTATCCTATGCACGGTCGGATGGATGATTTGTATATGTGCAAGATGGATTCAGGCTGAAAAAAATTCCTTGCTCGACACAGTGACCCAAATTTCTAGCAGTGAAGTTAGCTATTGACTCAATGTAATGATTACACTTGAGATCGGAAGATAGAGTAAGGCCTACTAGGCGCTATATATTGCTTCCGGGAAGACGCTTTTGATCAATGCTTAGAATGGGCATGGGAGATTGACAGAAAGCAGTTTCGTTTTAGATTCAATGAAATTTACAAGCCACTTGTTACCCCAGTCCAACACTGAGTGGATGTCCTTCTCAAGATCAGCAGCGACGTAATCTTTGCCCACATCGCCACTTCATACTGATACGAGAGTAAGTGGTGGTGTCATCTGCGTAGATGCCTATTTGGGATTTGATCACGTCTAGAAGATCGTCTCTGAACTTTAGAAAAAACGTCGAGCCTAAGATAGAGCCCTGGGGGACACCAACTTTAGTGCACTAGAAAGTGAAAGAATGCCCATTTAAGACTATCTCCATCATGCGGTTAGATAGGAAAGATTGGATCACATCAAGCAACCGGCCAGTGATACCATAACTTTGTAGCTTACGCAGAAGGCCAGCCTGCCAAACCCTATCAAAATCCTTGGAGATATCCGGGCGACAGTACGAGCCTCGCGGTACTGATCGAGGCCCTGGTATATGCACTCCCGTAATGGCCGTTAACTTATCGGCAGTAGATATGGCAAAGCGGAATCCATACTGTCTGAGAATAGTTTATGCGCTCTAAGTTGTTGAAATATTTCAGCATTGATAATAGACTGGAACTCTTTTCCGAAAATTGGTAGGAGGCTGATAGCGAGATAATTGAATGGGAGCGAGTGTTCCTCTGAGTTCTTAAATTCAAGAACCACGGAGAAGGATTTCCATCAAGCAGGAAAACAGGAAGTAGAAAGGCAGTAACTATAGAGTTTAGAGAAGACAAAGGAGAGTTCAGGGGCACATTTCTGAAGAACAATGACCGGGATTCCATCACCTTCGCTCGCCTTATGGGGATCAATTTTTGATATTATCTTAGATGCGAAAGACTTGGTTATGTAAACATCTTTCAGTTGAGCCTCAGTTCTGTTAGGGAAGTCGGTTGCGTGTACTTCATACGAGTCAAATGTCGAGTTTGATTAGAATTTGCGAGAAAAGCACTCTGCCTTGTCAACAGTTGCCTTAAATACCTCGAAATTATTGAGTGAGTGAAGGATGAATGATTTGCTGTTGTTCAGCAGACGTTTGCTGAGCCGCCAATCGTATTTAGAGCAAAACATGCGCCGAGCTATGCGCTACTTCATTCGCTCAGCAAACAACAGCTTATTCAGGATCCTGTTACGCTCACTACGAGCAGAATCAAATAGGCTCCTGTAGTGGTCAGATGCATGGCTCCAAAATAACTGGACGTAGTGGTATTGTGGGCAATGGGGGTCGAACAGGCAGGAGAGACCGAGGGAGGAATGAGTTTTGAGACAGAACTTTCACCTAGAAAGAAACCCAAGAGATGCAGTCCTCAACTGGAAGATTGTTAATTTTTCCCCGGAGACGTCACATAGCAAATTGCAAAACGCATCCTAATCTGCTCTTGGTTTGCAGTAGAGATCCTGTTGGATATATATATTGATATATGCATATATTTGTATTGACATTATGATGTAGGCATAAATACATATTTGTATTTTTATATATTTTGATATTGTGATGTATACGTATATATAGAATGATATTTTGTTATATATACATATGTATATATATTTATATATATATATTAGTGCATATCTATTAAAATTGTGAATTATACGTATATACATATATTTGATAATAATAATAATAATAATAATAATAATAATAATAATAATATATATATATATATATATATATATATATATATAACATTAATCCAAAAGGAAAAGTAAAAAGGTAAATCCCAAAGACCCGATCCTAATTAATATTAATATTTTAATATTAAAAATGATACAGGTGGTGAGCTCAATGTAATTAAAATTACAGAGCTAATTATAAAATGAAATAAAAAAGAAATAAAACTCTGGGACCGAAATTTTAAATAAATACAATTGTAGCTCCGTGGATGCCTGTCCGGTGGAGGGCAAAGTAAATCCACACAGGTAATTTATGAAGCTCACATTTCACCATCCAACAACAAGAATAATTACAGGACCTATATTCGTATGTCCACAGGAACTTTGGTGCGGAGATATTACAATCACAGATATTCGTTTTCGAACCCAGGTCAAAAATACCAGACAGCCCTTTCACGGAGATTCTGGAAAATGAATGAAGAAGGGCTGAACCCTGTAATTAGCTGGAGACTGATAGGTTCAGTCCGAATTCCGAGGAATTTTCGTGATAGGTGCGATCTGTGTCTGAAAGAAAAATTCTAACATTAAAGTACCCAAACCAGCACCTACTTCTGAATTTTAGAAAGGAATTCATTAGTAAGTGCCGCTATAGAGCGAAATTTGTGAACATTTAAATTTTAAATTCTAATTTTAGTTTTAAGAGATTAAATATAAATTTATTTGTTTTGGATAAATTAATTTAATTTTTAAATAGTAATTTTAACCCTCTACCTTCCTCTTCCTGTCTCCTTTGATTATCTACCTTCATAAAATATGGATACTTTTACTAATTTAACCCCTGATTTCTTCTGCAATTATATATGTCTTTTTCACAACATGAATTTTTATAAATTTTTATAAAAATTTTAAAATAATTTTTAGAAAGATTTTTAAAATTAAATTTTATTTTATTTTTTATTTTTTATTTTATTTTATTTTATTTTATTTATATCTAGATTTATCACTAATTAGATTAACTTAATTGATTTAATTAAATCATATATCTGCTTTTTTCCCCTAAATATGTTTTTTCTAAAAATCTTTTTTCTAATACTTTAACCCATTTATAAACGCTAGTTTTTTGACACGTATCGAGTGACACTGAAATATGGAAATTTTTCTTTTTTTCTTTTCTTTTTCTTTATCCTTCTTGCCCCTTTGCTCCTTTTTCTTCTGTTTTGTTTAACCCAATTCTCAATTTAACACCACTTCCTATTCCATCCTTTAACCCTTTTCCCTTTGTAAAGCTAGACAAAGCCAAATTTTCCACTTTTTTCACTTACAACTCTATCTAAAAGTAAAATTGTTCAAAATTTATATATAGACGTTGATTGTAAACCGATTTTTTGTGACGTAAATCCTTTAATTCCTAACCTTCATTTTTTATTTCTTTTTTATTTCATTTTGAAATGTGGTAATTGCCGATGAGATGTGAAATCTCTCTTAGGCATTTTATGTTGAAATGATCATTCAACAGCTTTGAACATCGAAATTTATTTTATTTTATGTTATTTTATATATATATATATATATATATAGAGAGAGAGAGAGAGAGAGTGAGAGAGAGAAAGAGAGATAGAGACAGATATTGGTATTGTCATATATAGACGTATTTTTATTAAGAGTGTAATATATACCTATATACTTCTATGTAATTGTTTTGTGTTATACATATCTATATATATATAGATAAAGTTATAGATATAGATATGCATATATAAATATATATTTATACGTATATTGTGATATATATTTTTATATATTATATTTTGATATTTTGCTATATATATATATATTGTATTTATTTATTTGTGTATATATATATATTTATATTGTTATATATATATATATATGCTTGATAAATATATAGATATTTATATATATATGCTGAAATGGTGATATATTTGTAGGCATATATATAGAGAGAGATTGAGACATATACATATATATTTCATGAAATATATATTTAGATATACACGTATATAGTAATAGGTATTTAATTTATATATATATATATATACACACACACATAATTTATATATACATATATATACACACACACACATATATTATATAATATATAATAATTTATATATATAATTTATATATATAAATTATATATATAATTTATATATATAAATTTATGTATAATTTATATATACATATATACACACACATACACACACACATATATATATATATATATATCAAGTTGTTAAGGTCGTGATTATATATATATATATATGTGTGTGTGTGTGTGTGTGTGTGTGTGTGTGTGTGTGTGTATATATATATGTATATATAAAACTTTCTTGAACCCACCTTAAAATAAAATAAAGTCTATTTATTTATTTATATATTATTTTTTATTTATAGTTTTTATTTTTAATGCTAAATCTATATTACCTTTTAATTTATACAAAAAAATTAATTTTGGTTCCCTTTTTTGCCCCATAGAATATGTATAATATTTCAGTTCCTTCAAACTAAGCCGACATAACTTTTGTTTCTTAAATAGATGCTTTCCTGATTTCTTCTTGATACAACGAATTAGAAAATAACTTTTTTCAATCTCATATAAAACGTTAAACCTTATTGTTCTGGAATTTGTTAACCATCTCAATGCACTGATTCATTCTGAAGTATTGATGTTTTTATGTCTATGATCATTCAACTTACCTTTCGTTGACTTTGTCTTTTGAAATATAATTAGCATTTCAAATGTCTCGCGGTTAAAACTCAAGAACGAAACTAATCTTCTATAAATGGTTAATTCCTCCTGTGCTTTCAGTTTAATATGATAGTTTTAATTCCTTGTATATTTACTTACTTTAGTGAAACAGAATATAAGTGTTGGAAGAAGGTAAAATATATTTATTCCACCAAATATTGCTAGAGATCGCGCAACACGTGAAAAAGTTCTACAGTTTCAGATGACATGACCGAAAGTAATACCGATCAATAAAACACTGACAAATTTGGCAGTGGAACGCAGAAATAGAGACGGACGATAAACTGATTTCAATCCATAACATTTACTGTTTATGTCTGAAAATATTTCTGAATTTTGAAACAGCTTTTAGACAGAGGAAGAGAGATTAGTCAATATTTCTGAGATAAGGCATGCGTCATATGGATAAAAACGTTGGTTAAACTAATCCAGTATCTTGATCCAAAGCATTGTGAGTTCGATATCTGGCCACTGCAGAGTTGAATATAAGCTTCAAGAATTAAGCTATAGAAAGCGGAGTAACTGATACGGAGATGTCAAGAAAAAGGCATCTACCTCCGTGGACAAAATAAAGTTTTATGTCGGAATATCCAACGTAACTCACCGGAAGAAACATAAACTGCCGAAACATCGTATATGTGACAATAAAATGAGATAAACTGTCCTAACATTGTAAAGAGTATGCACAGAGTCTAGAATGATATATAGATGGAAGCGGGTGCCAAATTCTATGTAAACATGTATGCATTTATTTTATTTTTTGAAAATTCATAACTGAGAAACAAAGGAAGAAAATTTCAAAATTACTCCAAGTAATTAAAAAAAAAGAATTTCACCCCCGACCAAAGCAAGGCTGGACCATCCCTGGTACGTAGGCAGTTACAATAAAAGTAAAATACTAGGTACAGGAGATGTCGAAGGAAGGATAACAGATGGATGAGAATCAATGAGATAGATGATAGCAATTAATTTGCATTTAAACTTTAAAAGTTCTTTTCAGTCAACAATTCAATCTTCAGCG
Source organism: Ascarosepion bandense (assembly GCA_037127315.1). Lineage (NCBI taxonomy): Eukaryota > Metazoa > Mollusca > Cephalopoda > Sepiida > Sepiidae > Ascarosepion > Ascarosepion bandense. The sequence continues at coordinate 589,675 of JBBBDQ010000259.1, forward strand.
TTTTCATTCATATGCTCTGTCCTTTAGAGATGTGAATGATCATGGCGCTCTACAATCACTATTCGTTTAACTCCTTGTTCTACTATCTTTTTACAAAATCTCGTTAAGTGAGTTAATCTGTGTCTACCTCTACGCCTTCTTCCTTCATTATATGTATTACTTGTGAAATTGCCAAAGTTTTTTTTCTGAATTTAGTCAGTTAAGTATAAGCTTAGGCGATCATGTCTCTATTGATTCATGAGAGACAAAGCAGAAGTTTTTTCTTGCAGTTGGTTGCTGTTTTTTTTCTGCAGTAAACTGAAGGCTATATAACCTAATATGTTCTGCTACTCAACCCATAACTGAAAGAAAAAACAGACAGATTAGTAATTTTCTTGAGGGTATTTGCGGGTGGGAAATATATTAATTCATCTTTCTTCATTATGTGTCCAAAACTATGAGCTGACTCCTGATCCCAAGCAATCTTTTCATTTCTTATTTAATTAAATTTCCTCGTTTTTCACATTCTCCCTCAGTGCTATTCTCAGCAGTCACTGCTAGCCTCAATTTTTTTTTGCCTCAAATTTTCTTTATTTTATGGTTGAGGAGATTCCTCTGTATTTACTGCCATATAAGATGAATAATGTTACAAGAAATACTGCAATTTATACTTTGTTCTATTTCGTCTGTGCTTCATAATTTCTTTAGCTACTGGAAGGCATTTTTCATTATTTCAAAGCACATATATTCGAAGAAAACTAAAAAAATTAACAAATTTAATCTAACATGTCCCGGTTTTAATAAAAATTCATCAGGGAATGAAATATGGTAAAAGAATTTGGTATTTTAGTTTTTGCGTAATTTGAAGTATATTATTTGTCTATATTTCTGAGATGAGGTATTGTATTTATTTTCTTCATCTTTTAGTGCCATAGTAACGACGTTTTGGCCGTTGTATATACCTCAGTCACTATATACTTTTATAATAAACCTTTCCATTTCTTTAAACCCTTTCTTGATGTTAACATAAAATTCACCAAAAAAGACGCCGTATTTTTCGTAACACCAGTACTTTCAATTTTGTCAATATCATTCAGAAATGAATTACAAAGAGAAATTTATTTTAACTGCGACAAAATCAACATTTCGTTGTGATGAGAATTCTTATAAACCACGCTGTTATAATTATTTTTAAAACTTCAATTTATCTGTTGTGCTCACTGGTTTTTAAAGTTTTTTTTACAAAACAATCGTCTTAATAGAAAGTATATGTGTCTATAATATTCAATTATATATATATCTTCAAATATGTCAGACCTTGTGCCAAAGAAAGTGTATTTGCAGGAAATTTTATTCAATATATTATTCAAAAGAAATCTGCAGCTGAAGCACACAGAAACAAAAATTGAAAACGAACAATCGGAGGAAAATTCATGTCAGGTGAAAGCTGAACTTGCAGAACCATTAGAAATTCATCACACAACAGTTTCACAACGTTTGAAATCATTAGGAATGATTCAAATGCAAGGAGATTGGATGCCGTATGAGTAGAAATCGAAACTGCGTCTTGTCACATTTGAACAGCTGCTTCAACGGTAGAAAGAGAAAAAGTTTTTACTTTGTATCGTGACCGGTGATAAAAATTGGATACACTGTGATTACCCAAAGTGTAGAAGATAGTGGGATCAGCCCGGCCATGCATCAACTTAGTTTGATCACCTAGGTGTAATTTATTACGAGCTGTTCAAACCGACCTAAACCACCACGGGATATTGCTATCGACTATAACTGATGCGTTTGAGCTGAGAATTGAAATATAAAACTCTGGTCTAAGAGCGGAGATAGTACGAAATGATTTTGTAACATGAGAATGCTGGGCCACATGTTGCAAAATTGATGAAACTCTACTTAGAAATGTGAAGTCCTACCCAAACCACCGTATTTTTCAGGCATTTGTTCCGATCGGTGACACAAGGCCAGTTTGATTAGCAAAAAATGGGTTGACTCGTTCTTAGCCTCAAAAGACGTGTCGTTTTTTCAACGTGGAATTCATATGCTAGCATAATATTTGGAAAAAGTAGTGGCTAGCAATAAACAATACATTCAATGACATGTTACTTACTAAGTTTTGCAAATAAAGCAAGATTACTTTTCATGCAAAATCAGCAAGAACTTATTCAATTTAATAGTTATATTTGTATTTTTATCATTGTTTTCAAAGTACCTACGAAAGAAACCGCAATATGTATCAATGGAATGTATGTGAGTCGCATGAGTTAACTGAAAAATGCCAAACATTTGCGTCTGAAACACAACAAAAACTACTTATTTTTAAATGTAAATCACAGGCAGATGAGGAGAAATAAGGACCGGGGGAAAATAAGATGGACAATAACTAACCTCCCAACACTGTCAGTAACCAAATAAGATGGTCTGTGTATGTCCTGGTTTACGTAGGTAGGTTAAATGTTGTGCCTAATATGATCGACTGTAGACAATAATCGATGGACGTGTTCAGAAATAGCAAATACGTGAGATGATAATGTTAGATCACACGTCATTTTGCCGACCTGTTAGAAATTGTTACAACGTGGCTACTACATTAGCCCTATATAACTGAACTTGATTAACAGATTAACAGTTATTTGATCCCTACATACGTAAAGGGAAAGGGCACTGCAAGCCTGTAGACAATAATTTAGACCTGTTCATAATTCAATAAAAAGGCTGTATTAAGAGTGAGAATGACTCAATCAAACACAACATAAACAAGATATTTTAAATGAAGATCACAGGTAATGAAAAACTAAGACCAAGAGAAAATAAGTTGGACAAGAACTAACCATCCAAAAATAGTCATCATACCCATAAGGCTCTTTTTTGTATCTAATGACGTAAGGAGGGCAAATGCTTTCCTTAACTTGACCGATTAAAAACAGTAATTGATGTAAAAATCGTGAAATAGTTAGGTTAATATTTAATTTTGCAGGTAGTTTCAACTTTAACTAAGTTGAAAGTATTTTTTTGCTTTTTTTAATTGGAGTAGAGAGACCCTTCTATCACCCGGTTCACACGTCAATTATACAGGTGTAGAGGCTCATCTTTTATTCCCTGTTCAGGAAGTGGTCTCCGGCTCTCTTTTTCTTCTCAGACCTCAGTAACGATGCTTTTGCGATTTTCCTGCGATGTGCATGGTCGGTTGCAACGTCTCTTCATTGTGAGAGCACCGGGTTGGCAGTTTTCTGGTTGATGCTTCCGACTGGTATTTAGGATCCCAACCTATTGCGGCCTCTCTGATCAATAGTTGCATAATATCGGGGTTCTTACAGTGCCATGACGCGCATGGATAGGTGTCCCTGCAGGTGCTTTCTATGGGCAACCCCGAGGACACACTTTGCTGCAGCCCGCGCCAGTTCGCTTCCATTGCATGTCGCATCTAATAACTGTTTGCCTCCTCTACTCAACATTAAGCATGAATACACATATCTCCAATAAAAAAAACTAAACAAAGCAAATTACATTAACCTAAACTCCTTAATATTTCCTTCACTAACGTGCGCGGCATCCGAACCTATTCAGTAGCGTTGAATCTTTTCTCCATCAAAATTCCCCTGACATCCTAGCTCTGTGTGAGACTAATCTCAACTCCTCAATACCCTCTTTTGACTTCTATATACCTGGCTACCTTCCCTTCTTCAGAAAGAACTCCAATGTCCACATGTATGGGCTTGGTGTTTACATCAGTGAACGCCTTTCTATAGCCAGGATGATTTCTCTTGAATCACCACATCATTCTTATATGTGTTCCGTTTCTCCATTCTAAGCTCAGTTAGCTACCTCTTGTTTCTCTACTGCTCCCCATCATCTCCAGACTGCTCCGTTCTTGACAGCATCTCCAACAATATCGACAAGGCCATTTCCTCCCACCCGTTTGCCCATATATTTGTGTTTGGCGACTTTAACGCCCATCATGCTGAGTAGCTTCATAACTCCGTCACAGATCTTGCTGGTGTACACACCATGAATTTTTCTATTACTCAGTCCATTACGCAGGTGGTGGAGTTCCCCACACGTTTCTGCAATAACTCTAAGGGACACGATTCACTACTAGATCTGTGCTTTACCTCCACCCTAACTCTTGCAATGTCGAGCAACTCTGTCCTCTTGGAAACTCTGACCATGAATTAGTTTCCGTCAATATCTCCTTCCACCCTACCACCCAAGAACCTCAGACCAGCAGAATATCTTACTGCTACCGAAGAGCCGATTGGGACTCGTTCCAGGACTTCCTGAGTGACGTCCATTAGAATAAAGTATTTAGCCTTCCTGTTGAACTCTTCGCGGCTGAGGTCTTTTCTTGGGTTAAGGCTGGCATCGATACTTTCATCCCGGCCAGAAAGTTGAGACTTAAATCCCACTCACCACCTGGACCCCCTTGCCTGCTCAGCTGTTATCGCCAACCGAAATCACTTCTTTCGGCTTTACCGGAGTCACGCGTCAGATCATAACAGGCGCCTTTTTGCATCGGCTCGTAATGTATGCAAGAAGGTACTTAATAGAGCTAAGTTGATGTTTGCAGCCAGTGTGAAGCAGCGCATAGCATCCCGTAAGTTCGGCTCCAAAGACTACTGGAGGCTCTGTAAAAGCGTGCTGAACAACAATAAACCGTCAATCCCACCTCTAATCAACGAATTCGAGGTCCTCACCTCTTCAACAGACAAGGCTGAGTGCTTCGCTTGCAGATTCTCCACTAACTCGACACTGGACTCGTCTGTAGTATCTGTACCCGAGTTCCCTCTCCGAACCCAGGCCCAACTGACTGACATACTAATTACTCCCCCAGCTGTCTCCAAAATAATTTCTAAGCTTGACCCCCATAAGACGAGCGGTGGCGACGGAATATTCATCATTGTCCTAAAGAAATGTGCTCCGGAACTCTCCTCTGTTCTCTCTAAACTCTATAACTTCTGCCTTTCTGCTTCCTGCTTTCCTACCCTCTGCCCTCTGACTTCGCTAATTATCGCCCTGTCAGCCTCATACCTATCTTTGGCAAAGTGTTCGAAGCCATCATCAACGCCGAGGTGGTACAACATCTCACAGCCCATAGACTGTTCTCTGACAAACAAGTATGCCTTCCACTTCACCAGGTCTACTACGGATATGCTCACGACCATCACTGAGTATATACACCAGACCAAAGATCTACCGAGGCTGAAAAAGCAAACCTCGCTGCCGCGCATGAAAAGGACCTCCAATCCGTTGTGGACTGGGGCAAGAAATGGCTCTTGAATTTTAATGCTTCAAAACAAAGCTACTATCTTATAACCACCACAGACAATCGTTCCTCCCGCCCATTAATATGGATCAGGCTTCTCGCCCTGAAAGCGAAACACTGCACCTCCTCGAGTTAACTCTCACACCAGACCTCAAGTGGAATAACAATATAGAATCCATAGGTAAATCTGCTAGTAAGAAAGTCGGTTCTCTGTGTAGGACCAGGAAGTTTTTCCCGTCACAAACAAACCTGCACATATACAAGTCTACCATCCGCCCGTGCATTGAGTATTGCTGCGATATCTGGCCCGGTGCTCCTGCTATCCACTTAGGTGTCCTCGACCGAATTCAACGAAGAATTGGCAGCTAGAATACAGTCGCTTTCTCACCGACGTAATGTGGCTTCCCTGTGTCTCTTCTACAAATACTTTCACGGCTTCTGCTCCGCTGAACTTAGCTCACTGGTACGCCCTATATATGAATTTCCTCGAACCACGAGATTAGCAACTAGGTCCCACCCTTTTACTGTGAAACCAATAAATTGTAAACGCAAATTCTACTCCAGCAGCTTTTTTTTCGAACTTCCCCTCTGTGGAATTCTCTTCCGCCTCCATGCTTTCCTGACAGTTACAATCTCCAAGAATTTATGTGTAAAGTCAATAGTCATCTCCTATCACATTAACTTACATCCTCTCTTTCATGCTTTTCTACATCCACCCAACTCTCATCAGTAATCTCTTCCTCTTCTACTCTCTTCCTGACACGTCCTGTAACCTCTCACTCTGCAAAACATTCGTCCTATGGAACCCCCTTCACAACAGTGTCAGTTAAATGCTTTGTTTGGGCGACACGATTAAAAAAAAAGATGATAACGCCAAATCTCACTTATTTCATACTTAATGGGAGGAACTGCTATTTTCTGCAAATCTGTAAAAACTTATAATAGTTCATCAACCAGTAAGATGCAATATTAACAAAATAGATATTACTGAAGTTTCTACAAAGATGGCGAAATATAATGATATGTGGATGAATATGTCTATTTACTGATATAAAAATGTTATATTTCATCATCAGTCAGTTAAAGCCATACGCGAGAAATGTTTTGGCGATCATGTCTCCAAAGAAACATCACAGACTGGGCAGAAGTTTTTCTTGCTGTTGTTTTCCATTACCTTATACGGTAGACAGATTATCAACCAAGGATATAGAAACCAATCTGTCCTATTATTCAAATCAATGCTGGAGGGTTATTCCCAGCATTATTTGAGCGTAAGTGAATGCAACAATATCAACTGGGTTTCGAACTCGGCTCTCCGATTTCTCGTTCCGAGCAGATATCAACTGCATATCTGCATTATCTTAATACCATTTTTAAAAATTCCATAAACGGTTTTACAGATTTAATAATATTTTAAACACGTTCAAATAAAATTACAGACAAAAAGTAGCTAATCATGAACGTTTGAACAAATGTTGGCTTAATAATGTCAGCGGTATTCTTTTAAAAATTCTTTTAAAAACAAATACACTCACGATTTTCTCGTTTATAATCTTACTTTGGTTTATTTAGAAAGTGATTCGAAATAGCCTGGGACAAGTTCTTTAAAAAATAATTTTATGAACTGTCGGTGAAAATAAAAGCAGTTGAATTATGTTCTTATGAACAAAATAACTGAAAGGTCGTTCGTAGCTTAGAGTTTAGTAACCACAGAATTGCTAATAAATGTCATGCTGAAAGAGCTGACGAGAAGACAAACATAAAGAAAATGTGAAAAGCAAGTACAACTTGGCCCCAAGAAATGATCAATGAATGATAATTTTTTTAAAAGTTTCTATGATTTGATCTGAACGTTAAATCTTGTCTCAAAATGAAGTCAAAATCGATATGAAATTATTCGCATGAAAGCAATAGTACACAGATAACATTGGAATTGAAAAATGTCATTAATACATGCATCCACTTTGCTTTTACATAATTTTAACGCATTATAAATCATTTAGGTATTTTATATATTTCTATATGCGTGTGTGTGTGTGTGTGTGTGTGTGTGTGTGTGTGTGTGTGTGTGTGATTGTGTAAATTATTTATTTAGTTTTGGGTTATAACTAAATTAGACCAATATACAGTTGTATTAAAAATTGTTTAAGATTATTATATTGTAGAACTTTTGAATATTTTCTATTTCGCAATCATGAATGAAAGTGTTCTATGGTTGGTTGGTTGGTTGGTTGGTTTGTTTTATGGCATATCAACCTCGGCGGATCATTTTTTGCCAACTAAATTTTATTTATTTATTGCAGGTAATTCCTTTTTCTTTCAACAATTTATTGTTGGGTTTTATATAAGTTTTCTGTCTAGTAATACTTTTTTCTTTTCGATTATCAAGAGTCATTGGGATTTATTTTTAAGGGTAGGGTCCCCAAGTTATTTAACCCATAACTGGAGGGAAGGAACGGATTAATACCTTTCCCACGGGTACCAGTGCTTAAGTGAATGCAGGGTATTCAACTGGAATTCGAACTCGGCTCACCGATTTCTCTTTCCGAGCCCATATCCACTACCCCCACAACGCCATCCGTCATTAAACGGTTACAATATCTGGTATTCCCAAGCGGTCACCTATCTAAGTACTGACCAGGCTCAACGTTGCTTAACTTCGGTGATGGAGCGAGAGCAGGTGTATTCAACGTGATATGGCTGTAAGCCGAAAGTGTTCTAAGACCTTTAAGTAACTTCGGCTATTTGAAAATTGCTCTTTCATAAAAGGTACCTGTTACGTGTGCATTTTTATAAAAACTGTAAAATGAATATGTCTGTGTGTGTGTGTTTCATGAAAAATGACAGACAATGTACTATCATTAAGTTTTTTATATAATTTATTATGTGATCTTATAACATTTCTAGAACTCAAATTTTATAAGAAGTGTCTAAACATTTTGAATTTTCGAAGGATTTCCATTATACTTTTATCCATTATCAAGAATGAATTTTGTTTTCTTGTAAATGTATATTTGTAAAGTTTATCTAGTAGCACGGGTAAATAAATGTGGTCAAAAAACCAAATAAAATCTCGTCAGGGCAGTTGCCATGAAAATATTTTAGAAAAGACAGAGATTTCACATCACGTCTAAGCGACAGTGACAGAAGGCGTGCTACTAAGACCGAATCGATTGTATTGCAGATACTTTTTAGATTTTGTCGCACCCGACCAGATATGGCAACAGTATTCAGTGTATTGACGAATGGTAGATTTATAAATGTGCAAAATAGATTTTAACAAGAAAATCGTATAACCCAATACAGTGCCCCAACCTTTCTAGTAGCTATGGATTCGATGTAATCATTCAAGATCATTTGAGACAGTAACGCAAAAGAGGCGAAGTTTGTTGCGCTCTAGGAGATTAGCGTCGTCCATTCTGGTGTTAGGCAACAATGTTTCTTTAGGATTTTAACAACCTAGAAGAGCAGCTTCATTTTGGGGGCATTAAATTTTGCCAGTTATTCAATCAGATATTCTTGGTAATTTTAAAAGTCAGCAGCCAGGTTTGCTTTGTCAGTCGTGGTAGATTTCTTATTGAGTCTATAGCCAGGAGATACTAAATCATGTAAGTAAAGAAATTCAAATATCTGGGAAGCGTTCTAACAGAGGAGGGAAAGTGAAACACTGTGATGAGAAGGTGTATTAGCATGGACAACTATACATTTCAGAAGCTGAGAAGAGTAATAGGATACAAAAATTTGGCTGGAAACAAAGAAAAGTGTACTAGATTATTATGTGATGTATACCATTCAATATAGTCGCGAACACTGGACAAACTTATAAAAAATGAAGGAAAGACTTAAATGGGCCCGTGGATGCTTGAAATACTATGGACCGAACATTTGAGCAACGCCAAGGTTCTGGAGAGGATAGAAACGAAAAAGAAACTGAGACTTAACATCAGGCATAGACAGGTGATGTTTCTGGACATATATTGAAGAATAAGAGCTTGGAACGTCTGATACTCACAGGACGGATAGAGGAAAAGAAAGAAAAGGGAAAGCAATACAGGAAACACTTGATGGAATTCAACAAAGGGGCAGAAGAGCAGGCGTTGTGGGCAGCAAGAGAAAAGTTGTTAAGAACAAGTGATATTGAGATGTGAAGGACCATGATCGCCAGCGTCCCGAATGGACATGGCACACAGAAAGAAAGTATTTTTAAATTATAATTAAGGTCGTCTAAGTATTAAGAATTCCTTCAATTATATTCATAAAATCTCTAAATAATGTTCAAAATTATCGTTAAAAATATTCGATAAAAATTATATATTTGTAACTTTGGTTACTAGCAATGCTTCAAAACCTCCCTAATCCAGTAATTGTACCTAAGCTAGTGTCTGCTTGGGATTGAATAAAGAATGTTGCTCTTATTAGAATATAATAAAAATTGATTATGATAGATTGAAATGTACGTATAAGGCTATATTTATAATTGTTTGTAAGCAACATCAATAGTTATAGTTGAATTATAAGATATTAAGAACATTCAAGTATATGTTAAAATTTCGTTAAGTCCTATCCAAAAATGTGTTCAGTTTTGGACTCTTTAGCAAAAACGGACGTCTTCAACGCTAGAACTATCCTATAAGTGCCACAAACTGAGATAATTTTAAATCTGTTTAACACATTCATTTCCGATATAAATACGAAAATGTAAAAAAAATATCTTCTGAACAATCAGAACGGATTCACACAAATTCAGTTGTTTGTTTCCGAAGCACTCTAACACTATATAAATACACACTCCAACGGTTATTTTTCTGTCATTAGTCCATCTTAATCGATTACTCCCCGAACATAGCTCCCCACTAAACCATTATGCTAACGATCAGAATCACTGGAGTGACGTCTGACAGCTATAGACGCTTTTTTTCTCTGTACTCGTAATGAATGCACGCGTGTCATAAATGATACTAAACCGTTGTTTGCTGATAGAATGAAAAGCGTATAGCATAACGCTAAAGACTGGTGGCGCCTCTACAAAATCGTACAGAACAAAAGCAAACCCTCGATCCCTCTTCTACTAAATCGATTTTAGCTTCTTACATTCACAGCGGGCAAGGATGAGTGATTTGCTCGGAAATTCTCTTCCAACTAAGTGACTTGCACGGAAATTCTCTTCCAACGCTTAATTCGTTTGAATCACCCACACCTAAGTTTTTATCTAGAACTCAGGTTCAACTGAATATTATATATATAACCCCGTCTCTGGTTTCTAACATAATTTCTAAGCTTGACTCTCATAAGGCGAATAGAGATGATGAAATTCCAGTTATCGTCTTAAAAAAATGCGCCCTTGTGCTCTATCCTATCCTCTCCAAACTCTATAACTATTGCCACATTGCCTCTTACCTGTTAAAAGTTCTCTGTAGTTCCTGTTTAAAAATATCATTAGACATAACTCTGATCCCTTTAATTAACGGCTTATTAGCATCTTACTGACTTTTGGCAAAGTGTATGAGCCTAATATCAATACAAAAATAGTTCCTAATGCCACATTTTACAACATATTCTCTGACAAAAATATGGCTTTGGCTTCGCCAGATCTACTGTTGATATGCTAGAGGCTAGCGGTAAATAGGTATACCATGTTCTTCATGAGAACGGCTAAGCTTGACATTTTGATCTAGAAATCTCAAAAGCATTTCAAAGGGTTTGACATGCTGGTCTTATGCGCAAGATACAGGGCTACGGTATTTTTGGAGAACTGTTCGATTTAATACAATCATTCTTATCAAGTCGTGAAATAAAAATTGTTATGATAAGGGCAAAGCTTCCAGATTCATCCATACAAACAAGGGTCTTCCTCAAAGCTCTATCCTAGGGCCTAAGCTTTTTCAGATCATTATCAGTGATTTTCTTGATGTAAACATTTTCTAATTAAGCATCTACGCAGACGATACTACCATTTTCTCCCGCTTTAATAATAAATTTGCAAAGGCTGGTCAAGTAAACCTGGCTGTTGATCTTTAAAAGAATCTCCGATCTGTGTTGGAATATGGTAAAGAAATGACACTCAAAATTATAATGCTTCAAAACAAAGCTGCTCTCCTTTAACAACCATAGAGTTGCTTTCTTAGCTATCAGTATGGATAATGTACCCCCCTGGTCTCACTCTCTCAACCGACCCCAAGTGTAACAAATACATCGAATCTATAGCTGCATCTACATCTAGGAACTTTGGGTCATTCTATCGGGCCAAAAATTTTTCTCGCCATACTCCACTGGTATTCATGTTGAAGTTCTCGACAAAATACAAAGAATGAACAGAAACATAGTTGATCCTGACTTGGCTGCTCACCTTTAGCCACTTTTCACTGACTTATTGTGGCTTTCTACTGTCTTTTCTACAAATATTTTCACTGCTTCTACTCTTTCTTTGATGCCCCGACCACATAAATTTACTCATGGTACTAGATTGACATCAACGTCCTGATGTCTAAACAGTCAAATTTAACGTCTACTTTTACTCTACCAGTTTCTTTTTTCGCATATCAAATCTGTGGAACCCCCTTACATATAATTGCTTCCCTTATAGCTACAACTGCCAAAATGTTAAAAGCAACATCAGTTAACTTCTTAAATCCCATCCCACTAATTAAACTCCTTCAACCTCCAATCTATGCTTTGGCGTCTGCTTTACACAGTTCTCTCTCTCTCTCTCTGCAATCTTTTGTGTATCATTGGCAGTCCTGCTTTGTTTGAAGTGAAATAATTATACAAAATATGTTTTATTGTGGATGTAAGTCTGTGTGTGCTATTTTCTTAATATTTCTGATCGTTTCCAAATTCTTGAAGCTTCCTGTTACAAATAAATCAACATAAATCATTGTCAATTTGGCGTTGAATTCTTTGTAGCTTGCATAAAGAGATGTCACAAGATTAACGTTTTAGCAGTAAAAATGCATATAATTAATTTTCTTTAAATTTCATTATCGTGATTAGATCTTTCAATGACGCTTCTAATCGAATACCTTTTTACGCATTTTATAATGAAACTTTTATCCTAACTTGATCGTTCACACATACACTTACATGAAATCAACAAAAACCCTAAAGAAAACAAAAAACAAAAAACAAATCAAATTCCTTATGTGTGAGTATATATTTCAGAGATACATGACAATAAAGAATTATTCTTCGTCTTGAATTGTGTTGATTGTTTTTTGTGCTGAAATAACACATCAAAATATCCTAGGGGTTGCTATAATGCCAATTACTCGTTTTATTTGCACACAAAAAATGGTGAAAAGTCAAACTGGCGTCGAAACAAATATTATTCCATCGTGATATTTGCTGTATTCTGTCATTTATTGAAAGTTCCTATGACGCTAATTCTCCTTTCTGATAAAAAGGAAGACACATATTTACATCTAAGCACACACAAATGTTACATATATATTCGTATTATTGTTTTACAGATATACTCTATGTGAAATGTTACACGTAAATCCCAATTTGCTGAGGAAATTTACATCTTAGCCGACTTGTTTGAACTGGATGCTTTAACTCTTCGCTTTAACCGCTTGTCTACGTACAATTTCGCAGTCAAGCGTGGTTATATCCTTAATACAAGTCACTAGTTCATTTTATCTCGAAAGGCATTTCGTATCCAGAACTGAAACAAAGCAATTCATACAGAATTAATGGGGTTATTTTTATTACGAAATGTTTAGGGGATGCGTATATTTAAATAGGCACTAAATTTTTTTAAGAAAAAATTAAATGAAGACGATATATATATATATATATATATATATATATATATATATATATATATATATATAGTAATGCCAGCGGAAAAGATAATCCAAAAAGATCTATTTAATAAATTTAAATATTATGCGACAGAATTGTATAGAGACATTCAGAGATTAAGGATATGCATAAAAGAAAACTCGGTACCTCATCTAAAGAGGTTATATATTATAATCCATTTCGATAAGCTAATAAGCTCATCTCATCAGACAACGTTTTATTTGGTATGACTAAATTTATTTAGTATAAACAATTAATTTATACGAAATAAAACGTGTTCTGATGAGATGAGATTATTAGCCTATCGAAATGGATTATAAATTGTAATCACTTTACATGATGTGTTAACTTTTCCTTTATATATATACTAGCATCATAGATCGGCGTAATAGGACTCGGTTATATAAAAAAATAGATATATAAAAATTGTTGTTTTAAAATTGTTCAAAAATTCCATTGAAGAAATCTATTTTCTTTTATTTTGCGTAAACGTGATTTGATGTTTTGTGTGACGTAGTAAACAACATTGCGTTCGCTTTTGTTTCAAAATTACGGGGGGAAATATTTACATTTTTGTTGAATAAATCAAATTAACATAAAAATAAAATTATTTATTTTGTTTTACTGAAATTTGAAATATTATGCTCTAAGTTCAGAAATTTTCCAAGAATATTTAAAAATGTAGAAATATAAAAGCTATTACCCTCTTAGTTCAGACATTTTTTTAAAAATATTTCTTTTGTTTCAAAATTACAGGTAAAAATACTTACATTTTTTTGTTGACCAAAACAATTTTTAAAACGTCGCAATAGAAATTAAATATAAAGACTCATTTTTTAGTTGCGTTTGACATTTGTGATTTGATTTCTGTGACGTAATCTAATCTGTGACGTAATCTACCAACCATCTTAGATCTTAGATATTTTACGGAACAAATGTAAACAATTGGCTCGACTGGCCAAAAAGTGCGAAAGGGAAAATTGCTGAACTTAAACTCAAAACGTATGGGTCCCTGTGTCCCTGTTTCCCTGTAGTTATGTATCCCTAGAAACGTTTAATGGCGTAGCTTAAAAGATGTAGGCGTGCACAGCTTACAGTCACACACAGGCTTACAGACTGCCTTTTATATATATATATATATATATATATATATATATATATATATATATATATATATTCTTGATTTATTTTACTACGTAAAAAAGTAGTGCCTTCTCAAATACGGGTATCATTAAAATGTAATGAAGCCAACAGGGATTCGAACTCTATTTGCGGCGGAAGGACACTGGAGTAATAGAGGCTCGGATTGGCGAATTCCAGACGAGTTAATTACATTCACTAACGTACATTAATATTCCTTTGGGGGACCTATTACTTAAATCTTCTCACCCAACTGTAGAATAACAATAGAATAACAACACTACCGGCGTAAGGGTCCCAGCTAGTAAACAAAAATAAAGCAGGTAGTAACTCAATATAAACCCTGCTGTATTTACTAGCCTTCCCACGCAAGGCCGGATGTGACACATGGTCATTTTAATGTGGGAATTCCCAGTCATATAGCCGGGCCAAACATATGTCTGTCTATTTTTACCGAGTCGTGGTTCTACCCTTCGGCGGAACCACGACTGGGTTTGTGCTCTCTGCTCGGAAGCAGAGAGCTGACAGTGTTATAGAGCAGTTACAGAGCAGTCATCCTAAGACGACTGCTTCAATACAAACCCTGCTGTATTTACTAGCCTTCCCACGCAAGGCCGGATGTGACACATGGTCATTTTAATGTGGGAATTCCCAGCCATATAGCCGGGCCCAAAATATGTCTGTCTATTTTTACAGAGTCGTGGTTCTACCCTTCGGCGGAACCACGACTGGGTTTGTGCTCTCTGCTCGGAAGCAGAGAGCTGACAGTGTTATAGGGTTATAGAGCAGTCATCCGAAGACGACTGCTTCAATGCAAACCCTGCTGTATTTACTAGCCTTCCCACGCAAGGCCGGATGTGACACATGGTCATTTTAATGTGGGAATTCCCAGTCATATAGCCGGGCCAAAAATATGTCTGTCTATTTTTACCGAGTCGCGGTTCTACGCTTCGGCGGAACCACGACTGGGTTTGTGCTCTCTGCTCGGAAGCAGAGAGCTGACAGTGTTATAGAGCAGTTACAGAGCAGTCATCTTAAGACGACTGCTTCAATACAAACCCTGCTGTATTTACTAGCCTTCCCACGCAAGGCCGGATGTGACACATGGTCATTTTAATGTGGGAATTCCCAGCCATATAGCCGGGCCAAAGATATGTCTGTCTATTTTTACCGAGTCGTGGTTCTACCCTTCGGCGGAACCACGACTGGGTTTGTGCTCTCTGCTCGGAAGCAGAGAGCTGACAGTGTTATAGAGTTATAGGGTTATAGAGCAGTCATCCGAAGACGACTGCTTCAATGCAAACCCTGCTGTATTTACTAGCCTTCCAACGCAAGGCCGGATGTGACACATGGTCATTTTAATGTGGGAATTCCCAGTCATATAGCCGGGCCAAAAATATGTCTGTCTATTTTTACCGAGTCGCGGTTCTACGCTTCGGCGGAACCACGACTGGGTTTGTGCTCTCTGCTCGGAAGCAGAGAGCTGACAGTGTTATAGGGTTATAGAGCAGTCATCCGAAGACGACTGCTTCAATGCAAACCCTGCTGTATTTACTAGCCTTCCCACGCAAGGCCGGATGTGACACATGGTCATTTTAATGTGGGAATTCCCAGTCATATAGCCGGGCCAAAAATATGTCTGTCTATTTTTACCGAGTCGCGGTTCTACGCTTCGGCGGAACCACGACTGGGTTTGTGCTCTCTGCTCGGAAGCAGAGAGCTGACAGTGTTATAGAGCAGTTACAGAGCAGTCATCTTAAGACGACTGCTTCAATACAAACCCTGCTGTATTTACTAGCCTTCCCACGCAAGGCCGGATGTGACACATGGTCATTTTAATGTGGGAATTCCCAGCCATATAGCCGGGCCAAAGATATGTCTGTCTATTTTTACCGAGTCGTGGTTCTACCCTTCGGCGGAACCACGACTGGGTTTGTGCTCTCTGCTCGGAAGCAGAGAGCTGACAGTGTTATAGAGTTATAGGGTTATAGAGCAGTCATCCGAAGACGACTGCTTCAATGCAAACCCTGCTGTATTTACTAGCCTTCCAACGCAAGGCCGGATGTGACACATGGTCATTTTAATGTGGGAATTCCCAGTCATATAGCCGGGCCAAAAATATGTCTGTCTATTTTTACCGAGTCGTGGTTCTACCCTTCGGCGGAACCACGACTGGGTTTGTGCTCTCTGCTCGGAAGCAGAGAGCTGACAGTGTTATAGGGTTACAGAGCAGTCATCCGAAGACGACTGCTCCAATGAAACCCTGCTGTATTTACTAGCCTTCCCACGCAAGGCCGGATGTGACACATGGTCATTTTAATGTGGGAATTCCCGGCCATATAGCCGGGCCAAAAATATGTCTGTCTATTTTTACCGAGTCGTGGTTCTACCCTTCGGCGGAACCACGACTGGGTTTGTGCTCTCTGCTCGGAAGCAGAGAGCTGACAGTGTTATAGGGTTATAGAGCAGTCATCCGAAGACGACTGCTTCAATGCAAACCCTGCTTTATTTACTAGCCTTCCCACGCAAGGCCGGATGTGACACATGGTCATTTTAATGTGGGAATTCCCAGTCATATTGCCGGGCCAAAAATATGTCTGTCTATTTTTACCGAGTCGCGGTTCTACCCTTCGGCGGAACCACGACTGGGTTTGTGCTCTCTGCTCGGAAGCAGAGAGCTGACAGTGTTATAGAGTTACAGAGCAGTCATCCTAAGACGACTGCTCCAATGCAAACTCTGCTGTATTTACTAGGCTTCCCACGCAAGCCCGGATGTGACACATGGTCATTTTAATGTGGGAATTCCCGGCCATATAGCCCGGCCAAAAATATGTCTGTCTATTTTTACCGAGTCGTGGTTCTACCCTTCGGCGGAACCACGACTGGGTTTGTGCTCTCTGCTCGGAAGCAGAGAGCTGACAGTGTTATAGGGTTACAGAGCAGCCATCCGAAGACGACTGCTCCAATGCAAACCCTGCTGTATTTACTAGCCCTCCCACGCAAGGCCGGATGTGACACATGGTCATTTTAATGTGGGAATTCCCAGCCATGTAGCCGGGCCAAAAATATGTCTGTCTATTTTTACCGAGTCGTGGTTCTACCCTTCGGCGGAACCACGACGGGTTTGGGTTTTTTGCTCTCTGCTCGGAAGCAGAGAGCTGACAGTGTTATAGGGCCACAGAGCAGTCATCCGAAGACGACTGCTCCAATGCAAGCCCTGCTGTATTTACTAGCCTTCCCACGCAAGGCCGGATGTGACACATGGTCATTTTAATGTGGGAATTCCCAGCCATATAGCCGGGCCAAAAATATGTCTGTCTATTTTTACCGAGTCATGGTTCTACCCTTCGGCGGAACCACGACTGGGTTTGTGCTCTCTGCTCGGAAGCAGAGAGCTGACAGTGTTATAGGGCCACAGAGCAGTCATCCGAAGACGACTGCTCCAATGCAAGCCCTGCTGTATTTACTAGGCTTCCCACGCAAGCCCGGATGTGACACATGGTCATTTTAATGTGGGAATTCCCGGCCATATAGCCGGGCCAAAAATATGTCTGTCTATTTTTACCGTGTCGTGGTTCTACCCTTCGGCGGAACCACGACTGGGTTTGTGCTCTCTGCTCGGAAGCAGAGAGCTGACAGTGTTATAGGGTTACAGAGCAGTCATCCGAAGACGACTGCTCCAATGCAAACCCTGCTGTATTTACTAGGCTTCCCACGCAAGCCCGGATGTGTACACATGGTCATTTTAATGTGGGAATTCCCGGCCATATAGCCGGGCCAAAAATATGTCTGTCTATTTTTACCGAGTCGTGGTTCTACCCTTCGGCGGAACCACGACTGGGTTTGTGCTCTCTGCTCGGAAGCAGAGAGCTGACAGTGTTATAGGGTTACAGAGCAGTCATCCGAAGATGACTGCTCCAATGCAAACCCTGCAAACTATGACTAGAATCAAGTTAGTATTTATACAGAAATGCTTCCACTCATTTACCAGCAGTCAATCACAGCCAAAACAATGGACTATCCCACTTGAGCACAACGAGATGCTCCAGGGCACCATAAATAGCTCTCTTTCTCAATTGGATTATTATGATCTCAGATTTTTCCAAAACTGAGTGCTTATCTTAACCGGAGAAGTTATTTCGAAGCTCTCGGCGTCAGTCGTTCCTTTCGGTTCGCTTGTGCGTCGGGTACGATACGTTGGGTCGAAAGTCGTTTCGTTTTGTGTTTGTTGGTATTTCCAGGTGTAGCAAATACGATTGCGGAGAGCACCCTTCGGCACGAGGGCGGAATAGAGGCCGCGGTAAGGCCTCAGTCGCCGGTTCCCTCCACTTCAGCCTGAAGTGGGAAGGAAGGAGAGTGGCACGTACCAAATGCAGAAATCCGGGGATCGCCAATTCCAGCCAGCTCAGCGTAGATTTCTGAAAACTATGCCATTTTGCAGGCCTCAAAAAGGACAGAATCGCCCGTCCCTTCTACTGCTGTGTGTAAAGTTAGGGACGTGAGAAAGGGCTAGAAGTATTACAATGGATTACAATAGAAATATTCAAAATAGTAGCAAAAGCTTTGCAGTCCATTGAACCAAGGATTATCACCCTGCTGACAAAAGACACTACACCCAAAAAATTGTGGGAGTCAGTAGGGAGACCATCGAGGAGGCCATCAAGACGCTTAACATGAAAGCAAAGGCCGTCGAGAGAAGAAGCCATGCTATGTGGGACGTTCTGCTTGGAACAGGGGAGGAGGCAAAGCAGCTGGCTGGAACTTCGCTAGCAACAAACTCTCTAAACCTGCAGACATAATACATGGGAACCCGTAAAAGTACGGAAGAGTCCTTAGGTGAACTTGGTCTTTTCAAAAGCAGGATTTGCGACTGTCGACATTACCCTGCAGGTGACGGTGACACGCAAACTATTCACCGACATCATCAATATCCTCACCTGCAGGGGTCACTCAATCTTTGTGGTCGTGGGGATCAGAAGCCCGTCTTGTTGGATTTGTGGGGGCACGGATCACGACGCCAAGGGGTGTCCAAGCAAAGGATCTGGCCCCGAAGTTTCAGCCAGCTCAGCAACCAGCAGCAGCAAAAGAAGCAGCAAAAGAGGTAGCAGCAACTTCAAAGGACGGTGAATGGCAGATTGCTGACAGGAAAAAAATCCAAAACGCCTCCACCACCAGAGAAGTCACCTCCGCCACCCAAGTCGCCTCCCAAGCATAATGTCCCACAGCATCAGGACAAAAAATGCCAACAAAAGGCTCAACCTGCAACGGAGAAAACTGGAGTGGAGAAACCAGTGGCAGAGAAACCTGCAGAAGCAGTGGAGGAGATGGAGGTTGAAACAGACCCAAAATCGACTGCACTAAAGCAAAGCAGGGAGGAAGAGGAGTCTACGGAAAACTCCAAAGTGCTTAGAAAGAGCAGAAGCACCGAGAAGGTGAAACAAAAATGTTCATCATTACCAGTATCTCCTGAGAGACAGATAATGTCATACGCCGAAAAGGCAAAGAGCCTTCTTCCCCACAAAAACTACCCCAGTGCCCAACCTTTAAAGTGATTCCGCTTACACCCATCCCTACTCTCACTCCCACCCCCACTCAGACACGCACCAAGGAAAAGAAAACCCTTCCCAAGGGAGAAGAACCCATGAAGATTGAGAAAAAGGAAATAACAATGGACTGGACTGTGCAGAGATCCAGCTTATTAAAACCCCTGCTGAAACTATCTTCTGTAGACATATATGTCTACAAAAGACCCTACAAACTTTCCCCAGGCCCTAGAAGTACATACACTTGTTCGCAGTACAGGGGGTAACCTGCGGGTCTGGGACCATGTAACTGAAGTGGAGAAATTATAACCTAAAATTTTTATGTGCCGAAATGGCACGCCTTAATTAAAAAAAGATGGAGAAGCTTTGCTCAGGGAGGGTCCCAGTTTTTCTCCATCCCTGATTATATAGGGTAGTCAAACTAACGAACGTTGGCGGCGTTGTCTTAGACGGACGGATTACGTCCGATGTAGGAATTGGTTCCCTAGAACAGTCCGTCGGGGTCCTTATCCCCAAGGATTTCTACCCGTGTGATTAGAAGTAATTTTTCTCTTTTTCTTGTTTCAGGTCTAACGGATGTCAACCAAGTTAGTTAGTTTGAATGCAAATGGCTTGAGAGATCGGAGTAAGGCAGCTCGCCTGCTTAAGGACCTGTTGGCGTGGATGTGGTCGCGATCCAAGAGACTCACTTTGTTTGCAACGTCGATGCCTGTGTGCTGTTTAACAAAATTTGTCGTCTATTAAGCATATGGGAACCGATTGGCAAGAGGAGTTTCTTTGCTGGTCAAGCGTACTCTGGACGCGAAGTTGGACCTTGTTCATGTCGGTGCTGAGGGCCAGTTGATCGAAGCTGATATTGCAATGAAAAGCAACTCATTTTGTCTGATTGCGGTTTATGCGCCCAATAATAGGGAGGAGCGTGTCTCGTTTTTTAGGCTGTTGGAGCCCTTCCTGGTTGATTCTTCACGGCTAAGGTGGGGCTGGAATACCATCCTGAAGTGGGATAGAGGGAGGGGCTCTAGCGGGTAGCGTGGTGATCCTAGCTCGGTTGATTTTTATTGACGAATTCGGTCTCGCCGATAGATACTGGGTCGATCATCCGGGTTGGAAGATGTAAACGTGAACTCATAGTTGGCCATCTATCCGGGTATCTAGTTACCTGGATAGAATGTTAGTGAGAAAAGCCGACATAGATTTCCTAGATTCTCCGCCGTTCCACTGGTTAGGCTACAAGGACCACTAACTTGTTTGTGCCCGTGTAGCTTTAAACTTTAGGCCTAGAATGGCAGGTTACTGGAAGTTTAATCAGTTCTTTCTAGAAAGGTGGGGCTTTCGGCGCCAGCTAATTAATGTAGTGCAGCGGGTGTTAACTGGGGTAGTCATTGGGAATAAGTGGTAGGAAAATTTTAAGAATAGGATTGAGTCTTTCCCCACTGAATATAGCCAACAGCTCAAACTAGATGAGGCTAACAAGGTGAAAACGCTTAAAGCTAATTTCTTCAAGGCGGAGACTGGTGGGTATCCCTTAGAGATAGTCTTAGCTAGAGAGGCCCTGGAGCGTTCGACTTTAGCAAGATGTCTTCCGAAGCTGTGAACATGGGCGCAGAACCGCGCAAGGAAGAGATTCGTCGAGGCGGCGACCGGTACTTTCGAGAGGTGCGCGACCCAGTGGGACATACTCTTCGGTCGATCAACGACATGTTCTAGGCGTTTAGAGAACCGGTTTACCACGGAGACTGGTTTCCGTGATGAGGAGTTTCGCAGCTATTTGGCTAACTCTGTCAGTTTCCGTTTAATATTTTCTTGTCTAAGTATACATTTATTTTCAACAGGCGTTTTTCTAAGAAGTGTGCGTTGATAGCCGTGGTGTTTTAAATGTCGGAATATGTTAGAATTGTCATTTAAGTGTAATGTAATCCTACGCGAGAGCGAGTTGTAGTATGTCCAGTGTAGATAATATTTAGTTTGTTAGAGATACATTCTTGAAATGGGCATTTGAATTTATAAAATACATTGTTTTTTTGCAAATCGCTGACGGTGGGGGTAGTCGTAGCGGACGATTGAGTTAGATGTTGTGGATTTAGCGTAATATATGATAAATTTAATTCTTTTGTTAGGGTCTGTCGGAGAGATATTAGTGTTTATGAGTTTGTTTAGGATATTTTCGCCTAGTTGGTAGTTGGAGTGCATTTGGCTACAATATAAGAGAATGATATGTTTTGGGTTGTTTGGGCTAGTACCATGTGTTGTTTTTTCTTTGTTAAGGTTTTTAAGAAAATGTCGTATTTGTTCATCAAATATGTAATTGGGAAAATTATTGTTGATAAGTGTCTGTTTTATGTTTTTTAGTTCGCTGTGGAAGATTTGCTTTGTAGATGAATATATATATATATATATATATATATATATATATATATATATAAACCACACATACAAAAACACAATCATACAAACACACACACACACACACACATATATATATATATATATAATACAGACTCTATATTTATATAATTATTTCTTATTAAAAAGAATATACATTTTTATCTATTAGTTTTGTTGATCTTTTTTTCGAGAAAGCTAATATAAATGAATGATATTCATATTTTGACTAAGCCTTTTCCTCACATAGATTACTCATTTAAACAGAAATCAACGGCATTTTAAAAGCAATGCGCTTCTTAATATACAATTGACTTTATTTTCTCGTCTTTTCTTACTCATATCCCTGACGATGACTCAAGTGACTCGAAAGTTACAACACAATATTATTTTTGGCAGTTGTGTACATCAACAACAAAGTAGTTACTGGCAAGTAGTAGTTACTGGCATGCTAGAAATACGATCAGGATATTTAACAGACAAAATAACTGTTCTTTATAAGATGACATATTTACAAGAACAGTTATTACCCAAGTAATCTGAATACATTTATCGATGAAATTATATTAATAGACCTATCCATTGTAAGCAAAATGTACTGTGATGATTATAATAATATTTTACTCGCTGGTTTATCATGTCAAGGATTTCAATTTGTGTTTGGTGGCTCATTACTGCGATCTTTTGTCAGACAAATTTAAACCGTAGATCACAACAAGTTTGAATCTCAAATTTGCTATTTAGTTAGAATTTACAAAAATGAATTGCATTTTAGTGCGTTGGCTATTACTATTTCTAATATATGAGGTTTCTTGCCAGGGTTTTTTACAATACATGAATTAATGGCTGTGAAAATGTATCAGCACAAATTAACAGAAACCGATTGATTTGCACTGCAAGATAACATGTATTAAAGCAATCAACAAAAGTCAATTTTAAGAGCTTCTTTTTCTATAAATAGTTTGAATACACAACAAAAATTTTTCATGGATCTATTTGATGTCACTTGCCTGCATATGTGAGCTCGTGAGTGAAGCATGTATAACACTTTCTTTTTCGGGGTAAAACTTCATATCAAACACTTCGAAATGAGGGAAAACAGAAAGAGACTCACTTGTTTTTATAAACTCAGTCTACTGTTTGTTCTATTTTTACTAAGGGCTGCTACTGATACTATGTTTATTAAAGCTTTTCAGCATTAATTTTAAAATGAGTTTTGGTATTATCTGTTATAAATATTCTTAGATTCTGATTTTAGTGTGAATTGTATCGGTAGTGCACAGAACAAAATCATCCCTCGTCAGTCTTGAAGATTAAAACCGGAATGACTTCCTGTCAGGTTAAAAAGATGAATTCCAGATTCATTTTATAATCGTATAAGAAACGTTGTCATTTCTAACTGAGCAAACCTCAGAGTTCTGTAAAGGTAATGGGCAATCCATCAATATATCACCATTTACTGGAATTTCTAGAAAGACATGATGGATTATTTACAATGCAAAAATGTCCTTTATGTCTGTTATGTGATAGATCATTTTTACGGCAAGAAATCCAACTGGAAAATGGTTGTATTTATTTGCGGTGGATAAGTTATTGCGTGCATCGAACTGATTAGAAATGACTTCGTGGATTGATTGATTGCGTAGGAACAAACTTCATACAAATTCCTTTCCCCTGAAAAAGATGTAAATTCTTTAAAAAATTGCTTTCTGCTTACAAAAAAGGCTACATTATTTAATTTTATATTCGATGCTTGTACATTATGTCTAGTTGATTTCGCTTTAAAATATCTTTAAATAAAAACTTTTATTGTTTATAATTTTTACCATCAAAATCGTCTTATATATAATTATAATTATATAGAAAGTGTTAAATAGAACATCTTCATCATATAAATCCTTGATAATTATAGATATTTAGTCCGAATTAAAATAAGTGTGATATTGTAATCTATAATCTCTTTTGTTATATTTAATAACTAGTTAACTAGTTTTTCCCTTTCATTAGATTTATTCTTCAATTAAAATTTAATACAATAATGTAAAATGTGCGAATATTAAAATCAAAAGATTACTTTCCGAATAGGTTGCTGACAAATTTGCAACATCTGGCAAAACAAATAAACAAAAATAAATACAAGGTATTTGAACGCGTTTTTGAACTGTCTGAAAACTTTGCATTTTTTTATTGTATACGTTTTAGAAGCATCATAGATCAAAATTATAAATATTAACATTATGAATTTATAATAGACTAAAATAACAAAAGATGATGTGGATGTTTTCATGTCTCAATGGAAGAACTATGCTTTTTGTAAGAATAAATACGTGAGCTTGCTGATGTGAATCTAAACAGTCAGGATAAAAAATAGCTTTAAAACCTTTTCGTAATTCTAAAAGTGAAACTCCGAAGACTGAAGAAGCCCAGCACACCACCAAGGCTGCAATACGACACGCTAGAGGACGATCTCACCCTGCAGAAAGAATACAATAACAGCGTGAGAAAGAAATATGAAGAACAAATTGGAAAAGGGTACTCAAAATGGGATTCACTAAAAGAAGCGATGGTGACCTCAGCTAACAACATAACCCCAAAGGAAATCAGACGCAGAAGAAAAAACGAGTGGTTGACCGAAAAGATCCTCCACATGATGCAAAGGAGACAAAAAATAACGCCAAGACACGAAGCAGAGTACAAGAAACTTCACAGGGAGATAAGAAACAAATACAGACACGCCAAAGAGGAATGGCTCAACAACAAATGCGCAGAAGTAGAGAGACTGAGCAGGAACAACAAAGCAGAGATGCATAAAGAGATAAGAGAACTGACAGGACAAAAAGCCTGTTCCTCAACAGGATGCATAAAATCCAAGGAAGGAACAATAATATTAGAGAAAGTGGAAATACTCCAGCGATGGGAAGAATATATAAAGGATCTCTTTTACGACAAGAGAGAACAACCGAGAATACACAAGGAGATAGATGGACCGGAAATATTAAAATCCGAAGTGGAAGCTGCAATGGCCAAAATGAACAGAAACAAAGCACCTGTTCCAGACAGCATAGTGATAGAGCTGCTGACAGCCTTAGAAGAATATGGCATAGAAAAGATTACCGACATAAACAAAATTTATAGCAGCAGAATAATACCAGACGACCTAGGCAACTCGATATTTATAACACTGCCGAAGAAACCTAGTACAAAAGAGTGCGAACTACACAGAACTATCAGCTTAATGAGTCACATTGATTGTCAGAACCCTGATGAATAGAGCGAGAAGCAGAATCAGGCCAGAATTATGACAGGAACAGTGCGGGTTCGTCAAAGACACTGGAACAAGTAACGCCATATTCATGATTAGGATGCTCTCTGAAAGGCCATTACAAATGATGAAAGACTTGTACCTATGCTTCATTGACTACGCGAAAGCATTCGACAAAATACGTCATAAAGAATTGATGGAGATGCTAGGCAGCCTCGACATTTTCGGGAAAGACATAAGAATAATCAATAATCTCTACTGGCAGCAAACGGCCTGCATACGGACAGGTAACGATCTCAGTAGATACACAAAGATAAAAAAAGGCGTAAGACAAGGATGTATCTTTTCACCGGATTTGTTCAAACTAAACAGCGAGAATATTTTGAGGACCCTAGATGACACGCCAGGATTTATTATTGGAGGCCACATCCTGAACAACATAAGGTATGCGGACGATACAGTGCTGATTGCGGACACGGAAAGGAAACTACAAGACCTCATACAGAAAGTAGCAGTGGAGAGTGACAAGAAGGGACTACAAATAAACTTTAAGAAAACTGAGTGCATGGTCATCAGCAAAAGATAGAACCCAAAATGCCAAATAAAGGTGGGGGATAACAGAATCAAGCAAGTACAAAAATTTAAGTACCTAGGAAGTGTTCTAACAGAAGATGGAAAGTGCGACACGGAGATCCGAAGGATGCGTTCCAGAAGATGAGCAAAATACTAACACACAGGAAAATCTGAATAGAAACGAAGAAAGAGTGTTAGACTGCTACGTGATGTCAGTTCCTCAATACGGCAGTGAATGCTGGATAATATAATCGAAAATGAGGACAAAACTGGAAGCGGCCGAAATGTGGTTCTACGGAAGGATACTACGGATATCGTGGACTGAGCATGCAAGCAACTATGAGGTGTTGGATAGAATGGCAACAAAAAGGAAATTGATGCTGAGCATCAGGAAGAGACAACTGAAGTTCCTGGGACATGCAATGTGGAAGGATAGCCTGGAGAACCTGATACTGACTGGTCAGATTGAAGGAACGAGAGACAGAGGAAGGCAGCGGATAACATATTTGCAGGGTCT
This sequence comes from Ascarosepion bandense, assembly GCA_037127315.1. Lineage (NCBI taxonomy): Eukaryota > Metazoa > Mollusca > Cephalopoda > Sepiida > Sepiidae > Ascarosepion > Ascarosepion bandense. Next base: position 616,149 of record JBBBDQ010000259.1, read on the forward strand.
GATCAGGTGGATGACGGAATGGGGGTTGCCAGGAGCAACAGGAGCAAACATACTAAGAGCCACAAGGGATAGGGAGACGTGGAGAACCATGATCGCCTACGTCCTGAAGGGACAGGGCACATAGAAGAAGAAGAAGAACATTACTCTTATATTCAAATGGTAAATAGATTACAAAATCCAAGGAAGGAACTACAACGTAGTCACTGTCTCAACAACGGGATGTGACTTACCTCCGTCTTTTCTAGAAATATCTAGAAAGCTTGGACGAGCTTCTTTGTCTGCTGCCCCAAAGACATGAATTTACTCTTCGTACTAGACTGGCATCAAGGTCACACTCTTTTACCGTCGAAGTAGTAACATGTAATGGCCACTTCTACTTTAACAGTTTCTTTTCCTACACTTCCCGCCTGTAGTACTCTCTTCCATGAACGCGCTTTTTTGATAGCTACAATCTCTAAAAGTTTAGATGCAACGTCAATTCCTATCTTCAACCTCCCTAAATCACATACACCTCCATACATTCCATCCTGTATTCCGTAACCGTTTTGGCTTGATTTTCTCTGTCTATAAGCCCCTGGGCAAGTGTAACAGTCCTGATTTGCTTAAAGTGACTACTAAAAACATGAAATTAAACTCAGAATGATTTTCTGTCAGGCTAAACATGATGCATTTCCTTTTTTTAAATATTGAATAAGAAACGCTGCCATCTCCAACTGAACAAACCTTAATATTCTGTCAAGATAATGTGCAATCCATCAATATATCACAATTTATTGGAATTTCTAGAAAAAACCTAATGGATTATTTACAATGCAAAAATGTCCTTGATGTCTGTTATGTGAGAGATCATTTTTACAGCAAGAACTTCAGTCGGAAAACGGATGTATTTATTTAATCAAAAAGTTCAGTGTGCAATTTAATAAACTCAAATACTGCTTGATATCGTCAGGAAATTATAAAACAAATACATAAGAAAGAAATTAAGCATGGCTTCATATTTTATAAAAACTAAACCTGATGTTAAGATCGTAGGATAACTTAATCCTTCTCGCATAAAACTGAGACAATAGCTTATAGCGTTATATTTCTAATTCACTGTTGTTATTATTCCCTGATGGTTCAAAAGAGTTAGAATGATCGGTTAAACAATATTTTATAATATGATTTTTGTCGTTTTTTGTGTGTAAATGCAGTCTTTTGTATAACTTGAAAAAAATTAAGTTTGTTACTTTTTAATTTAAGACGATCAGCTAATTTTTTTCAATATAGTGAGAAAAACAATTTAAATTGGCATCAAATCACATATCCAGATCCTGTAGTGAGAATAGATCTCGCATTCAATGACTTCTAAAACCAATATTCTCTCCACTGTATTACCAAGAGAATTCTTCTTGTGCATTTTTTGTTGTTGTTGTTGTTGTTTTTAACGATTTATCCTCTTATCTTTTTTTATCTACTTCCGACTGTCACTCCCCAAACCACTTTTTTTGCTATAGTTCTTCGGTTGTTGCTATTGTTTCTTCTTGTAGTGTTCCTCAGGGCAGCCCTTTCTTTTGAATAGCCGCTGGCAGTACATCCATTGTTGGCTGAGCAAAGTAACAAAGAAGATATCTACTCCAGATATCTGAAACGATTTCTCCAAGATGACACAAATGGCATAAAAAGATCTGAGAATACAAATCGGAAATGGGAATCTGTCCATTCAAAAAGAAAAGAAACATCCATAGGAAAAGGAAATCAGAAAGGGTGTGCTGAAAGCTCCTCTGTGTTTAAAATGGCCTGACACACAGCGAAAGATATTAGCTAGAGTTATAGAACAAAAGAAAGAACAAGAATCTGCCGGCGTGTTAGAAGCAGGAAAAAAAAAACGGCTAATACCTTTTTTATATTATTTAGGAACCTAAACGATACATGACATGGTAAATAGATAAGTAAAACAAAAACAAAAAAAAATAATTTCCATGCGAAAAGGGTTCAAGGAAAGCAGCAACAGAAGAAAATTCAAGTCTTTTTTCTTTTTACACATTTCGTAATGAAAGGTTTCGAGACCTTCCAATGCTATTTCCAGATTGCGATCAAAAAAAAAAAAAGCAAAGAATTCCCCTTTCAACGCAGCAGTCGTACGTGATGGAAGAAATACAGTCAGAAAAATACGTAAAAGCTGTTATTCAATACTGAAAAAAAAATGAAGCTATTTTCTTTGATTTGATGGTTCAATTATAAGGTATATTTCCTCAGAACAGCAAAGAAGCATGTTTTCATAATTAATTCTTTGAATATTTTTAAAAAAGCTTTCTGTGAAAATATTAGGTTCCTTTATCCGACACTCAAATAATTTTTTCAGTTATGTAAATCGTCGTTTTTTATCAAGAAATCGGATTAGAATTGTGATGTTGTAATTGACAATAGTTGAAAGGACGATGAGAAGTTTGAATCGAGTAAATAACACTTCATTCTCTTCGGTAATCGCTCTCTCCCCTACTTTATTTTTATGGGTCTAAGTGTTAATTTGCATTCTTTTTTTTAAAATATCAACACGCAGATAATTTTTTTAAACATACAACACAAATACATATTTACGCTTATTCACTGAATTCGAGACATGTCACACACATAAAAGATTTTCAGAAGTTTTTTTTTGATTTATCTAGTCATATTTGAGGCGCAGTTTTAAAAACCTATACTGCTATATGAAGTCAACGGGAATCCTAAAATGTCTTAAATTTTTTGAATGAAAATAGTTAGTTTTTAAGACTATATTTAATCGAGGACAATGGCACGAGAGCTACTCAAGATAGAGTTTTACAATGTAAATCATAATGTAAAGAAGTTGAAGAAAGTCATTGAGTAAATAAATATGTGTGTGTGTGTGTGGAAGAATGAGAGTGATCGGACGTTTTGAACATTGTGCACTGGTACTGAAGAATCACAAAGTATTATAGTAAATAAGAAAATTTAGATAGCTTGATGAGTACCAAAACAGCAAAAACTAAAATCGATAGCATATGTAATTCGAAGAGTAATAAATGACGTAATATGTTAACATTCCACATTATTTTAAATTAAGGGTTAGGAAGGAAGCCATTACCAATCTTGGAAGCGTGTCGTCCTAGAAAAATATAAAAAAAAAGGATTTCATAGATTTCAGCCGAGAGAAATTCTGGCTGCTCCGTCAGTGAATGCCAAATGTGTCCTTATATGGAGACGATTATATTACCATTACCACTACCATAGTATTAATGGAAGTAAGGTGGAAGGAATGAACATTTTGAAAACAAGCGTGAAATAAGATGAAGAAGTCTAAGTTATTTATGCTTTTAGGAATTTGGAAAGTAAAATTATTTTTAATGCTATATATTCAGAAGATTATTCGAGAACCACTAATGTACAGTTTTAGAGTAGAAATTGTAACATTGAATACAACATTCAATATGATATGAATGAAAGACAAGGTAGGAATAAATGAAAACGAAGAAAACGAACCCAGATGATGAATGAGCCTCGATTACAAAGGTCGATTTGGAAGTGTTCAAGAAAGATTTCACGAGGAAGTCTATTTGCCATAACGGTTGTTTTTGTAAAATCAATTTAGTTCAACTTATGTTTTACTTTTAGGATACGGTGGAATTGTGAATGTTTCAATTTCATCAAATTGGCATGGTGTATCCAAGTTTTTCAAATTGGAACTGTTTGAAGTAAGGAATATAACTCATAGTTTTCATGTCTTATTCAACGTAATTTTGATATGCACACAGTAATCTCACATGAAACTTATTGAAACTAATTATTTACGTTTTGGCAACTTTAATGATCCGATTATGTAGAAATCTTAATAGTTATTGGCACGAATAAAGGAATTATTGAACCGAGTTCATGATTTACTATAAACTGTTGCGTCTTTTTATCGATAAAGCCCTAGTAAAATCCATGAATTCATTTCTGCTCTCTTGATGTATGGATTAAATAGCAGGTTATATTGATTGTCAAGCTTCGAATAGTAGCCAATCTATGAAAATATTAACTCACTATGGAAAACCGTAAAGATGGCTGTGAGGAAAATATATTTGTCCTAGAAGATATCGCAATAAACATATAATAAAATAGCAATGTTTGTCTATACTTCTAACATGAGGTAGTATTGACTGTATTTACATTGTTAGGGTTGTTATCTTCAGATTTCTTGCCAGGTTCATTTCAGCCAATTTACCCTCCCACCTTCTTCAGGTACTTGGAATTTTAAAACCGAACCCTTCATTTTGATCACTAGGTTTTAATATTCTCGTTTCATGCGAATATCATGTAGTTATCTCTATTTAACTGAACTATTTAAGTCGTTTGTTCATCATTTTAGACAGGTATTGAACTCACAAGACTTTGGGTCAAGTCAGTGGACCTAACCAACATTTTACAGACTAAGCCATGTGTCTTTAAGTTTATGCATTCTCAAGGAATTTACGAATTATGTTAAGGAGAGATAACTACATGCTATCCGGAAGTGGCATGACTCTAAAACGAGAATAATAAACCAGGGTGATCAAAATAAAGGGTTTGATTTGAAATTCCAAGCACCTAAATAAGAACGGAGTTTCCAACGACCTAAACGTCGTGAATATGACAATAAAGACGAGGATAACTGTACGAACAATCGAAATAATGTAAATAAAAGAGCCTTCGGTGGAGAACCGAGATCACCTTCGTTCTAAGGCAGTGGTTATCAATCAGGGAGACACTAAGTGGGGAATTTCAGGAAAATGGAAAATCCTTTTAATGTTATATATATATATATATATATATATATATATATTGAAACCTATTAGCTGTATAAAAATAATCCATGTTTCTGCATAAATAAACATTATCAATAATATTTTTAATTGTTTTTTAATCATTTCATCACAAGCATAGCGGGACCGCAACTATTGTCTAGAAAAGACTATGTACAGGGGGCATTGAAGAAAGGACAAAAGATGAATGGGATTGATTCAAGAAAAAAGATAAGGGCAGTTGACTTTGAATTTAAATCTTCGGTGATTGTAGGTATCAGGGAAGAGAAAAGACTGGACACAAAAGGTATTGAAGAAAGGCTAAAAGATGAATGAGACTTATGAAGATAGAAAATGGCAATTGATGTTGTATTTAAATTTTTGGACATTGTAGCTATCAGGGAAGAAAAAAGACTGTGAGCAGGGGATTATTGAGGAAAAGATAAAGACGAACTGGATTGAAGAAACAGAAGATGCATTTAATATTTAAGTAAGTAAACGGAAGCCAGTTCCACAGACGGGAAATGCGAGATATGAAACATTTCGATGAGAATTGGCGGTTACAGTTAACTATTTCAACGGCTAAAGGGTGGTACCTAGATGCAAATCTAGTAGCACGTTCACATTTACTTGGAGAGACACCGGGGGAAAAGCTCATCAGAGAGGTTGTTATGAAAATATTTGTAGAAAAGATAGAGAAAACAGCGACGATAATAGATATTATTTGGAATGAACATCTGGATAATCTTGGCCATAAGGTGAAAAACTGAGGGAAAAAATGGCACCAACTGTTCTAATGGTTCCGGCAATAACTTTTAATGGTGATGCTATTTTTATTGTTAATATATTCAAAATATATTCAAAAGTTTGCCAACCTGACTGAACCATGCATACATAAATCAAATAAAGTTCCTTAACTAAATTTCAAAAATTTACTAATATTTATCTGATATTTGGCCCAAGAGTCCCTCAAGTTATGGGGTGCACTTAAAGAGGTTGTTGTATCAGTAGTTAGTGAAAGGTAAGAAACACAGTTTGTGGGAATATGTAGAAAGGTAACAGCTAATACTATACTTGAAGATGTTATTTTAGTAGTATGGGAAGCATCTTCAGAAAAACAGAGAATTTAATATATTATTATAATTTTGAACTTCAAGATAAACAAAGAAGTAGTAATTTCACCGAAACTAATTAAAAAATAGAATTCATTAATGTAATTTTTTATAAATATTGTTCTAAATATATGTTTTTTTCTTCGGGTGCAATGAATTAAAGCAAATTAACTAAAAGAAGTCGTTATTTCTCAGTTAGCATAAAACAAAATTACTCTCCAGCTTTAAAACTGACTTAAAACTAACTGTGTTCTTGAAGGTTGAGGAAAAAACTATTTATATCACTTCTTTCGCTTACATGATTTTCTATATGTTTCGGTTGCCTAAAGAAAACTGAATAGTTGAATGAATATTGATTGGAACTTGGTTTTAGCAGCATGAGTTCACAACGGGTGTTCCTCATCACTTCATTTTGTGTGTCACCTGCTACGAATTTGGACTTTTTAAATTTTGCTCAAAGAAAGAAAATCTGCTTGAGGAAAATGTTTTGAATGTTGCTTAATGACATCAGGTTGCTGTCACTTTTAAAAAATGCCAAATGATCTACAAACTCAAATAATTTGTTTTTATCTGCAGCACGAGTTACCGAAGAAATTATTTTTAAAGTAATTCTAATCAGGATATTGTAAAAAACATATTTAATGTGACAGAATAATTTTTTTCAATTTTGAACAAGATTCATTTGAAATTAGCGTGTGTGTATTTATGTTTTTGTATAAATGTATGGTTGCCCACAAGGGTGACTATCTAATACCCGTTGCAGATACCTGTTCTGGCACATTTGTGTTTGTTAAACACCAACTCACCTGTGGTTTAAGCTGCAATTATTCTGAGAACAACTTCGTTACATTTTCTAAGGGAGAGCTCATTATGTGGCATGAGGAAGTTGATGATTATGTTAATAGCCGGTCACGATGACTAATTGAATTTGTGCTGGAAGGAGTAATTCTGCCTGCCTAATTACACTCATAGGGCTAGGGCTAACCAGTGTTAACGTTTTGACATTCTGAAAACGTGCCATGATTGCTAGGATTGCCTCTTCTACATCTATTTTTAATGGTGGAAAGCAAAAGTTCTAACCATTCGTTAATATATGTATATATAACAAGCAAACAGCCTGCATACGGACAGGAAACATGGTCAGCAGATATACTAAGATAGAATGGGGTTTTAAGACAATCATGTCTTCCCATCAGATTTATTCAGCTTATACAGTAAAACAATTCTAAGAGTCCAAGAAGTCCTTCAAGGATTCGTCGTTGACGGTTACAATTAAAAAAGAAACATAAGATACGCAGATTCTCTTTGACTTTTCTTCAAATATTTTGATGGCAACTGGACTAACGAGCTGATAGCACACAGAGAAAAGACACTTCAAGACTTGTTCCATATAGCATTGATATAATAGTCTTTCGATTTACATAGATTGCACTATTATGCCATTCGTGGTTAGTACATTAGCATTCCGACTCTGAAATGGTGTAAAATGAAACTGATGTGCCGAGTTCAAATTACAATGTAGACGGTTATTTTCGTTTCTGCACAAAGGTATATAAATATCCAAGAATCTATCTGTCTCTTCTTCTCATCAGTTATATATATATTTTAAAATATATATTTTATATTTGACATATATATATATATATATATATATATTACAATTTCCTCTGGCCTAAGTCGTTTCTGAAAAAAATTATTTATTGTCACCTGGTGGTAAGACACGTAAGATCTAACGGTGGCATCTCCCTGGTGTTGGGAGCATGTTCGGCTTCTGTCAAAAGATACTATTTTCTAAATAAGATTTCTCGAAAAACGATTAAGGCGGGTGGAAATTATAATGTACCGTTAAATTATATATATATATATATGCTTGACTCTTCAGAAATTAATTGAGTTCTTTCGGTGACTGACATGTGTATACACTCCTTATATACAACACGTTAAAATTTCCTTTCTCCGATTCCATGCGCCTATGGCTTAGGGAGTAACGACTCCAACTGACATCAAATCGGCCGAGTTTCGATCCCGGCCCCAGAAGTAAGTGGATGTGTCTAGCCACACTGATGAGCTGTGATACAGCGAAACAGGCTTGTATGTGGATGACTAATATCTTATGCTCTCATTACGACTGAGCTCTCTAGAGAAGAAAATTTTAAAAACATTTTCCACTTCTGCTATATGCGTGACTCTTCAGAAATGAATTGCGTTCTTTCGGTGACTGGCGTGTGTATATACTGCTCATATACAACTCGTTAAAATTACCCTTCTCTGAGTCCAAGCGCCTATGGCTTAGAGAGTATCGACTCTGATTGACACCAAATCGGTCGAGTTTCGATCCCGGCCAGAAACAACTGTATGTGGATGACTAACGTATATATATATATATATTTTTGTTCAAGAAATCTTGAAATAAAATGTATCGCCCAACAGGGATTCGACCTGCGTCCACTTTATAAAGCATTGTTCGGTCATGTCTGCTTTACCGCACATCCAGGTTGCACGTCGCAGCAAGGAAAAATAGAAACCTATTTATGAAAGAGGTCGATATACGTAATACATAATACATACTTAAGCAATTAAGAATGAGGCGTTTCTAATACGAAGTATTCATTCTAACAGCGTTTTAAATAATGAACATATGATTCACACCGCATCTGAATGTAATTATACTACCATAAAGGATCAAAGATATAAAATGCCCTGATAGTTATTCGATTCACCCTAACAGATAACAAACAGATAACAAACTCGGTGTCACGGCAGAATTTCAAAGGATTAAGGTGCTGACACGGCTGTCCTAAACGGTAATCTTCAATTTATGAAGTGAATAATGGGACTTCAAAGAATGTCGGTCGTTGCACTAATATAAACAGGAGGCGAGGAGAACTTAGAATATATCCGTAGAATAAACCAGATAAGTTGAGGTTGTACAAATGCTAACCTGAACAGAGAACGAACTTTGGGAGAAAGACCCAAACAACATATCACCCGATTCGGCCGAAGTTAATTTAAATGAAATTATAAGTGAATACTTAAGTATTTTACGAATGCAAAAAGTAATGTTTCGTATACTTATGGAACTTTGTTTACATTGAATTGAAAGTTTATTAGTGGATGGATCCCTGAAGAATATGAGGAAATTCTTCGAGAGGAAATAATAAATGTTTGAAAATAAATCATAAAAACTCATGAAGGAAAAGTATTGCAGAGGAAGAAATGCCATGAAGCCAAAAGCCTGTAGGAAATTCAAAGAAAAAAAGGCAAAGCGGCTGAAACAAAAAACAGTAGATTTATAGAGATCTTAACATTAAAGTGGATTGCATTATTTCCGGGAAGGTTAAAAAGAAATGCTTATTTCTAAAAGGGAGCGAAAATAAATCTATATAACGAAAAAAGGTTGTGGGCAAGCCTTCGTTTTAAGAAGAAATACGCCTTTAACGAAAAAAAAAAGAAAAGAAATTTATTTAAACGCATGGGCGCTCTTCACTTATTTCGTCGTGTCAATAATATATGAATATTACACAGAAACTATACGAGTGGGCCCTTTGCCGTCAAAAATGACAGCAAAATATTTATATCGTTATGCCGTCTAAAATGACGGCAACATATATGCATTGATGTACCTACTACTGAGTATCTTCCATTAATACATACGAAAAAAATAATCTAAATCCCTGAGCATGACAGTAGGGATATATATATATATATATATATATATATATATATATATATATATATATATATTGAGTATTTAGGCAGCAAATTTTCTTTTGGGCATGTCAGATTAAATAAATTGCAAACATTGTGTCTGCTTAGGTTTAATAAAATTTGTTCATAGTTCGCGGATAATCTTTCGCGTTCAATAATGTGAAAACTGAGCTGTAATGTTGACAGATGTTATTAGCATTCATTTTTTTTAATGTACCCTAGTAATTTTAATCTCATTGAGAGATCATCTTCAGGGGTATGAGTTATGGTAACAAAAAATAACTGCAAAACTGTGTTGCTAAAAACTACTGTAGTTTTGTTCTGCTTCATATATAACAGTTGATAAATTCCTTAGCGTTCATCAGAACGTGAAAATTATCCAAAATGGAATTTTTTTTATGTTGTACTGTCATTGTCATGCACGTCAAAAAGCATAAAAAATATGTTCATTTTACAAACATTATAGAACATTAGTACAGTATTCATCGTTGATTTTATTAATTGACGGCTTAAGTCTTAAATAAATATTGAAGTGTTTTTACTTTCCCAGTTCTTTCCATTTGTGGGCTGTTAAATGTAAGTAATTTTTCACTTATCTTTGCATATCCTTATATTTATTGTAATTATATCATGTCTTTTTCATTGAAGGTTTGTTGTTTTTTTTTAACTTGTTAGAAATTTATGTGGCTGTTGGATTTTAACTGAATTAAAACTTAGTAATTCTTTATCCCATTCCATTTATTTTACTTGGAGTAGATAGACCCTACTATCGCACGGTTTCCATCCTCCAATATTGAACAGGTGTAGAGGCTTTTCCCTTGTTCCCTGTTTAGGACGCGGTTTCTGGCATTTTCTTTTTTCTCTCCTTAAACCCCAGTATTGGTGCTACCGTGATATTCCTGTGACGTATGTGGTCGGTGGCAACGTCTCTTCATTGTGATGATGCCGGGTTGGCAGATTTCTGGTTAATGCTTCCGACTGGTAGTCAAAATCTTTACATCTTGCTTAGCGTCAAGAGCGGCTGCTCTGATCAGCATTTGCATAATATCAGGGTTCTTGTTGTGCCGCATGGATAGGTTTCCCTGCAAGTGCTTTCGGTGAGCAACCCCGAGGCCACACTTTGCTGCAGCTCGCGCTATTCCTTTCCAGTGCACGTCGCAGTTAATGGCTGCCTGAATCCTCTACTCGAGGTCTCTCCTTACCAAAAAATATAATATGAACAACCATATCTCAAAAAACTAAACCAGTCAAAATTAAATCACCTAAACCTCTTAATATTTCCTTCACTAACATCCGTATTATTCGTATCAGTTTCTGTAGTGTTGAATCTTTCCTAGACGAACAGCCTCCGAGCACTCTGTTAGATTAAACTGAACTCCTAAATTTTCTCCTCTAACTTCTTGATCACTTGCTATGCTCCCCTCTTACTGAAGGATTCCGCTGTCCATATGCATGGGCTGCGGGTTTACGCTAGTGAACACCTCCCTCTGACTAGGTGATATCTCTCGATTCCTCTGACCACCCTTATATGTGTCTCCGTCTGTCACCTCTCAAATCGGTTTGCTATCTTTTCTTTCTGTAGCGTTCTCTTTCCTTTCCCGACTGCTCCCTGTTAGACAGCATCTCTGACAATATAGATAATGCTACTTCCTCCCATCCATTCGATAACATATTTGTGTTCGGAAATCTTAACCCCCATCATTCTAAGTGTCTAAAAGACTCTGTCACTGATTCAGCCTGCATTCACGCCATGAATTTGCAATTCTCAATTTATTACGCAAGTGGTAGATTCCACCACACGCTTTTCCAGGATCCATTCAGGACAGGCTTCCTTTCTAGATCTCTGTTTCACCTCACTTACTTGACTTCTGAAAAGTCTCGTAGCTTTGCCCTCTAGGTAACTCCGATCATGCTGTTGTTTCTCTTAATATATATCACCACTCTCGCTCCCTCCAGGTGCCTTCTAACTACAGGATCTCATACTGCTACCATAGTGCTGGAACGCGTTTCGCAATTTCCTATGCGACGTCTCTAGTAAAAACTGTTAAGTCTCCCAGTTGATGACTACGCCTTTGAGCTTTCTTCCTGGATGAAACCTGGCATTGATGTCTTCATACCGATCAGGAAGTTTCATCTCAAACTTCATTCCGCCCCTGGTTTTCTTCTGCTATTTCGGATCTATGCATCTGTCTACAATAGGTGCCACTCTGCCTCTGCTCGTAATGAGTGTAAAAGAATCCTGAATGACGCCAAGCAGAGACAGCGCATATCTGACAGCAAGTTCGGCTCCAAGGACTACTGTTGGCTGTAAAACGTGTGCTTCACTAGCAGATTCTCTTCAGACTTCACATTTGACTCGTCTGGAATACACGCACCCGACTTCCCTCTTAGAACCGATGCTCAACTGAAAGATGTTTACATTACCCCGTCTCTGGTATCTAAGGTAATATCAAAAATTGATCCCCATAAGGCGAGCGAAGGTGATGGACTCCCGGTCATTGTTCTTCAGAAATGTGCCCCTGAACTCTCCTTTGTCTTCTCTAAACTCTATAATTACTGCCTTTCTACTTCCTGTTTTCCTGCTTGCTGGCAGTCCTTCTCTGTGGTTCCTGTATTTAAGAACTCAGAGGAACACTCGCTTCCATCCAATTATCGCGCTATCAGCCTCCTACCAATTTTCGGAAAAGTGTTCGAGGCTATTACCAATGCTGAAATAGTTCAACATGTTATTGCTCATAAACTATTCTCAGATAGCCTGTACGGCTTCCGCTTTGCTAGTTCTACTGCCGGTATGCTAACGACCATCAAGGAGCACATATACCAGGCCAACGATGAGTCACGTGGTGTTGACCTGGTTGTCTTCAAGACTTTTAATAAGGTATGGCACGCTGGCCTTCTACGCAAGCTACATGGCTATGGCATCATAGATGTGATCCAATCTTTCTTATCTAACCGCATAATGAAAGTCGTCTTGAATGGGCATGCCTCCACATCCTACTGCACGAAAGCTGTTGTTCTCCAGGGCTCTATCATAGGCTCGACACTCTTTCTGATCTTCATAAATGATCTCCCAAACATGATAAAATCCCAAGTAGACATATACGCAGATGACACCACAATTTCCTCCAGCATCACCATAAGCATGAACCAAGCGAGTCTCCCTGAAAGCCATATACTGCATCTCCTCGGCCTTAATCTATCTTTCGACCTCAAGTGGAATCATTACATTGAGCCAATAGCTATATCCACAGCTAAGAAGGTTGAGTCAATGTGTTGGGCCAGGAATCAACCCGTCCGTGCATAGAATACTGCTGCAACGCATGGTCAGGCGCAACTGATGTTCATCATTGAGCTCCCGACAGGCTCCATAGGAGAATCTGTAATGTGATAGGTCCCGACTTGGCAGCTCGACTCCAGCCATTTTCTCACCGGCAGGATGTAGCTTCCCTGTGTCTATTTTACAAGTATTTTCATGGCTTCTGCTCCGACGAACTTAAGTCATTGGTGCCCCTGCCACAAGAATTTAATCGTGCAACCAGACTGGAACAAGGCCTCAATCATTTACAATTAGATCAACCAAATGCAACCGAAAATTCTACTTGACTAGCTTCTTTTCTTGCAATTTCCGTCTGTAGAACTTCCTTCCGTATATTTGCTTTCCTGACGCCTACAACCTCCAGGAATTGAAATGCTATGTTAATACTCATCTCCTATCAACTTGATTCCAATCCTTTCTATATCACCCCGTATATCTTGTTCTTTTCTTTTCTCTCTAGCTTCGCAAATGTTTCACCTCTTCTCATCCTTCTCTAGATTCTTTCTCTGACACCCCCTGTAACTGATTCCACATTCTCTTCACTCTCCTCCTGTCTCAACTTTTATTCTTATGTAGACCTCTGCGCATCAGTGGCGGTACCGCCTTGTTTGTGGTGAAACGATTAAAAGAAAAATCTGTATTTTGCTTTTGTTGCTTTCTTGGTGTAGGAAAGTTGTGTTATCGATCATTATTTTTTATATTGTGAATGTAGACAGGAATGTTGTTGTAGATGTCTAGAAGTAGACGAATGGTCAGACAAATGTACTGTAAGAGGCGTTGTTAACATAGTTGGCGTTGTAAATTCAACATATATATTTGTTGTTTTGTTGGAGATACATCGTTCTAAAGGACATTTGAAATCATATATAAAGTTGGTTTTACGTAACACATCAGTTGGTGGGGAGGAGTTATTACAGATTATTGAATTAGTAGCGTTGTATCTTTTATAATATATTATTTATTTTTATTTTTTTTTCCAATAACTATACAATACACCGCAAGCCAGTCATGAATTTTGGATAATTTATGTGATCTCGTCACCCTTACATCTGGCCACCTAACTCTCCAGTGTGCCACCCACTTAACTGTTTTGTGTGAGGCGCAGTTGAGAGTGCATAAACCAACTTATACAAGGAGAACGTCTAAAACAGATGCAAGAGAATCTGAAGTCGTTTGGTGCCAAAAGGGCCATCGTTTTTACTAAAATTACTCTTCATATTTTTATGTAAATTTGTTAAATATATATGTAAAAATGAGATGCTTGGGTTATTTTCATTTTTTCGTAATTTAAACAAAAATTCATCAATCTCACCCTAACTTATCATATGAACATATGTGTCCTTTGTTTTGAAAATTTTTGTTGATACGGGATTTTAATTATAAGTATTTTTTTTATTTTCCCATTTATTTTTTTTTGTGTTGTTTAGAATAATGTAAGTGCATTATTCACGCTAATTCCAACCATTCGTTAAACCAAAACACATGGAATACACGCTCTTACAAGTATTGAAAAGAAGAAGAAATATCTTAATCAAACAAAACATGAACATAATATAACAGCACATACAAAGTATCGCGAAACGTGCTAAAGAAGTCATTGAAAGCGTTTTGGTGAGTGGACAATATGCGCAATATTTACACTCCGTTAAATCTAAAATGCTGAAAAATCTAAATAGATTTTGTATGTCTCTTTCATATATATATATATAGATATATATATAGGAAAGCAGACAAATAAATAAATCAATACATGCGCAGAATAATCTAGAAGAAATAGTTTACTTTCAATATATATATATATATATATATATATATGTGTGTGTGTGTATTTCAATGAGATTTATTTGTATGCTAATTATTAAACCATATTTTAAAAAATATAGCTCCTATGATTTCAGCTAAATATACCCTGAAAAATACACGTTAGGAAAGGAACCTTTTGATCTGCATTCGAATATATAAACACAGAGATACAGATACACACATACAAACACACACACTGACACATATATACATTTTTGTGTTTGTGTTTGTGTATAAACAGACTGATTATTTATTGCCACTAAAGTTATATTTAACTTTTATTTCGTTCTTATTATTTTTCTTTTTAGAACATTGATGATGTATAATTTATAGAAATGTTTTGGATTTTTGAGCGCTTTCGGCTATTCTCTTGGCCATTATCACATTAGCGCTTGAAAACACACATCTTTTTGACAATTTTTACATAATCTGTGTTCTAAAAAGAAAAGAAAATTATAACTTAATAAAAATTAAAATTAAATATAATATCCACAGTAATTTGTCAGTCGTTTTTATTAAAACCTGCATAAAAATTATTGCTTCCCAGATAAAGACACACACGCAACACACTCAAATATATATATATATGTATGTATGTATATGTGGGTCTACGCATGTTTGTATACGCGTATGTATTCATAGTGCGTGTTGACACTCATCCCTAGCTATATATATGCATACATAATGTATAGATAAATATGGTAATAGATTTTTACACTCTGATAAAAAATCAGGAAAATATGTTTCAGATTGGAATTCTTCAGCAACAAAAGAATTTTCCCGATAAAATTTTGGTATATTTATCTGAACTAACAAAATATGTCTGGATCTGACACAAGAATTCATCTAGAAATTAAGGAAATCGTTTTTTTTATCTTTTATAGCCACTGACATCACTGGTTATGACAGCCATTTATTTGATGGATATTATTGAACTAAATTCCTTAAGAGTATATGTTTCTTTTAAGAAAACTAACTTCGTACTGCATCGAGTGATTCTCAAAATTTTTTATAGATAATGATTATACTAGATATCTAATTAAACTTTCCGACTGTAATTGAATTTTCTAGATTGAACCAATTTGCTGTTCTTTCCTTTGTCTCGATATTTGTTCAAACGGAAAAGTAAACCTAAGATCAAATGCGGATTAATGGGTAAATATTACGGCTTGATTTGGTCCGAAGGTATTTAGATCGAATTTTCTTTTCGATTAGATTCGTTAATATAAGGACTAAGAAATGTAATTTGATACTAAAACAAGGATATATAAGGTACAAACCATCTTTGATGGCTTAAATGTCATTTATCTTAACTTTATACGAAGAAATAATAATGAATAGAATATTTATAGCAATGAAGAGTAAAACATTATTTAATTTACTGACCTATATTGTTTATGAACACTAAATCTTACCTTTGTATAATTTTGAATATTGTCAACAGACAGGCGCCATATATATATATATATGCAAATCCACCCAGGTGATTTATGAATCCCGCATTTCTCCATCTAACAAAAAAACGTGTTCCGGACCTACATCGGTATGTCCACCGGTC
Organism: Ascarosepion bandense; assembly: GCA_037127315.1. Lineage (NCBI taxonomy): Eukaryota > Metazoa > Mollusca > Cephalopoda > Sepiida > Sepiidae > Ascarosepion > Ascarosepion bandense. The sequence goes on from JBBBDQ010000259.1 coordinate 632,409, forward strand.
CTTTCAAACAAAGACTGTATAACCACAGATACTCCTTTTCGAACCCCGGTCAGAGGTACCAGACAGCCCTTTCGCGCATTCTGGAAAATGAAAGAAGAAGGGCTGGATCCTGAAATTAGTTGGAAACCGATAGGTTCAGCCCGTATTCCGAGGAATTTTAGTGATAGGTGCTGTCTATGTTTACTGGAAAAAGTTTCAATATTAAAATACCCCCACCAACACAGGCTACTGAATCTTAGGAGGGAATTCATCAGTAAGTGCCGCCACAAGGCAAATTCTTCGAATACTTAAATTTAAAATTTAAATCCCCGTTGACTAGATGTTAGAATATAAATTAAAATGATTCAATTTAAGTTTTAATCTTAATTTTACTCTAACGTTAACCTTAAAAAGTATTTTAACCCCCCCACCTTCCTATCCCAAGCTCCTTTAATTGCCTATCTTTAGAAAATATGGATTCTTTTACTAAACCCCTTTTTCCTTGGTTAACACATATATGTATATATATTTTTTTCTCTAAAATTTTTTCTCTAATATTTTTCTCTAATAATTTTCAAACTGATAACTTCCTGTAATTGGCTTTTAACTCGCTTCTACCTAAAAGGTTTAATCAAATAAACTTAAAAAAAATTTAATATCTTATATTGAAACCCATTCTTTCTCGCCTAAATACACCTCTTCAATCAGCCCTAAATCTTAACTTTAAAAAGTAATTTAACTCATTTAGTTGTCTATATTTATAAAATATGAACTCCTGTTCCTCCCCTTCCTAAATATACCATTTCAACACCCTGTAACCGCGTGACTACCAGGTCTGTCCCTTTCCCACTTTGTGACCGTTGTTAACCAAAAACCGCTAACCACATTCTAACTCAGGGGCTTCGTCATTTAGAAAAACAATGTTGCTGACATGATGTAGAGTCTCTATTAGAGATCCTATGTCGAAATGTACATTCGACACCTATGAAATTTGAAAATTTTCTCTAATTTATATATATATATATATATATATATATATATATATATATATATATAAGTCATCCACATACCAGTCTGTTTCACTGTATCACAGCCCATCAGTGTGATTAGACACATCCACTTACTTCTGGCCCGGATCAAATCTCGACCGATTTGGTGTCAGTTGGTGTCGCTACGCAATAGGCACATGGAATCAGATAAATTAAACTTTAAGGTGCTATATATATATATATATATATATATATATATCACGTTACATATATATATATATATATATATATATATATATAGATGTAGACATATTAATTAAGCAAAATTTTGTGAAATTACCATTATGATGTTCTCATTCGGCAGTGTTTTTTTTTTGCATCTACTGCTGTATCGCGGTTTTATTCTTATTTATATAGTGCTTGGTGTAATTTCACATTTTGTTATTTGAGTCATTCTACAGGTGGGTAAGTATTTTTGATTGCTTTTGTTGTATTGAATTCTTTCCAATGTTGTATTATTTGCAGATGTTTGACTTACTTTTTATTGTTTGTTAATGTGCAACTGGTTCAATTCATTAGGTCTTGACTGAAACTTACACATGAAATTCGATAGCAACATCATAGAATTTAAAGACAAATTATAAAATAATAAATAATATATAACTAAAAATTAACAAAAGTAAATATAAATGATAAGGGTATATTAAAGGAGACTATTCCCGTTTATCTTTTTTCTGTGGACGAATGCATTCAACAAAATAATATGGCAGCATTTCTGGCAGCATTTATATTCAATGTCAGAAAAACGACACGTCTGTTGAGGCTAACCACGAGTTGAGGTATTTTTGGCATGTTCATAAGAATGAAAGTTCTGCTCAGACAGGTTATTTGTCATCAATCGGAACAATAAATAATCAAACGGAACATTGTCTGGCAAAAACGGCGGGTGAGGTAGGACTTCTCATTTAAACGTTTCCAAGTAACTCTTCATCTGTTTTGCAAGATGTTACCTAGTGTTGCTATGTTGCAAAATCACTTTGTCGTGGTTTTGCTCATATGGGGAAAATTTTTTTTTCAATGCTCTGCTCAATTGCATCAATTGTACTCGATAGTGACCTGCCTTGATTGTTCCGGCCGGTTTGAAAAGCTCATAATAAACTATACCCAGGTGCTCCAACTAAATGCAAAGAAAATGCTTCGAACCATGGATATTCGGCTTTGCCGTAGATGTTGATGCATAGCCGAGCTAACTCACAATCTTTTACACTTCCAGTTATCGGTGTGCATCCACTTTTCATCGCCGGTAATAATGCGATTAATTTTTTTTCTTTTCTGCCGTTGAAGCAGCTGTTCACAGGTGAGAAGTCTCCATTGGACGTCTCTCAGCTTCAATTCGTACTGCGCTCATTGCCCTTGCTTTAGAATCATTCCTAATGTTTTTATACGTTTTGATACTCTTGTGTGATCAACTTTTAATTCTGAACGTTCATCATGCAATGTAACAATTGGGTTTTTGTTTTTTTTTTATTGCTAAACATATTGGAAAAGAGTAGTACTATTCTTGTATTTACTATTATTTAAAGTATATTTATGGTTGGAAATTCATATTTCTAATTGTTTTCTGTTGTACCAAAATAAAATTGGATATCGTCATCAGAATGAATACTAGATTTATAAATTATATATTCAGTTATGCATTGAGCGTTAAGTGGGTTGATAGTATATTTTCGGCATTTACAGTTATTCTTAGTAGTGTTACGATTACTTGGAGAAGAGTTAGTATTATTTTGCAGGTTTGGCATGTGTTTATTTAATATCGTATTATGTTGTTAGATATATTATCATAGTATTATCATATATAATCATAATATTAGGTTGTAAAATATATTATTCTATTGTTATCTTATTTTGTGCTATATATATATATATATATATATATATACATATATATATAATCTAAACTTATTTATAAATGGAAATGTGTCTGTGTATGTGTCTCTCTCTGTGTGTGTGTGTGTGTGTGTGTGTGTGTGTGTGTGTGTGTGTGTGTATCCGTTACCTATAGACTCCAATATGGCTGAACCGATTTTCACAGTTGTACTATAAGCGTCTGCGAGTGTTCTTCACTAGGTTTTGTGTCGAGGTACCCCCGATAAATATCGAAAATCGATTATAGAATAAATCGGGTTATAGAAGGAGTGGTCCGATTTTAATCAAATTTGATACACTCGTAGACGAAGACATAAGAAACGATATTCAGAAGTTTCAAGGTTGCAGTTCTTAAAATAGTGCAGAAAATCGATAATATATATATATATGTATGTATAAATCGATACTAGGATATCAAAATTTGACTTACATCCATTCAGTTTTCTTTCAGTCTACGGTTTCGCTTTAACTAGAAACTTTTTAGTTTTTTCTGCCAACGTTCAAAGAGTCTGAGCTCCAGAATCATGGATTAGTTTTAAAGCTTTCATTACACCCGTGCAACGCCGAGTTATACTTCTAGTATATATATATATATATATATATATATATATATATATACACCAAGAACAGTATTTAAAAATGTATGAAAAACTGGTACATATTTTCTAGTGACATTTTTTGTATTCTGAGACACCGACTAAATTGGTTAGGTTAGTCGAAAACACATGCGCACGAATGAGAGATGCATTGAATACTTTTGATTCTTAACTTTTTAAAAATTTTATTAAATTATTTATCTTTTGTATATTTTCTTTCTTAATAATTGCATTACATCTACATAGAAAATAATTAATGTAACTCAATACAAAATTTGTTACTATTATATCTAAGACAATAAAATTCTTAGCCAATACTAAACAAAATGAAAAGCTAAAACTTAAAGGCGGAATCAACTCAATCTCTTGTAGTGATTACCACAAAAATACATCGGAAAAACACAAGAAATCTGAATAAAGGGATATTTTATACACAATACATCAAGTGTGTTGCTTACCCACTCTAATGTGACTGACCAGAACTTTGAGATAAAAAATACTATTCTATACTCTACTATAAAATTCCCTAAGACAAAAAGTAAATCAGTGCCCAGGATTTTACAACATTTTAGAATTGCTGGCAGAATTTCTCTTATTAGCGTGTAGGATATCTACTAAAAAAGAAATAATCCAAATGAAACATGGGAGATTTTAAAAACAATTTCCCAGTATCTATCTATCTATCTATCTATCTATCTAGATTTTTTCTAAACATATACCGTTAAATATAAGAGACAGGAAATGTCTATTATGTTTAATCATGGGCTATTCTAAACATCGTATTTTGGATAACCCCATGTAATAAAACCACGTTTAGATTTGGTCATAACACATTACATTGCATTTAAATATATGGTTCTGTTATCACTTCGAGCTCTCACACGGTGTGACGTCATAGAACCGCATTACACATTTACGAGCTGCGTTTCTTATTTTCCGTAACTTTTACGTAGCTTAGCAAAGTTTTATGTCAACACAAGATAAATTCATCGCTGATGGTAGATGTTTTTATGTTAACGTCCTGGTAACCTCTCTGAAGTTGGCTCATGTGAGCCGAAAGCCTAGAACCACCTTACAAAAATGTCTAAATGTTGGAGAATGAAATTAGCTCTCTGGTGCCTCCTATATATGAATTTACTCGAGCTACTAGACTAGCAATTAGGTCTCACCCTTTTACAGTGAAACCAAGTAAATATAACCGCAGCTTTTACTTAGTAGCTTATTTAGTCGTACTTCCCGGCTGTGGAATTCCCCTCCGTATACTTGCTTACTTGACACTTACAATCTCCAATAATTCAAATGCAAGGTCAATAGACATCTCCTATCTCATTGACTTGCATCATTTTTCTCATGCTCTTTTCTCTGCCCACCTCACTCTATGCACACAAGTACTCTCATTCGTCTCTTACCATCTTCCTGACACCCCTATAACATGTCCCTCTTTCTCATCACTTTTCTCTTGTTTAACTCCGTGCGCACCAGTGGCAGTAAAACTGCCTGGCTTGGCGTGAAATGCTTAAAAAGTTGTTACATACCCCACCGTTTCTCAGCTTTTCTCCATGTTTCTTAGCTTCTAAAATATTGTTGAAATATTTTCAGTTATATGTGCGTATTTTACAAAGCGAATTTAGCAATCTGAACAATTTCTGAAACATCATAGTTCTATACTTTCTACCTTTCTTTAAACCTAATATCCGCCGTCGTCACTTTTTTGTTATGACATCCTTATAGGTATCTGGTCTATCAAATTATGTTGCTTTCTTATCCGAGTTATCTTCCAACTGATATTGGCTGCGTGTTCGTTCGTTTTATTTCCGCGGGTGGTGATGTATTCTCCGGCCAACCAAGCGGGATTCTAAAATCAATATTGATGTTTGGTCAGATTTTGCAAAGTACGGTTAGGCAGAGCATTTCAGTAGCTCTGCATGTTAATTCGTTAATCCCATTGTCTTTTTGGATTATGCTTGTTCTTCCATTCGAGGAATTCTGTTTTTGCTTGTTGAGCTACAATATCGTGTCAAACTGCTTCATTTTATAATGAGTGTGTTTTAAATTTATAAGACACAATATACACGAATGTGTACTGCGTATACACATACAATAAAATAGTTATAAAAATGCGTTGTAATGTAGTATATGTTGGTGCGCATGCGAAGGAATGCCGGAAGTTTTCTCGACTCAAGGAAGAAGCTTGTGATGTTTGATCAGATCATATTGTCATACTTTACTTTGTGTTGAGAGGAAAACGCTTTAACACCTACTTTTCCTTAGGTCAGTCAGAAGATAAAGTCATTACAAGGGATATAACATAAATGCGATTATATCACTTTGAATACACCGGATCTCGCCAGATCGCCGAAGTTAAGCACACTACATCCTGCTCAGTGCTTAGGTGGAAGACCACTTGAGAATTCTAGGTTAAAGGTTGAGTAGATGAAACTCCTTAGCCTTGAAGGGCAGTTTGTGCAAGATAAAAGAATGTCTAATTACAAACATCCGTTACCTTTGGCAAGTGATGAGTTTGATAAAGTGAAGACAGTCTCACTAGAAGGGGGAAAATCGATATAACAATCATACCGATGTGTTATAAATTCCTAGTTAATATATAGAATAAGTAACCTTAATTTACAGATAAGGAATATCATTATTAAGTATATAAATCTTCCCATTCTGGTGTCAGTAGAGAAATGTAGGCTGAAGAAACTAATATCAAACTAAAGATTTCGGGATCGGGGTGGTCACTTCGAGAAATCCCGAAATCAGATAAGAATCAGTCAGATAAGTGCCATACCTAATACACGTTTGGGCGATCATATCTCAAAATATTTTCCCGCAGTAGATTGTTATTACTTTCTGTGGTAGACTGGTTACCATCTAAGGTAATAGAACCAATCAGTTCTGTTATTTAGCCCATAGCCGGATGAAAGGAGACCGAATAAATATCCTTCTCATGGGTATCTGTGCGTAAGTGAATGCAACAAATTCAATTGGAATTCAAAATAAGCTCTCCGGGTTTTTTTTTTCCGAGCCGATATCCCATACACCACACACGGATATTTTAGCGTTTATTTGTTCAACGGTATATCAACTCTTCATGAGTCATTTCATACTGAAATTTAATTTTTCTTAGGAGCATTAATAATTCATTTTACAAAAAATATACGCTAGTACATTTTTCTCTAAAAATGTATTACTGCTCAGTGGATATAAGCGTTAATTAGTTCCAGTGACTTGACCCAAAGAGTTGTGAGATCAATAGCTGGCAACAGCAGTGGTGAACAAATAGCTTAGAGAGTTGAGTTTAAAGGCTATAACTACATGGCATCCAGCAGTAGAATCGCATATAGAATAAGAATGATATACCCCCAATGATCGAAATAATAATATTGGGTCATAATTCTTAGTACCAGAAAAAAGCCTGAGTGAATAACGGCCGGAACATTATCAGTAATAAAGATGAAGGCAACACACTGGACAGTGTTAATAATGTAAATACCTCATCTCAGAAGTACAAACAAATATTGGTAAAATTGCTATTCCTTGTCTATACTGTATTTTAATGCAAAACTAAGCATTTCATTTATACAGATTAGTCTAAAAAAATCTTAAAATTTAGGAAATGCAATATATATGTTTCCGTGACATATAAGTGTTCATCGTTTTATTCGGCACAGAATGTAATGTTATATATGAACATTTAACATATGAGTGATATTTACTTATTCTATGTTATCTATCATTCTTTAATGTTGTTTGCTGTTATTTTGTAGTATGATCGGAATATCTCATATATATATATATATATATATATATATATATACACACACACACACACATTCACACACACACACACACACATATATATATATATATATATATATATATACATTTAGTGTATCGAGACAGCAAATAATTTTCTATACATACGCTGTTAAATATAAGAGACAATGAATGTCTATTATGTTTAATCATGAGCCGTTCTAAACGTCGTATTTTGGCTTTAATTTCTTTTTTTTTTTTTATATAAGCGTTTCACCCCGAGCAAGGCATGTCACTGCCACTACTGTGCAGGGGGCTACGTAGAGTGGAGAAAGGCTGATTAAATATAGGAAATAACAGAGGGTGGGTGATAGGCGGGTGAGGATACCGAGAATGAGGGTTGGGTAGATGAGAGTGTTGTGAGAATAGTTGGGAGTTAGTGTGATAGGAGATGTCTATTGACCCTACATTTAAACACCTGGAGATTGTAACTGTCGGGAAAGCAGACTTGTGGAAGGGAGTTCCACAGGCGGGAAGCGCGAGAAAAGAAGCTGTTGGAGTAGAATTTACGGTTACATCTTATTTGTTTAACTGTAAAAGGGTGGGACCTAGTTGCTAATCTAGTATCTCGTGTAAATTCGTGCTTAGGCGGCACCAGTGATCTAAGCTCATCGGAGCAGAAGCCATGAAAGTACTTGTAGAAGAGGCACAGGGAAGCTACATCACGCCGGTGTGAGAGCGGCTGCAGCCGGTGTGAGAGCGGCTGCAGCCGGTCTGCCAAGTCAGTATCAACCACGTTACAGATCCTCCTTTGTATTTTGTCAAGAAGCCCAAGGAGAGCAGCAGGGGCACCCGACCAGATATGGCAGCAATATTCAATACACGGGCGGATGGTAGATTTGTATATGTGCAGAATAATTTCAGGTGGGAAAAATTTCCGGGCCCTGCACAGGGAGCCCACTTTCATAGCAGCAGATTTAGCAATGGATTCAATATAGTCATTCCATTTGAGGTCCGCCGAGAGTGTAAGGCCAAGGAGGCGTAGTATTTTACTCTCTGGGAGGCTAGCCTGTCCCATGCTAATGGGAGGTAGATGCGATTGTCTATGGTGGTTAGTTGATAACAGCTTTGTTTTGGAGGCATAGAAATTTACCAACCATTTCCTACCCCAGGTCACTACGGATTGGAGGTCCCTTTCAAGTGCGGCAGCGAGGTTCACTTTGTCGTCCAGACCTGGTTTCTGATCGATGCGGGAGTAGATTGTTGTGTCGTCGGCATACATGCCAACTTGGGATCTAATGTTGTCGGGGAGATCATTAATGTAGATCAGAAAGAGCGTGGGACCTAGGATAGATCCTTGAGGGACGCCCGCGTTCGTCTGGTAGTTTTGGGAGGCATGCCCATTTAATACCACCTTTAATGTGCGGTTAGAGAGGAAGGACTGGATGAGGTCAAACAGATGTCCAGTTATCACCATTCTTGTCGAGTGCCTGGTATATGTACCCGGTAATGGTCGTTAGCATATCAGCAGTAGACCTGGTGAAGCGAAACCCATACTGTTTGTCAGAGAGAAGCCCGTTGGTCATAAGGTGCTGAATCACCTCGGCGTTGATAATGGCTTCGAAAACTTTGTCAAAGATTGGAAGGAGACTAATAGGACGGTAATTGGCAGGGTCTGAGGGTTCGCCAGAATTCTTAAATATAGGTACTACGCAGGAGGACTTCCAACAGGCAGGAAAGCAGGAAGCAGATAGGCAGAGGTTATAGAGTTTAGAGAGGACAGAGGAGAGTTCTGGGGCACATTTCTTCAGTACTATGACTGGGATTCCGTCACCGCCGCTCGCTTTGTGTGGGTCAAGTTGTGCAATTATCTTGGCGACCAGCGAGGGTGAAATGTGGACGTTATTTAGTTGAGCCTTAGTTCTGGGTGGGAAGTCTGGTGTAGGTATTCCTAACGAGTCCAGTGTCGAATTTGTTGAGAATCTACGGGCAAAGCATTCAGCCTTGTCGGCTGGGGAGGTGAGAACTTCAAATCCATTGATTAGTGGGGGTATTGAAGTCTTGTTCCTGCTGAGCACGCTTTGGCATAGACGCCAGTAATCTTTGAAGCCAAACTTAGAGGATGCTATGCGTTGCCTAATTCTGGTAGCAAACGCCCTCTTGGCTTCGATCAGTACTTTTTTACACTTGTTCCGTGCTGAGGTGAAAAGGCGCCTGTTTTGGTTCGACGAGCAGCTTCGATAGAGCCGGAAGAAATGGTTCCGGTGGGCAATATCGGCCGAGCAAGCGGGTGAGAACCAGGGGGACGAATTAGGTTTTAGTTGGAATTTTCTAGCAGGGATAAAAGCATCGATGCCAGCCTTAACCCAAGAGGAGACTTCGGAGGCACAGTCTTCGACAGGAAGATCAAAGACGTTGTTCCAGGGGACGTCGCAGAGGAAGTCCCTGAACGAGTCCCAGTCGGCTCTTTGGTAGCAGTATGATATTCTGCTGGTCTGGTTTTCTTGGGTAGAGTTAGTGCGGATTGATATGTTTACGGAGACTACGGCGTGGTCAGAGTTTCCAAGGGGGCAGAGTTGCCTGGTAGTGCAACTCTGCACTACCAGGCAACTCTGGTAGTGCAGAGTTGCCTGGTCGTGCAGAGTTGCCTGGTCGTGCAGAGTTGCCTGGTCGTGCAGAGTTGCCAGTTATCCCATAGAGTTGCCAGTTATCCCAGAGTTGCAACAGAGTTGCCTGGTAGTTGCCTGGCAGAGTTGCCTGGTAGTCTGGGATGGAGGTAAAACAAAGGTCGAGTAAAGAGTCCCTTCCGTTAGGGTTTTTAGAGAAACGCGTGGGGAAGTCCACCACTTGCGTTAGAACTTGGGCTATTGAAAAGTGCATGGTGCGGATCCCAGCAAGGTCGGTGGCTGAGGTTTCAAGCCACTTGGTGTGGTGGGCGTTAAAATCGCCAAACACAAATATATGGGCAGATGGGTGAGAAGAAATGGCCCTGTCGATGTTAGTCGAGATGCAATCAAGTAACGTACAGTCAGAGGAGGAGGGGGAGCGGTAGAGGAAGAAGAGATAGCTAACCGAGCTTAGAAGTGAGAGACGGAAGCACATGAAGGAATGATCAAGGGATTCAAGAGATGTGACCCTGGCTAGGGGGAGTTGTTCGCTGACATATACACCAAGCCCATGCATATGGACATTGGAGTCCTTCCTGAAGAGAGGAAGGTAACCAGGAACGAACAGCTCTGAAGAGGGGATAGAAGGGTCAAGGTTAGTCTCACATATAGCTCAGATATCGGGTGAGTTAGTTAGAAGGAAAGACTCTACACTATTAAAGTTACTGCGAATACCTCGTATATTTGTGAAGGTAACGCAGATAGGTTTGGGCGATTTACGACTAGCTGGTTTAGGCTTGCTATTTTGTTTGTTTAATTTCATGCTGGTTATAGTTGTGGATAGAGAGAGGTCTAGAGTAGGGTCAGATGGTCGTTAATTGCAGCAGGTGAAGGATGGAGAATGGCGCCGCCTGCAGCATAATGTGGCCTCGGGGTTGCCCATCGGAAATTCATGCAGGGACGCCCGTCCATGCGCGAAATGGCACTACAGGAACCCCGATATTATTCAACTGTTGATCAGAGCAGCCTCTCGAGACGCTACGCAAGAGTTCGGGCTCCTAACTACCAGTCGGAAGCAGCAACCAGGAAACTGCCAACCCGGTACCCTCAGAATGAAGAGACATTGCCACCATACTCACCAACTGCAAAAAGCTTCCAGCCGAACCGACATAAAGACCGAAAAAGAGAGAGATGAACCGGGAACCCCTTCCTAAACAAGAAACAAGGCGATCACCTCTACTCCTGTCCAAAAGAAGGGGGTGGAGTGTGAGACCGGGCGATAGAAGGTACTATCTACTCCAATTAAAAAAAAGAATAAATGTGTGACTGAAGTTAATTAAGTTTTAACTTAGTATAAGTCAAACCTAAATTTGATAATTAAGAACAATTTACACAAAAATTAGGCAGAAAAGATAAGAACCAAAAAAAATAAAATAAAAAATACAAATGAAAATAAATAAATAAATAATTAAAAAAATAATAAAAAATAAGATCACACTTGCTAAACTCACCAAGTTGCAGGCTGGCTGACAGAAAAAAGTTAAGAAAATTTCAAAAATTATCTTCATTTTGTTTCTTCTATACAGTTCTGGAGAGTTCTGGAGAGATTAAGTTACCTTAAGTAAGCAGTAACAGACAGTAGTGTGATGGAGGGGGGGGAATCACCTACAAGCCATGTGTCCAGTTAGCAAGGGAATGACAGAGATCAATAAAATAAAAAAAACAAACATGGCCGGTCTTAGAATTCCTACATATAACCAAAACCCTAATATACCAAACCTAAATTTGATAATTCAGTTGAAAATAAAGACAAATATTCTCCAAAATTTGGATAATCTTTTATAAATTTGCTTCTAAGCCTTCGGCTCACGTGAGCCATCTTCAGAGAGGTTATTTAGACTGTAACGTCCACCATCACCGACGATTTTATTTTGTGTTGGCATAAAACTCCGCTTGGCAACGGCAATAGTTACCAAAAATAATAAACGCAGTTCTCAAATTTGCAACGCGGTTTTATGACGTCACACTGCGTGATAGCGCAAAATGGCAACAAAACCATGTATTCAAATGTATTGTAATGTGTTATGTCCGGATTTAAAGGTGATTTTATTGAGTGCTGGTTGTTTAGATTTGATGTACATGGCCTCCAATATCTGACGGTACTTCTTACTGTGTGTATGAGTAAGGATCACCGTATTGTTGACCAAAATCTGTCTGATATTACCTACATGTTTATGTTTTCAGAGAAATGTTGTTTAATTGTACTCTGATCAGAAATTATCCAAATGTTGGAGAATTTTTGTCTTTATTTTCAACTGAAATTAAAGCCAAAGAACGACGTTTAGAACGGCTCATGATTAAACATAATAGACATTCATTGTTTCTTATATTTAACAGCACACACACACACACACACACACACACACACACACACACACACATACATATATATATATATATGATAATTATCATTGTTGAAATAATAATAGCATATTGCAGCTCAACAGCTATAGAGTTTTGCTGTTAAAACACCTTCATCAGGCAATCTGCTGTATACTAATATTATAATTATTATTATAATTACTATACTATAATTTGCTCTACTTTGACCACTTTTTAAAAGTAAAGGTCTAACTGTGGAATGTACTTCCATTTGTAATCATTACTTAGAGAGAGAGAGAGAGAGAGAGACAGAGACAGAGACAGAGGGAAAGAGACAGAGAGAAATATAGAGGGCGGCGATTGGTAAACTGTCACCATTTTATAATTTAATTTCGACCATGCATGCTGTATTTTAAAAAATTTTGTCGACTGCAAATTACGTGCCTCACCAGCGAAAAAAAGAACACCATGACACAATTCACTCCGGCAGAAACTTGTTGACGGCATGAACTACCCCTTGGCATTTGCACCAGAAGCTTCAATACGAATAGTTTTGTGTGTTTGTGTGCAATTTAACGGCAGTGTAGCATTTTAGGAAAGAGTTGTATGAGTCTAATGGTGATTACTAATGTGCTTTGAGTGAGCACTTGTGACTTCTCACAACAATTCACACTAAACACGGAGGCCTACACGGAATATCTTGAGAAGACTGTGCTGCCCTAGATTGAGAGTATGGCTGCTGGATAACCCTATATCTGGCAAAAGGACTCTACACTATTCCAAACATTCAGGAGAAACCATTCATAGGTGCCAGACAATTTCTACTACATAAGCCCTTACATATGTCCACATAACACCCTAGGCGGCAGACCATTTCATTATTATGCGTGGGGCTATGTTGAAGCTAATAAAACTTTTTAAAACCAAAGATGAACTGAAGTCAAAGGTTACAGCAGCAATCCCTAACTTATACAAAGTAACCGCCCAGAAAAGTTGCAAGAGATTCCAAAGCCGTCTGAAGGTCGTGTTGAAGCAAATGATAAATATATCTGTTAAAATGTCTGTTATTTTCATTTTTGCATAATTTAGATGGCAATTGATCCATCGTTTTTACTCTCTCTTTCTCTTTCTATTTCTCTCTCTCTCGATATATATATATATATATATATATATATATATATATTATTACTTTGAATACGTTTTCGCCTTTTTCCAACAAATGCCGTTCTCAGAAGTACGTGAGTGTCGTTTCACATGATAGCGTATCTATAAAGAAGTACGATAAGCAAGCTTGAAATTCAGTGTATGTCTTTTCGCCTAAGTGTAAACTACTTTGTTTTTCATAGGGTCGGATTTTGTGCCAAAGAAAGTGTATTGACGAGGAAATTTATTGCACTTCTTTATTCGAAAGAAATATGAAGCGCATAGAATTCTTGTGACTTACGGCGATTATTGCTCTATCGGAAACAACATACAGAAGTTGTTTTTAACGCTTCAAAAATAATTGATTTGATGTTGAAAATAAAAAACGCTCATGCTCTCCAAAAAGTTTTGGAGAGGAAGATTCGGCGACATCATAAAGAATCATGTCAAGCTCAGGCAGAACACCACGAATTGTCAATAACACAACAGCTTTGAAACGTTTGAAAGCATTAGAAATTATTCAAAAGAAAGGACGTTGGGCGTCGTACAATTTCAAGTCAAGAGAATTCGAATGACGTCCTATAACGTGTGAACAGTTGCTTCAATTTCAGAAAAGAAATTTTTGCATTGCATTGTGATCGGGGATGAAAGTGGATACACTAGGATAGCCATAAAACCGTTGGATAAGACCAGCCATGCGGAAGCATTCGCGGGAAAGCCAAATATCCATGCTTCGAAGCTTCTGTTCTGCATTTGGTGAGATCAGCTTGATCTAGTTTATTATGAGCTGCTCAAACCAACTGAAACCAGCATTTTAAAAATAAATTTTAGCACAGAAGAAAAATTTTGCCATTAAACATTTATACAACTAAATATGAGCCTTTTTTGCTCAAATTTTCCGTCTCTCCAGAATTTCGGTGGTTTCTCAGCAAAGAACCCATTCAAGTGATTTTTTATGATATTCAAAGAATTAATTTTTTAACACTGGGGAGTATTTTGCATTTTTTAAGAAACGAAAATCCAAAGGAATAATGTCTGGTAAATATTGCGGGTGGGGTAACACATTTTTGCCGGGTCGCAAAAGAAACTTCAAGTCTGACATTATCTTGATGGAAAACAACACTTATTTTGTATGCTAATTATGGGAGTGTTTCTCGAATTGTTGCCTTTAATTTGTTCTGTTCCAAGCAATATTTTTTCAGAATTAATTTGCCCGTTACTTAGCAGAAGTTCATATTTCAAGATTCCTTTGCAATTCCACCAGATGCACAGTATGACTTTCTGAGGATAAAGACCTTCATTTGGGGTTGGTAAGGTTAACTCATGTTGCTTACTCTAAGAGTTTAATGGTAGAACATTGTTGTAAACAACTCATTTCTCATGACCCGTCACAAATTGCTTAAAAATGTATTTCCATATACAGCAAATCACAGATAAAAACAAAATCCAGAAGATTCTTTTTGTACTCAGACGTCGTAACATTTTGAGTACTCAAACTTCACTAATTTCTCATGGATGGCAGATTTTGTTAAGTTTAATGTTTCTGTCAATTCTCGAGCTCTTTAATGTTGGTTATTTTCAATCAATGTCTTGGTTTGGTGTTAATCTATTTGAGCGTTCTTCACCAATAAGACTATAATCGCCAACTCTAAACTTACTGAACAACTTTCGTAAGGTTCTGTCAGCTAAAACAACTTCACAGTACAAGGGACATATATTTTTGATGCTTGCAAGACATTTTTGCATTTACGGTAATAACAAAAAGCAACATCTGTCTAAAACGCACCTTATAATCTTCAATTTTGATAGGGATACCAAATCAACAAATTTAAGTAATTTTAAACTATCTTTCCCTACTGGGAAATCATAGCATATTATATATCTATAAATTTATATGTTCTAACATGTTGGAACATGAACGACTAAAAATCAGTATGAACATTCCGAATAACCGATTGAACACTCTTCTTCATGTGCCGTTTCCTTTCAGGACGTAGGCGATCATTGACTTCTACTTGGCCCTGTCTCTTGTCACTCTCAATATATTTGCTCTTGCCCCCACCCCGCCCAAATTAATTTTCAAAGATTTGACTTAATTGGTAAGTTCAATATTGAACTTCTACGCACGTATCTCGAAGGTAAATGTTCTTTTAAATTTTTGTTTAAATAGTCATTTGAATTTTCTTTGGCACTTATTTTCTGAGGTATTTACCATTGTTAATTTCCCGTTTGAACTTTTATTTTTGTTTTTTATCTTTCTCTCTCAATGACTTTTGTGTGGCTAAATTTCAATTTTCAGGTTAAAATTCAAGTTTAAATAATTTGCCTGTTTTATTTCAATCGATTTAAATCTAACTGCTATCTTATCTTTCTTTTATCTCCCTATACTCAGTTTTATCTTTCAATTTCACTTTTACTCCTTGTAGCATATTAACCCCCAGCGTACACGTGTTATTCCATCTTTGATTAGGTTGAAATGATTAAAACATTAAGAGTTGAGGTCTAAAATGAACCTGTGTCCCAAAAGACAGACGTTCATGCTAAAGTACCACATTAATAGCACTACAACTAATCGATTGGAGAAAATTGTATGTCTTGTCGGTGATCACTAAATGTTACAGGCGTGGCCTTGGAGGAGTTACTGTTACAAGTAAGGTTCAATCTTGAGCTATAAAACCTAAACTCATTTTTCGGACCTGCTCCTTTAAACGGTCGTATAATCTTCATAGATATTTACAAATGATCTGAGAATTCTTTATGCAGAAAGAGCGTAGGTCTAAGTAAAGAGCCTATAAAAACATCTGAATTAATCTACCTGGCTTTAGATGAGTGGTAATTAATCCTGGTAGACATACCTTGTTCGGAGGACATTTTAATTTCGAAGACATTTCCAGAGATGCTATAAATAGTGAGTCCGCGTAGTAACGTACAACATTTTTTTACAAGATTTGAGATATTTAAATCTATCTCTTTTTATGAGGTGTTTATTGTCGAGTGTTTCGCTGCTACCGTGCACAGCATCAATTTATGAGGTTAAAGTACAATTACGCCATCATTTGCTTTTTGAGAGTTAATTTCAAACTTTATTCGTTTTTTCTTCGTATATATTATTATAAATCTATACTTGTGATTATAGTCAATTTTATATTAAAGCAAATTAGATGATTATCATGCTTTGTTGGGGAGGCTAGATAATTCTTTCGATAATCTTATTTTATTAGAACTTATGCACTTTTATTTCGTTTTATATTTCTCAAGTGTTTCGACGCAATTTGGATGTATGTAGGCAGCTGAAATATTCTACTCTTTTGCTATCTTACAACAGAAAGTATAAACAGTGTGCGGACAGTTCACCGAAAGACATTTTGCTGACTGACAGCTCGCCGAAAAACATTGCACCGACGGACAGTTCGCTGACACACAACTCACAGACAGGACAATAATCGACACTTTAAGTCTTTCCAACTTCAATTTCTCATATAGTTTTCTTATAAACTGTCAGTAAACTGTCCAAGTGTTGGTGGATCTAAGTCTTCCGAAGGCGCTCTGTTGTTGTTAGTCTTACGTTGCACAGTTTTCGTTGTTCGTGTCTAAAGTAAATTTTTGATTCTCTAGTTCTTGTCAACAATATAGGCGTATAAAAGCTTCTTGACAACTCGTTCTGTTTTGGCAAGTCCATGATGATGACTGAAGTGCTTAGAAAGAATGTTCTAAAAAATAATGAATGAGAGCTTTAAATTGAAAAGTCTTAAAGCGTTAACCATTTTCCCTGTCTATGAATTGTCTTTTGCCAACTTGTCCGGATACCGAAAAAAAGTATGTGTTGCATTCAAGAGATGTTAGACAATATTTTCCCTCCTAAAAATATAGATTTTTGCAGGTAAACATGCAAAGAATTTTTGGGTTAAACTCTCCTCCTTTAACTGTACAACTGACTCATTCTTGATAGCCTTTCTCGCAGGCAGTTCCCAAAGGATTAAAAATTGACAAATTTTCAGAAACTCGGTTAATAATTATTAACTACCTGATGAGACATGGTTCTTGCAATGTCGAAACAAAATGTTGTCGTAGTCTGTACATGTTCTAAAAAGTAATTAATAATAATAATAATATATATACATATATATACACACACACACACAAACACACACATATATATATATATATATATCTAGAGAGAGAGAGAGAAAGAGAGAGACACTGAGGTAAGCAGCAAAAAGTAACAGTCTGTTTTATATTCAAATGCATGATTTCTAACATATATATATATATATATATATATATATATATATATATATATATATATATATATATATATATATATGAGTGAAAAAAAATTACTCAGAATCAAAAATTCTCGGGAGCGCCGCCATCAATTATTATTAAAATATTACTCTCTGCCTTGTTTTTTTACAATTTCACCTTTCTTTATAGAAAGCATACTTTCCCAAGGTAACATATACAAAAAGCATATAAATATTAAAAGGAAAACAGTTGATTTAATTTGAGCATATTTCACATAAAATAGTTTCTTCAAACATGAACTATAACGTTTTTTTAATGTTTATTAATTGGCGTTAATGTTTATGTAAAATTTATTCTAGTAGCCAATAGTTTTTGTTTATAGATATTTATTAAAAATTTATCTCATTTCAACTCTTTGCGTTGCTAAAATCTGTCTCAGGATGAAACAATTATGCGAGAAAAATATAGTTTTCCTCTTGTCTTCTTTATTTCATATTATATATATATATATATATATATATATATATATATGTATGTGTGTGTGTGTGTATGTATGTGTGTGTATGCGTATGTGTGTATGTATATTCATGTGTATACACATGTATGTGTATACACAAGTGTGTGTAAAAGATATAGATTGAAATTCGAAAACATGATGAAATTAATAAAAACAAATAGGAAACTTACGTCAATCTAAAATGTTTTACTTTTATTAAAGATTTACTAAAGAAACCGAGAAAAATGAAAAGAAAAACAGACAGAATTGTGATATGTTTTGATTTGGTGTTTAATTTTTGTTAGTCAGATACGTGTCATGTATATTAAAGCAATGGCTAATTTTTTAATATATGTATGAGGAATATTTTAGACAGTAAAGTAAGAAATAATGTATGTGTGTAAGGAAACGCTTGTTTATCTGGGTGCTTTTTAGACGGTAACGTATGTTAATTGATTATGTGTGTGGCGGGGGGAATGAAATCTGTAAATAACCATTCCCGGAGAGTTCGGTGAAATGTAGCGAGATTTTGCGATGATTGTATTAGGGAATCAGGTAGTATATAAAGTCTGACGATACCGAATGTCTGTAACCATTGTAGCGTGAGTGGCTGATCTTCCTATTTTTAATATTTAAAAGTTTTGCATGTTACATCTTTATCTTTTATTTAAATGGTCTAATTTTACTATGACAAATAAAAGCTTAATAATTATACTTACATGCATACATGTATGCATGCATACATATACATACATATATATATATATATATACATACACTACCGGCCATAATTATTAGGCGTCCCCACTGTTTCAAAAAAGATTTATTTCATACTATTTTTAGTATTTATTGTCAAGTAAACAATTGTAAAGGAAAATAGAATGGTTTTTTTGTTAATACTGCACAATAACATGTGCATCAAATTAATTTATAAATATTTAATAATTACCTATATTGCATTTCTGTCAATGAAAGAATGAAGAAAATTTAGGGTGATTTGGACGAGTTCATTTTTACTTCCTTTCCTAGTTATACTTTGCAAAGTAATAATAACAAAAAAAACATTCTATTTTCATTTAGAATTATCCATTTGGCAATAAATATTAAAGTAGTATGAAATACATAATTTCTTAAAAAAACATGGATGGCATAATAATTATAGCCGTTAGTGTATACACCTAAAAAATTAATCGACACAAAATAACAAAAAAAAAAAATTAAAAGCAAGAGACAGTGTATTTGAATGTTGGCTGAAGCTTGATTTCAGTGTTACGCGTATTAAAGCAATACATCATTTTTAAATGTAGGAAACCCAAGCCTGTTTACATCTATGTGTGCCGTCACGTCTAATAATATCAAAAGATATTTATTTTAAAATTGTTTATATGAATATCTGTTTAAATGTATTTTTTATCATCGTTTCACCACAAGCAAGGCGGTACTGTCAAATGGTTCGCAGGGGGTTACAGTAAGGGAAGAGAGAACACACACACACACACACACATATATATATATATAATTCAACTTGTTTTTTGTATTTAAAATTAATATAGTTTACATTGCGACAGGGGGATTTCCGTTTGAAGATTAAAAAAATGTTTAAAAAAATTAAAAACACTAACACCTCCCCCCCCACATATATATATATATATATATATATATATGAGTTGAATATATGGATTGCAATCGGAACATAATAGAATAAGTAAAAAATAAGTAGGAAAAGTGCCAGTAATCAAGCATGTTTCACTAACATATTTCACTTTACCAAGTTTCTTCAGAGAATTGTTTACAAGTCAGTCAGTTAAGTGCCATGCGCGATACACGCTTTGGGCGATCATGTCTCGAAAGAGACATGACTGACTGGGTAAAAGATTATCCCGCAGTAGGTTGCCATTGCTTTCTGCGGTAGACTGGTTGCCGACCAAGACTATAGATCCCAATCTGTCCTATTATTTAACCCATAACTGGAGGGTAGAGACGGATTAATACCTTTCCCAAGGGTATTTGCGCGTAAGTGAATGCAAGGAATTCAACTGGAATTCGAACTCGGTTCCCCGATTTCTTGTTCCGAGCCGATATCCACTGCGCCAGAACGCACATAAAAGTTTCTGAAGAAGCTCAACCAATTAAAATATGTTAGATTAAAGACACTTTTTCTACCTGTTATTTCCTTATTCTATTATATATATATATATATATATATATATATATATATATATATATATATATATTAAATATCTCTAAAACTCCATTCCCTGTCTTTTTAGAAACCAAGGCATTGCACATAAACACAAAAAACTCGCATCCATTAGTGCCTCGTGGGAGTAGAAAAGGTTTTCCTGCCTTCTTAACAGAAACCTTTTTTCTTATATATTGTCTTTTGAATGCAATGATAATTCAAAGAAGCTTAAGGATTTAAAGGTTTTGTTCACTATTTTATGTATTTATGTACTGGAAATCAAATAAATAAAATAGATACAGGAAAACAACATTAAATTACAGTTCTCGGCAATGTCGTCATATTTCATTTGCATCTTTTCCGTTTCAAGAATTGTTCATGGTTTCTGTTGTTCAGCCAAGCTTATTTTGTCCTGAAATGACTTTTCTTTCTTCTTCCTTGTTTCCCTGTAATTTAGACGGCGCTGCTTCATTCAGCTGCGGGATGCAAAAATATCCTGGTTTCAAAGATTATAAGCCATGAAATAAGCATTGATTATTGCAACAGAGTTTTCTTTTCTTTTTTAATCTTTGCAATGATCGCTTGTGTATGATCTGAACCGAAAGGAAATCTCTATCATTTATTGGCCTTTACATTACGGAGGAATGCAGTTCTATGATTGATTTACAATCTCACGCTGATATTCTAACTGATACGAAAAAGAAAACAAAATTCTATATATAAATAACCGAAAATATATTTTTGGCTATAAACAGCAGCCAATATCTTTGCGTATATTAACGTATCCCGATTGTTAATCACATGTGCGTAAAGATATATAAACAGAGCCGATATGTTTGTGCACATTGTATAGAGGTATGATAAGCATAAATCTTCCTCTTACATGCATAAGACCATACATATTAAAATCCTAATTTAATATGCTTTCATATATACAGTGTGATGCTCTCTCATCTTTCATTTTGCATATTGATTGTGATTTGCTTAACGAGTTTATAGGATCATCTTCTATAGATTAAATAACAACGTATACCAAGGTGTTTATCTCTGTATGGAAGGCAATGTCTCAGAATAAATCTTTTGGATGTAAAACCGTGGTGATGTCGCAAGATAACCATATCACTGTCTTTTCATATAAATTTTATGGCAATTCACAGATAATCATTTTTTATTAAAAATTTCACCACAAATAATGTGTTAAGGTTATTAAGACGCAACGATTGCGTGAAAAATAATGAGAGTAATTCTGAGAAGAAAAATGACAATAAACAGCACGAAGACAAAATATAGTGATTGACTAACATTTAAGCTTTTGAACAATGAAGTTACCTGGTTTTAGTATTTATTTTTCATTTAAAGCTTCCGTTTCTACAGAACGTACGTGTTTCAACGAGATGTGGCCGCAAACCAAAATTTGAAATTAATGTGACTTCATGTACACGCACGAACACACACACACACACACACACACACACACACACACACACACACACACTAAAATGATAAATGAATTTTAAATGAATGCAACTTCATACATATACAGATACACACACACACACGCACTGAAATGGTAAATAAATTTCAAGTGAATACCGTTTTATACACACACACACACACACACACACACACGCACTAAAATGGTAAATGAATTTAAAATGAATGTGACTTCACATAAAAACACACACACACACACACACACTAAAATGGTAAATAGATTTAAAAAGAAAATATGATATTTACACTGAAACAGCAAAATTTCTGGGGAAAGTTCTCTTTTAATAATCATTTCATCCCAAGCAAGGCAAAACAGCGCTGGTGCACAGGAGGTTACAGACAGACAGACGCACAGACAGATACAGAGACAGAGAGAAATAATATACTAGGGGATATCGAAGAAAGGATAAGAGATACATAGAAATCAAGGAGATAGAAGATGGTAATTGGCGTTGTATTTAAACTTTTGCAGAGTGTAGCTATCAGATAAGTAATTAAACGAGAAAGAGTTCCATGAACGGGAAGCGAAAAAAAAAACTTGTCAGATTAAAATGTTCTAGTAGCGAACCAGAAATGCCATTCAAGCAAATAAAATGGCTTGTCTTAACAAATAAATAATACCAATACAAAAACTGAACATAACCAATATTAAATTTCGATTCAATGCTGTGTGTGCCAAGATAGTGTGTTTCTACAGAAACCAATTTTTATTTTCATTATTTATATTCTTTACAAAAATTAAAATTTAGGTGTATATTCCATTAATCCTAAATTAATAATTTGAAATGCGTTTGAAATATATTTAGTGAAAGAATAAATTGTATTTAGAATATATACATTTCTGCCTTAAATAATCAACAGAACTTAATATACTACCAAAATCAATCAAACAACCAACATAAAATAATTCTTTCATTGCATTAATCGATATCATATACTACAATTATTTCAAAATATTACTTCAACAAAACTACAACATAAAAAACCTATCACCGCTCCTAGTACTTATATCCATACCATTATGTGTATCAACAAAAGCTGAGTATCGTCTACCCTGTATTCAATAAAGCAGAATAACATATATCATATTTCTATTACTTTAAAGTCCCAATGAATATTGAATTTCGACATTAAATGTCCCATAAGGAGTTAATATGCTGTTAAACAAATAAATAAAAATCCTAGCCTTTTTGTGTAACAGCAATAACAGAAATTTTAATTGGTAAACGTTATCAGGAATACACTTTTTCAATAAGAACCTTATTTGACTATTAAGGTTAATTTTTACATAGGCATCTAGATAAATTTCCCGGTAATTGCGATGATATGAGTAATGAGCACAGAGAACGATTTCATCGGGATATGAAAACAATAAAATCACGCTACAAGTCATGGTGGTACAAACGAATGATGGATGACTACTGCTGGTATTTCAAACGGGAATTAAATAACGATGAACAAAGAAAGAGAAAAACTTTACGATAGTTTTTATGTTCATGAAGATTTTATTTCTGCTGTTATTTTATCAAAACATTTGATTAAAATACCTGTTGGCCTTGGGATATGCAATCGTGTTATTATTAAAGACTTATAGTTTGATTGTTATCACAAAAAGTTTATTTCTTAATTAGCAGACCAATATTTGTCAGTTTAAATACGTATTGGGAGGTTTCTACGTTTTTACTTTGAGATGTATTGATATCAGTCAATATCTTATTTACAGAAAACCAAAACAATTTTTTTCTTTTAAAAAATGAGGTTAACAAAGAGAAAATAAAGTAATTTTTATATTGAGCTTAAATTAGCCTAAAAGAATGTGTGGTGTCTCAACACTATTTCAGTTTTTTTTTTATTGTTGACCAGTGTAATAGTAATGCAAATTAACACATTAAGATAAATTATGTTAATAATGTGTTAAATTATCAAGTTGTAAAGGTTTATAAAGTGACAGAAATAAATACAATGAATTCTAATTAGTTCTCAAAATAGTAACAGGAATATTTGAGTAAGAAGAATAAAATGCACACCATTTTCAATGATATTCAATGATATTCAATGACATTCAATCGCAAATGACATTAATGAAATCAAAATTATAAAAATCTTAAAAACAATAATTGTGTATTAAGTCAAACAAGCAATGCTACAATCATAACTGAACAAATACACAAGTTTTTCTGAAATGTAACGGGACTGGGGGTGTCGTGTGAGCTATGGGAGAAAAATGACTAAGTGAATTTTATTATCATCTAGCATAAAGTCTTGGTTGTATACAGCTGTAATCTTATCTTCCTGAAATCATTCACATACGATAGTTGTGACAAGACAAATCATAGTGATGTGGATCCGATAGTGGGACCACCAAATAATAACTCGGACAACGGATAATAGATTTAATATATTGTATTTAACAAGGAAAAATATAACACAAGAGTGGTAGTAAGCCACGCTTACCAGGCGGGCGGCTCCCGTAACTACTGCCATGAGAGTATAAACCTTATGGTTTAAATAATGACTTGAAGAGTCCATAAGTGTCAGTGGGTACGCCCCCACAACGCGTAGTTGCTTCAACACGACAATGCGCCTGGTGACAACTCCCTGAGAGTCCGGTTGTTCGTAACCTAGAAAAATATCACCGCACCGGACCATTCTTCCTCTTCACCTGATATTGCTCTATGTAATGTTTTTCTTTTTCCCAATTTCAGAGGGAACATTAAATGGGCTTGTTTTGAATATGTGGAAGCTATCAAGAGAGTCGTAAAGACGGAACTGATGGTGCATCCAAAAAATGATCCTTCCAGCAAGGCATAATAGCCTGGCAGAGAAGGATAGAAAAAATGCATTAGACACGCGGAGTATTAGTTTGAAGCAGGAACTGTGTAGCGTTTTATTGAAAAATTAAAAAAATTGAAATAAATTGTTTGTCACACCAGATCCATTGCATATTACCAAAGGGAGAAGAAATTATTTAATTTTGCAAGGAATTAGAATCTACTTATTAAACTAAATAATCTAAGTGAGATAAAAGAATTTGAGCCTAACACTTACCATTACAAAAAGTGAAATCTCTTGCCAGAGATCAAATTCTAGTCATAATTCCATTTCACCCACATATCCTTTGGTAAGACACAATCTATTACTTTTATTCGGTCCACCTTTGGGATAAACAGCATGACAGACTGAGCTTTTTATCTTTGAGTGGCAAACATTCTAGAGGAAGGATGACAATGAATTAAAAAAACAAAATGACAAAATATACACTATCTTTTCGATGTACCACTAAAATAAAATTTCTTTCCGGTATACAGCTAAACTAACATCATAGCTTCCCAAGATACCCCTAATCTAATAACTTATCATCCCGATATACAGCTAAACTAATATCATATCTCCCTGATATACAGCTAAAATTACATCATATCTTCCCAATATACAGCTAATCTAATAACATATTTTCTTGATATACAACTAAACTAATAGCTTATTCTCCCTATATTCAGCTTAACTAATATCATATCTTCCCGACATACAGCGATTTTAATAACACATTTTCCCAATATACAACTAAACTGACCAGATCCAGAAGAATATATGCACCCAACTGAAAAAGCAAAACAAATGAAAATGCTGCAAAACTATTCACCCTTTAGAAACACTCGGATGAAATGGAACATAAAAGTAACTTCGGCATATAAAATTCTCTATTAGTCAGAATGATACAGAAATCCATGGTAATCTAATAATACAATTGTGAAAAATGTTGTATTTACGTTTCTACCTATAGAGGTTACAGCTTCAACGTTTGAAGTTTACTATAAGAGTTGCGATATAGGAAGCAAAAGAATGTGGAATCTCAAGATAACAATATTACTTTTTGCTTAGGTGTGATTGACATTGATGAAAAAGAATACAATATATCTATATTTCTGAGATTAGAAATTGTATCTATTTATACTATTTGCATCATTAGGACTGTTGTTCTCGTCTGTAGTTCTATATTCACGATATATAGACCGTGTACTGGTTTTCTTCAGCTGATACACGCTGGATTTTCGAATCGCCCTTTTTATTTAGTTCACGGTGGTAAATTATTCTAATACTACGTGCCATGTTTTTTATATATTTCAGTTTAAAATTTCATCATAAATCGCGGATTTAAAAAATAGATCCAGTTCCTTACTGTTTTTCCTGACACGTTTTATGCCTCTTTCTATTGAACTTAATAAAACTATATGAAAATACATGAAAAGTATATAAATCGACTATTCGACTTGAACGAATTGAAATTATATGCTAGAAAAATAACGATTTACTAAGTCTTCGAAACATTCGTCTTCATTCACAAGCGCTTGCAGAAACAATTTCTTTGATATCACTCTTGTAAGCAAAAAGAAGCATGAATGAATCAAGAAAGATATTGAATTACATTACCGTTAGAATATGGTTAAAACAGAGATAAAATGTTTTCTATCAGGTCTAATAGGAAAAATATATTAATAATCATGTCAAATTGTTTTGGTTGGTGCCGTTGGGGCTTTACTGATTTTGAAGATCACAAAAAATTGCCTTTTGTTAATGGGTGCTCTAGCTCACAAATACGTTTTGGAACTTTGGGAATTGCAAAAACATTTTTTTTATTTTTTGCATATATGTATAATAAATAAGTGTAATTATTATTATTGTCATTGTTATTTTTTATATTGCTATTATTATCATCAGGTTATCTGCAATAAAAAGCAATTTATTGCTCAGTAGGTAAATATGATATATGAGCCTTACACTAGCGCATCTGTATAGCTTATTAAGTATGGTAAAGGGATTACGATTTAGAAAGTCTTCGAAATAGTCATTATGTTTCATAAACGCTTGGAAAGATATAAAATTTGTACACAAGATCACGATAGATGCTAAAATACCTTTGAATAAGAATATGATGAAGCTGGAACTAGCGATCTACTCTATGTTTTGTAAGAGAAATTAAGGAAATGTATTGAGAAAGTATGTGGTTTTGATGTAATAGGTATCAGCTAGAAATTGGAAATCGGTAGAGCAGAGGTCGAATTACAGTCGAATTCGTTTCACTCATTTACTCACAAATATGTTTGAGAAGGGTATAAATACAACTCTTCTCCTTGTAGATATGAGTAAAATTGCAAGACATATTGGGTTCTATAGCCATGTTTGGCAACCAGTCTACCACAGAAAGCAATGGCAATCTACGGTGGGAAAAGCTTCTGCCTAGTCAGGATTCTTCCTGGAAAGAGACAGAATCATCCAAGTGTGTAAAACGTGTGGCCATGAACTGACTGAATAAGAAGCAGCTCAAATTATGTCTTTAGAGGTTGGCACACTAAGAAATACTTCTGCGAATAGTTCTGCGTCGAAAGATCTTTTTGGGGAAACCTAGAATCATAAGGAATATGCAGCTGTACATGTGTTGTGTCACTTAACGACAAGTAGAGCACAAATATTTTCTTTAATGGGATCGTTTGAAATTTCAGGCCGGAAGGTGAAAATAAATACTTATATTGATAGCAAATAATAATAATAATAATTATGCGATTGGAATTACAACAAGAATGACGTGCCTTTCTTAGGCTCCTGAAAAACGTAACGTTTTTTTTCTAATGAAAGTTTTTTCTACTATTTTAAAGATAAATTTTTCTTCGCATATTATTTAAATTATCTGTTCCTTCTTTAAGTGATCCTAATAGATCCTATGAGAAAATAGCAAGCATTTACAGCTATGAGGAAAGAGCAAGATTTCACAGACAAAACAAGATTTTTCAGACTGATACAAAGAGATTTTACAGGGAAATAGGTAAAAAAAAAGAATTGAAGTGACAGTCCCCACCAGAATGGAAGAAGTCACACAATTCTGGGAAAAGATATGGGCTTGCCCTAAAGAACATAGCAAGGAAGTACATTGGATTGCGCAAGAGATAGAACGAATGAAAAATAAACCAGAACAGACATGGTCTGGAATTACAGAAGATGATGTTAAATTTGCACTAAAAAAAGCACACAATGGGAAATTTCCAGGTATAGATAAAATTCCTAACTTTTGGCTATATTATTTAAATACAGCACATAAAAAACTAGCCAAAGAACTTCAAGAAATGGTTGACGATCCCACTAAAATTCCTGCATGGATGACCAAAGGAATTACATTTCTTCTACCCAAGAATGGTGACACAAACAACCCGAAAAACTACAGACCAATTACATGTCTTCCGACAACATATAAACTATTAACATCTATTTTAACAAAACAGACATATTTATTCTTAGAAAGAAATGACAGGATACCGCTTGAACAAAAAGGGTGCAAACGTGGCTGTTATGGTTGTAAAGACCAATTGCTAATTAACAAAATGATCCTGGAAAACTGCTACAGTACAAAGAAAAATCTTAGTACTGCCTGGATAGATTATCGAGAGGCATTCGATAGTGTGCCACATTCCTGGATTTTAAAGACTTTAAATATATACAAGATATCGCCCGTCATCATCAATTTCATCAAACAGTGCATGTCTATATGGAAAACAACCCTTTACCTCAATCATATAAATGGAACCTATAAGTCTGATGAAATAAAGATCAAAAGAGGTATATTTCAAGGTGATTCTTTATCTCCCTTACTATTCTGCATATCATTAATAGCACTAACCAGTCAACTTAATAAGACAGAATGTGGTTATAAAATAGGACAAAAGAAAATAAGCCATCTATTTTACATGGATGACTTGAAGTTATATGCTAAGAATGATAATGAGCTGGAAGGTCTTCTGCAAACTGTAAAATGCTTCAGCGAAGACATTGGAATGAAATTTAATTTGAATAAATGTGCTAAAGCTACAGTTTTACGTGGATCAATACAAGAAACATCCTCAATTAGCCTAGACCCTGCTGTAACAGTAAAAGAATTGAAACCAGAAGAAGCTTTTAAATACCTAGGTGTAAATGAGAGCGGAAACATTCACCATAAAAAAATGAAGGAAATAGTTCGTCAAGAGTACTATAGAATGCTACGAATGATATTAAAAACTGAATTAAATTCACAGAACAGAGTTATGGCCATTAATAGCCTTGCAATCCCAGTTGTCCAATATAGCTTTAACATCTTAAACTGGACTCTAAACGACATCAGGCGAATGGATGCTAAAACAAGAAAGCTTCTTTCTAAGCATAAGATGCATCATCCAAAGGCTGATGTAGACCGTCTATACATACCCCGTAAAGAAGGTGGAAGAGGTCTTATTCAGCTGGAATTGTCATACAAGACAACAACTATTGGCTTACTAACATACATAGAAACAACAAAGGATTGGATGATACAATTAGTAAGGCAACATGAAGAAAGAAAGAAAAAATATTCAATAATAAAAGAAGGCAGTAAATTCAAACAAGATTTACAGTTAGTAGATTCTGTAGAAAAGCAAGACAGAAGCCAAGAAACAACTATTGCGGCAAAAAAATATGAAAATGAAAGCCAAAGATAAAGCTCTTGAACAGATGAACAACGCTGGCAAGACAAATCTTTGCATGGCCAATATCCAACTCGACTATATTCTGTAAAAAATGGTTTAATTTCTATTTTTGTCTTCAGAAATTTAATTAAATCAACTTTTCAGTGTCAGCTGCTTGTGGTAAGTCAACCGGGATTCAGTCCATTTTTCAGTCTGTTTTTCGGGAATTTTTTGGAAATTATTTTTTTTCGTTTTTTGTTCGTCTCTGATTTTTTTTGTCACTTAGTTTGTGTAAATTATTTTGCAATTCAAGGTTATTTTCGACTTAAGATGAATAGTATCACGGTTCAATTATTTCCATTAGTTTTGTCTTGAAAAAGAGTTAAATTTCTGTCTTCGAGACATTCAATTCGTAACGGTTGGCCAGCGAACGCATGCTGCTTAACTCGACTATATTTTGTAAAAAATGGTTAAATTTCTATTTTTGTCTTCAGAAATTTAATTAAATCAACTTTTCAGTGTCAGCTGCTTGTGATAAGTCAACTTGGATTCAATCCATTTTTCAGTCTGTTTTTCTGTAATTTGGGGGAAATTTTTTTTTTCGTTTTTTGTTCGTCTTTGATTTTTTTTTCTTTTTTGTCACTTAGTTTGCGTAAATTATTTTGCAATTCAACGTTATTTTCGACTTATACAAAGTTAAAACTTTGTAAACGAAATGTGTCCCTGAACTCTCCTCTGTCCTTTCTAATTTCTATAACCTCTGCCTCTCTGCTTCCTGCTTGCCTGCCTGTTGGAAATCTTCCTCTGTAGTTTCTATATTTAAAAACACTGGAGAACCCTATGACCCTGCAAATTACCGCCCTATCAGCCTTTTTCCGATCTTTGGCAAAGTGTTCGAAACCATTATCAACGCCGAGGTGTTTCAGCATCTCACAGCACACAGGCTCCTCTCGGACAAGCAATATGGTTTCCACTTCACCAGGTCTACTGCTGATATGCTAACGACCATCACCGAGTACATATACCAGGCACGCGACAGGAATGGCGAAGCCCGAACCGTTGCATTGGATATATTTAAGGCGTTCGACATGCTGGCCTTCTATGTAAACTGCGGAGCTATGGTATAACTGGACATTTGTTTCAACTAATCCAGTCATTCCTCTCTAACAGCACAATGCCTCCCAGAACTACCATACAAACGTAGGTGACCCCCAAGGCTCCATCTTAGATCCTACACTCTTCCTGATATACATTAATGATCTTCCTGATTCCATATGAACCCAAGTAGGTTTGTACGCCGATGACACCACAGTTTACTCTCGCCTCCTACAAAAATCTGGTGTAGGCGTCAAAGCTAACCTCGCAGCCGAGATTGAAAAAGACCTCCAATCCATAGTGGACTGCGGTAAGAAATGGCTAGTAATATGATGTAAAATTAAATAATAATAATAATAATAATAATAATAATAATAATAATTATTATTATTATTATGTCATTTTTCATCATATTTCGATTTCTGCATTGGTCTCACTACCAACCAAGTCTGCGGGGAGACCTAAGGCAGGTAGTGGCGTGTTGTTATGACTCCATTTCATGTTTTTCTATCCTCCCTATCATCCCCAGCATTACATAGATAACGTTTTCCTTAGTGTGTGGGCTGTACTTAATAATACAATTTTTTGTATATCTCTTAAGCTGGGGTTTCCAGGGATTCTTTCAATGTGTTGTTTTGTTCCATTTTTTATCATTCCAAGTGCACCTACTATCACTGGCACAACTCTTGTTTTCAATTTCCACATTTTTTCTATTTCAATTTCCAGGTCTTTATATTTTGACAGTTTTTCAAATTCCTTGATTGCTATGTTACAATCCGCTGGACAAGCCATATCAATTAATAGACAAGTTTTCTCCTTCTGGTTTTTAACAATAATGTCTGGCCTGTTTGCTTCAATTTTTCTGTCTGTGTAGATGGTGTAATCCCATAGAATGGTTACATCTTCTATTTCTGTAACCGGTGCTGGATGATGTTCATACCAGTGTTTGTTTACAGCTTTTCCATAATGTTTGCACATTGCCCAATGTAAATATTGCCCAACTCTATCGTGGCGATTTTTATATTCGTTTGGGGCAAGCACAGAACAGCCTGAGATTAGGTGGTCTATTGTTTCTTGGTGTTTATCACAAAACCTGCATTTTGGATCCATATTATTATGCATAATATTTGCCTGAAAGTTTCTCGTGAAAAGACTTTGGTCTTGTGCTGCAAGTATAAATCCTTCAGTTTCAGACTTTAATCCAGATGCACGTAACCATCGATGAGTATTAACTTTGTCAACATTGGATTTATTGGCACGTACTGGATATTGGCCATGCAGAGGTTTGTCTTGCCAGCGCTGTTTCATCTTTTCAAGAGCTTTATCTTTGGCTTTCATTTTCATATTTTTTGCCGCAATAGTTGGTTCTTGGCTACTGTTTTGCTTTTCTACAGAATCTACTAACTGTAATTCTTGTTTGTATTTACTGCCTTCTTTTATTATTGAATATTTTTTCTTTCTTTCTTCATGTTGCCTTACTAATTGTATCATCCAATCCTTTGTTGTTTCTATGTATGTTAGTAAGCCAATAGTTTTTGTCTTGTATGACAATTCCAGCTGAATAAGACCTCTTCCACCTTCTTTACGGGGTATGTATAGACGGTCTACATCAGCCTTTGGATGATGCATCTTATGCTTAGAAAGAAGCTTTCTTGTTTTAGCATCCATTCGCCTGATGTCGTTTAGAGTCCAGTTTAAGATGTTAAAGCTATATTGGACAACTGGGATTGCAAGGCTATTAATGGCCATAACTCTGTTCTGTGAATTTAA
Organism: Ascarosepion bandense; assembly: GCA_037127315.1. Classification (NCBI taxonomy): domain Eukaryota; kingdom Metazoa; phylum Mollusca; class Cephalopoda; order Sepiida; family Sepiidae; genus Ascarosepion; species Ascarosepion bandense. The sequence goes on from JBBBDQ010000259.1 coordinate 664,543, forward strand.
TTCAGTTTTTAATATCATTCGTAGCATTCTATAGTACTCTTGACGAACTATTTCCTTCATTTTTTTATGGTGAATGTTTCCGCTCTCATTTACACCTAGGTATTTAAAAGCTTCTTCTGGTTTCAATTCTTTTACTGTTACAGCAGGGTCTAGGCTAATTGAGGATGTTTCTTGTATTGATCCACGTAAAACTGTAGCTTTAGCACATTTATTCAAATTAAATTTCATTCCAATGTCTTCGCTGAAGCATTTTACAGTTTGCAGAAGACCTTCCAGCTCATTATCATTCTTAGCATATAACTTCAAGTCATCCATGTAAAATAGATGGCTTATTTTCTTTTGTCCTATTTTATAACCACATTCTGTCTTATTAAGTTGACTGGTTAGTGCTATTAATGATATGCAGAATAGTAAGGGAGATAAAGAATCACCTTGAAATATACCTCTTTTGATCTTTATTTCATCAGACTTATAGGTTCCATTTATATGATTGAGGTAAAGGGTTGTTTTCCATATAGACATGCACTGTTTGATGAAATTGATGATGACGTGCGATATCTTGTATATATTTAAAGTCTTTAAAATCCAGGAATGTGGCACACTATCGAATGCCTTTCGATAGTCTATCCAGGCAGTACTAAGATTTTTCTTTGTACTGTAGCAGTTTTCCAGGATCATTTTGTTAATTAGCAATTGGTCTTTACATCCATAACAGCCACGTTTGCACCCTTTTTGTTCAAGCGGTATCATGTCATTTCCTTCTAAGAATAAATATTTCTGTTTTGTTAAAATAGATGTTAATAGTTTATATGTTGTCGGAAGACATGTAATTGGTCTGTAGTTTTTCGGGTTGTTTGTGTCACCATTCTTGGGTAGAAGAAATGTAATTCCTTTGGTCATCCATGCAGGAATTTTAGTGGGATCGTCAACCATTTCTTGAAGTTCTTTGGCTAGTTTTTTATGTGCTGTATTTAAATAATATAGCCAAAAGTTTGGAATTTTATCTATACCTGGGAATTTTTAATTGTGTGCTTTTTTTAGTGCATATTTAACATCATCTTCTGTAATTCCAGACCATGTCTGTTCTGGTTTATTTTTCATTCGTTCTGTCTCTTGCATAATCCAATGTACTTCCTTGCTATGTTCTTTAGGGCAAGCCCATATCTTTTCCCAGAACTGTGCGACTTCTTCCATTATGGGGGGTACTGTCACTTTAATTCTTTTTTTACCTATTTCCCTGTAAAATCTCTTTGTATCAGTCTGAAAAATCTTGTATTGTTTGTAGAATCTTGCTCTTTTCTCATAGCGTCTTATTCTTTGAGCCTTCAGTTGGATTTTTTGTTTTATTTTTTTTTTATTTGATAAGATTTGATTTTCATTCCTGATGTTATATTTTCTTTCGGCTCTTCTGCTTTTCCTAGTTCTTACATTTATTCCACTACTCAGTTCATCCAGTACTGACAGTTCACTTCTAAGTTGTTCGATTTCTTCTTCTATTTTTTTTTCCAAGGTGGATCTTCACGTCTACAAGACTACCTTGTTTTTATTTTGATATTCAATTTTTTTTGTTGCTGCTGTTGCTGATGCATATATTATTTCGTTAAGATTTGTATGAGGGTCTTCATCCAGTATTGATTTGAGTGCTGCATTGTAGAGTTTAATAGTTCGGAGGTTATGTTTTGTTGATTGTAATTTTGGGAGCTGTTCACGTTCCTCCATTGTAATATTTTGTATTTGACTTAGATGGTTTTTTATTTCTATCTTGGCTTCCTGTATATTGTTCTTATTTTCCGTCAAATAATTATCTTCGATGTGTTCTGAACTCGTTTTATTTTTGTCTTTTAACTGACTCAGATCACACCTTTCCAGCACTTTTAAACTTACAGCATTATCTTCGCAGTGATTTGCGTGTTTCACGGTTTCTACATTATGACCTGTGATTTGTTTGATGTTATTACTTTTTATTTCTGATTCCGGTTTCTTTTCATATTTTGTTGATTTATCTCTTCTTGTTACAATTCTTTTAATTTCATTGATTTCAGCCTCTGTCAGTCGGTTATTACGAATAATGTACCTACGCACATTGCCTAATTTATTTTCGTCAATATATTTTCTATTTGCTTGACCAACTTTTTCACGCCAAATGTCATATGTTTGGCGAGTCACGTTTTTTTGAGGTTTGAGTAACGCTTCATGAAATGCAGTCATAACGACTTTGTTCTCCTCACGAGACCATTTTATTTTTTCTTTCTTTAAATATACGGTTGTAGATCTAGCTGGTGAATTTTCAGGACCATCGTTAGGATTATCCTGGTTGTGGGGACCTGAAGATTCATTCTTTGTGTAGGAGTTTTTTCCTATGGCAGATTTTTCGACCTCAGGTAGGTTCCCTCCTGAAGGACGGGCTCCCTGTTTATCCACTGGAAGAGCCATACTGGACTTTTTATTTCTATTTGTATTTTTCATGTTTTTCCCACGAGTGACGCACGGGACCAGAAGTCCACCCAAAGTTGCCCGCCACTTTGGGTAACGGTCTTTTACAAACAGGGTCCCGAAGCCTGTAGGGGATCGTTTGTGACCACATAACGCAGTAGCCATTCACTCCTCGGCACGATTAACACCTTGAGTTGCGGGTTGTTGTTCGGAGTTTTCCTTCTCCTAAATGGGCTGCCAAGCAACATCTGACATAGGCGCGATTGGAATTCAAGGAGAAAGACGCTGGTTTAAAAAAAAAAAAAAAAAAACCCTTTGGCGTAGCAACGGCTCAACGAAATAACACATCAATACTAGAGTATTTTGTTAAAAAAAAAAAAATTTATGAAATATCGACAGCTAAAGGAAATATAATACGGATGATTTTATTTAGGTTCATTTAAAGAGCAAATAGATAAATTAATTAAAATAAAACAGAATTTCATAAAAAAAAAAAATTTCGATAATATCTGAAGAAAAAAAAATCCTGTTTGTATTAAAACAGAATTTCATATTGAGAAAAGGAAAAATTCAAATAGAGAGACGCTGGTTAAAAAAAAAAAAAAAAAAAAAAAACAAACATACTTGGGCGTAACAGTCATTCAACGGAAAAAAAAATGTAATAATTTGTTCGTCCACTTTATCATCTATTTTTTCAATAAAGTCGTGGGTCAAAAATAGGGTTTAAGGAAATTAAATCAATAGATAAATAAAAATAAATATATCATTAATACGTAGACTTTCTATAAAATAATACCATATAAATTGTTTTTCATCGGATTTAATTTATTTTCTTGTTTTGTTTTGTTTTTAAGAAAATTATAATAGTTAAAAAAAAAATTATTATTATTATTATGTCATTTTTCATCATATTTCGATTTCTGCTTTGGTCTCACTACCAACCAAGTCTGCGGGGAGACCTAAGGCAGGTACTGGCGTGTTGTTATGGCTCCATTTCATGTTTTTCTATCTTCCCTATCATCCCCAGCATTACATAGATAAAGTTTTCCTTAGTGTGTGCGCTGTACTTAATAAGACAATTTTTTGTATATCTCTTAAGCTGGGGTTTCCAGGGATTCTTTCAATGTGTTGTTTTGTTCCATTTTTTATCATTTCAAGTGCACCTACTATCACTGGCACAACTCTTGTTTTCAATTTCCACATTTTTTTTCTATTTCATTTTCAAGGTCTTTATATTATGACAATTTTTCAAATTCCTTGATTGCTCTGTTACAATCTGCTGGACAAGCCATATCAATTAATGGACAAGTTTTCTCCTTCTGGTTTTTAACAATAATGTCTGGCCTGTTTGCTTCAATTTTTCTGTCTGTGTAGATGGTGTAATCCCATAGAATGGTTACATCTTCTATTTCTGTAACCGGTGCTGGGTGATGTTCATACCAATGTTTGTTTACAGATTTTCCATAATGTTTGCACATTGCCCAATGTAAATATTGCCCAACTCTATCGTGGCGATTTTTATATTCATTTGGGGCAAGCACAGAACAGCCTGAGATTAGGTGGTCTATTGTTTCTTGGTGTTTATCACAAAACCTGCATTTTGGATCCATATTATTATGTATAATATTTGTCTGAAAGTTTCTCGTGAAAAGACTTTGGTCTTGTGCTGCAAGTATAAATCCTTCAGTTTCAGACTTTAATCCAGATGCACGTAACCATCGATGAGTATTAACTTTGTCAACATTGGATTTATTGGCACGTTCTGGATATTGGCCATGCAGAGGTTTGTCTTGCTAGCGCTGTTTTTATTATTATTTTTATTATTATTATTATTATTATTATTATTATTATTATTATTATTATTATTATTGTTGTTGTTGTTATTCTTGTCGTTTTTTCTGTTGTGATTATTATCTTCAAGATATTTGTAATGATGTAACACCCCAACGGTCCGTCCTAACAATTTCTCCGGCAGCCGTTCCCCACGCTGTGTTGTTGCCGGGATTTTGTTGAAAATGTCGGAGGCTCAAGCTTATAGATTGACTATAAGGAACGAACTTCCACAACTGGATGAGTTGAAAGGATGCTTTATTCGTTTAGAGTTAGTCTTTTCGGTTGGGGCAGGCGAATGTGACACACAGCTATAACTCTAATCAATGTAGATCAACAAATCCGAACTGAACGAAACAAGACGAACGGAGATCCTTACTTCAAGCTCGCACCCGGCTGAACTCCTCTCACTTAACTGACTGACTCACTTAACTGACTTCTATTTACTTAAATGAAAATCCGGAAATCCGGAAATGCTTTAGACCACCGGTAACAAACATTGGCGACTGTAAGTCTGAAATTTCAGTTATCTTTTTATTTTTATCTTAATAAAGCTTCCGCCGGAAAATTTTTAATGTGTGGTCAAGATACAGTAAAGGACAACCTTTGACAGGGTCACTCGAAAACCTACCTGCTGAACTTTATCACTGAGTCAAATATTTACCGGAAGAGTCGTAGGATTTAAAACTGTAATCGGATACCGTTGTCTCTTCCACAATTTTCCTCATAAAAGAAAAAGCGTTTATTTATTTATTTTTTCCTCTTCTTTTTCACTTTTGTTAAATATGTTTTTAAACTATTTTCTATTCTAATCTATTTTCTATTTTAATCTATTATAATAAAATACATATATGCCTAGTTATCGTGTCACATTACCTCCCCCAACGGATCTTGTCATTTAGGTCAATAAATTACAATAAACAAAAAAAAAACATGACACGATGCTTCTTCATGTCGGTACGCCATTACCACAAAAATTATTTTGATCCCCCAGGGATATTCTCCTTCTCTCCACAAACATCAATCATGAAATTTCTTATTAATCCATACCATTTCTTTGTATTTCCTCAACACATTTTTCTTATTATTTCAACAACCAATTCTTCAATTTTTGTCTTCGTAGCCGGTGGCATCATTGAATCCACGCAGTTGGTTTATCGCTACGTACGAGGGTCATTTCTTCGTTAAAGAACTCCTTTTTCAACTTAGTGTTTTACTTCCCGCTTTACTTGTTCCCTTCTATTCCTGGAAGAGACCCCGCTTCCTGTTACCATTTTCCGGCCACAAGTCTCTGGGCCTTTCCTGCATCACCCCCCCCCAATGAAACCTTGACATGATGGAAGTTTGCTGAGGACGTCCCCTCCCAATGGGGTCAATGGCGCCCGAAAAATGATTGAAGCATAGTTTACACAATAAATTCAAGAGAGGGGTGTTTCAACCCTCTCTCCCAAAGAAGAAAAGAAATTTATAAAAAAATTAATTAACACAAGTTGACAAAATAGTCATAACACCTCGCTGCCGCACTTGAAAGGGACCTCCAATCCGTAGTGATCTGGGGTAGGAAATGGTAGGAAATGGTTGGTAAATTTCAATGCCTCCAAAACAAAGCTGTTATCAACTAACCACCATAGACAATCGCATCTACCTCCCATTAGCATGGGACAGGCTAGCCTCCCAGAGAGTAAAATACTACGCCTCCTTGGCCTTACACTCTCGGCGGACCTCAAATGGAATGACTATATTGAATCCATTGCCAAATCTGCTGCTATGAAAGTCGGCTCTCTGTGCAGGGCCCGGAAATTTTTCCCACCTGAAACTATTCTGCACATATACAAATCTACCATCCGCCCGTGTATTGAATATTGCCGCCATATCTGGTCGGGTGCCCCTGCTGCTCTCCTTGGGCTTCTTGACAAAATACAAAGGAGGATCTGTAACGTGGTTGATACTGACTTGGCAGACCGGCTGCAGCCGCTCTCACACCGGCGTGATGTAGCTTCCCTGTGCCTCTTCTACAAGTACTTTCATGGCTTCTGCTCCGATGAGCTTAGATCACTGGTGCCGCCTAAGCACGAATTTACACGAGATACCAGATTAGCAACTAGGTCCCACCCTTTTACAGTTAAACAAATAAGATGTAACCGTAAATTCTACTCCAACAGCTTCTTTTCTCGCGCTTCCCGCCTGTGGAACTCCCTTCCACAAGTCTGCTTTCCCGACAGTTACAATCTCCAGGTGTTTAAATGTAGGGTCAATAAACACCTCCTATCACACTAACTCCCAACTATTCTCACAACACTCTCATCTACCCAACCCTCATTCTCGGTATCCTCACCCGCCTATCACCCACCCTCTGTTATTTCCTATATTTAACCAGCCTTTCTCCACTCTACGTAGCCCCCTGCACAGTAGTGGCAGTGACATGCCTTGCTCGGGGTGAAACGCTTATAAAAAAAAAAAAAACTCTGAGCAAGTCTATAAATATAGGAGCGATGTAACTGCTCCTCATTATCAGTCTTTTTTAAAGTTCTCCAAACATATTCCATTTTCCCTCTCTTTTTTTTTCTTTAAAAAAAAACTACAAAAAAAGTAAATAAATGTTCCTAAAATGTTTCTTTCTGTTTTTCTGCAAAATTATTTTTTTCATCATCATCATCCTTTTTTCTTCTTTCAAAGAAAATAACAAAAAAATAATTAAATGTTTCTAAAATGTTTCTGTTTTACTCAAAAAAAATTTTTTTTTTCACCATCATCCTTTTTTTAAAATTTTTTTCAAAACATTTTTTGTCGTTGTTGTACACACTCACTTAGTTTTTCTCTCTGTCATTTATTTTCACAAATAATGCTTTTTTTTAAGTAATAACACATACTATTCTTTTACCCACTTTTTCAAACAGTCTTTTTTTTTATTCTTCTCTTTATTTTTTTGCCCACACCGTTGTTTCTTGCTCTCTCTCGTCCTCTTATTTTTTTTTCGTACACATCTTTTTCTCATTATGAGTCTCTTTTTCAACCAAACATATTCCATTTTTCTTTCTTTTTTTTCTTTTGAACAAAACAACAAAAAAATTCAATAAATGTTTCTAAAACGCTTCTTTCTGTTTTTCCCAAAAATATTTTTTTCATCATCATCATCTTATTTTTTTTAAACAAAACAAGTAAATAAATGTTTCAAAGATGTTTCTTTTTGTTTTTCTCAAAAATATTTTTTTTCATCATCATCATTTTTTTCTTTTTCAAAACATGTTTTTGTCGTTGTTGTACACACTCATTTAGTTTTTCTCTCTCATTTTTTTCACGAATAGTGCTTTTTCTTTTCTTCTTTTTTTTTTTAATAACGCACACTATTCTTTTACCCTCTTTTTTTCAAACAGTCCTTTTTCATTCTTCTCTTTTTTTTCACACCGTTTACGTTGTTCCTATATCCCTTTTCCTTTAATTTTCTTTTCAAAATTCGTACTTTTTATCTCAAAATAGTCACACATTTTTTTTTCCAATTCATTTTTTTGTACGCGCACAGTTGTTTCTTGCTCTCTCCCTTCCTATTATTTTTTTCCATTTTATTTTGTACACACCTTTTTCTCATTATCATATTCCATCTTCCTTTCTTTTTTCCTTTTAACCAAAACAACAACTAAAAAAGTAAATAAATGTTCCTAAAATGTTTCTTTCTGTTTTTCTCAAAAAATTTTTTTCATCATCATCCCTTTTTCTTTTCAAACAGTCATTTTCAGTCTTCTCCTTGTTTTGTTTTGACCAGACAAAAAGGGAGTAAATAATTCTGCTTACCTTACGGTGCTTGTTGATAACGGGTTCCCTTTCCTTTGTTTCTTGTTTGTTTGTTTTTCACACCATTCGCGTTGTTTCTATCTCTCTTTTTCTTTTCTTTTTTTTTTCAAGATTTATACTTTTTCTCTCAACGTACTCACACATGTTTTTCTTAATCAATTCATTGTCCCCTTTTTCTTTTCTTTTCTTTTTTTTTTTCGATCGTACGGCCGTTAGTGTCAACCGTTCTTCTGCCTGCGAGAATTTTGGCCTGACGAAAAGGGAGTAAATAATTCTGCTTACCTTACGTTGCTTGTTGAAAACGGGTTCCCTTTCCTTTCTTTGTTTTTCTTTCTTCTTTTTCTACCCTTGAAGCTTACACCAAGCAATCAGAATTTGGCTGTGAGAATAGTTCTTTCTTCGCTTTCCTTTCCTCCGTTCGTCCTGTCTCGTCCAGTCGCGTCGGTTCGTCGAAATCCAAACTTAGCATCCAGTGGCACTTCCGTGGGTTCCAAATCCTGCAGTCACGGCACCAATTGTAACACCCCAACGGTCCGTCCCGAACAATTTCTCCGGCGGCCGTTCTCCACGCTGTGATGTTTGCCGGGAGTTTGTTGAAAATGTCGGACGAACAGCTAGGGGTACAAGATTGAACTATAAGGAACGAACTTCCACAACTTGGATGAGTTGAAAGGATGCTTTATTCGTTTAGAGTTAGAGCTGTGTGTCACATTCGCCTGCCCCAACCGAAAAGGCTAACTCTAAACGAATAAAGCATCCTTTCAACTCATCCAAGTTGTGGAAGTTCGTTCCTTATAGTTCAATCTTGTACCCCTAGCTGTTCGTCCGACATTTTCAACAAATTCCCGGCAAACATCACAGCGTGGAGAACGGCCGCCGGAGAAATTGTTCGGGACGGACCGTTGGGGTGTTACAATGATAAAGTGTTTAAAGTTTAGTGGGTAAATGTGACGTATGGACCACTCACTAGTGCATCTACATTGCACACAGAAAGCTTACAACTGTGACATTTTCCAACATGACTCCCTTTTTCACTGATTTCTTGCTAGAACTTTTTCTGTTGAACTTAATCGATATGATATGTATAACAAAATAAATGAAAAGTATATAAATCGTCTATTCTACGTGAAAAAAATACTGTTTAATATATAAAAGGGGCACCTATAAAGATACGAATATCCATGAAATATAACATTTAAAATGATTCAAATCTGTCGGATTAATAGCAATCTATTCCAATAAATATATAGATTTATATAATAAGAAAATAATACATTTTCATTTTACAAGTATTAAACAATTTCTTTCATTTAAAGCAATGAGTGTCTCTTCTAGTGATTTACTAAATGTAGCTCAGATGTTTCACGAGAGCGAAAGTATGGGACACCCAGTGAGGATCGAAAACAATGCCAGACAAAATTGTTAATCAGTCAAACAAATGTTGAAAGTCCCACCAGCGTTCTTGATATAGTGTTTTCTTTTGTCATTTTATGCAATAAAAACGGAATAGTCCATTATTTATCTTAGGTAATGGCAGGGCGTAACGTACATGGTAACTAGGTAAATAAATAACATTAAAACAAGCTGAAGTATATGAAAAGAAAGAAACGAAAGAAAAAAAGAAAGACCCGTGAATCTCTCTCGCATTAGAAATATTGCAGGTTGTTTGGTTGGTTGTTTTTGTTTAGCAGCATATCAACAACACTCTGGGTTATTTAGTTTCCAAATGTAAATATTTTGTACGAGATATTAATTATATTTATTTTATTTTTTTGGAGATAATAATGATTGTTAGTGATGAAAGTCGTTACCATACAGTAGTTACAGAGAAGAAATAGATTCATGCCTTGTCCGAAATGTAATTGCACGTAAATGACTATAACGAAAACAACTGGAATTCGAACTTGGCTCTTCTATTAACATTCTGAACCGTTATCCATTACACCACCCGTACATCCGAGCTTACAGTACCTGGTATACCCAAACGGTCATCAAAGTACTGACCAGGCTTAACTTCGGTGATGAAATGAAAAACGATTTTTCAAAGTGATGTGGCCGTAAGCCAAATTCTGTAGGGAAAGATGACTGACTGAGTCGATTTCTTGTCACATAAACTCCAGTGTAAGCTATAATTTAATGTTGGTGTGAACGTTCAATATGCGGAAATAATATAAGCGTACATTAGAAAATGTGGTCCTGCTTGATGAAAAATATGGTAATTTTCAATAGATGCGTCAAGTAAACAAACAAGAACCGTCGTTTTATGAAAATTGTATTTCTATTCTCAATAAAGTTGACGTATGTGCAAAGTCAGTTACGTAACACATAAATCAGCTGAAGCAAGCATCTCGACGTGGGGTAATGGTTAGCAAGGTTGTCTTGCTTGATCTTATTACAACAAAGTAGTAAGTTCGATCCTCACTGGGTACCCCACAATTTCGGCCTTGTGTCTTAGAAAATCAATATAAATTAGTTGAAAACGAGTAAAAAATAGATCTTATTAACAGAACATTTATTTCTCATGTTCTATCTGAGGCTTGGAGTACATGTCTCAATCCTTACGGCTTTAAAATAAGTTAATATATGCATTGAATTAATATATGCATTGAATTGAATTAATATATACATGCTTTCCTTTAACTCTCAAATAAAGAAGACTTCTCCTTCTTGATTTTTTTCTTGACCAACCATCCTCAACCATTCCTTTACTAACCTACACTTCTGGTATACGAGAATTTACTTTTTTATGTTTGACTGGGATTGACAATGCATGTTTCTAATAGGCATGTTGAAATAGCTATTCCCCGAATGTAATTCGAATTTACAGATGAAATAAATGAATATCTGCTCTGTAACTTAAACTTACATTAAGCTCTGTTTGATCCGTTTTAATATTTGACCGATATTACTATGATCCTTTGGGATTATTTACCGAACTTCTTCTGTATCTTTTTCAGCTGCTAAACACACACACACACACACACACACACACACACACATATATATATATATATATAGAGAGAGAGAGAGAGAGAGAGATCGATAGATAGATAGATAGATAGATAGATAGATAGATAGATATTTCTCGTTTATTCGAGCCAGTAGATATGAATAAATATCTTGTTCAATTATAAAAAAAATAACAGTCTAACTTAAATACGAGCATCCATTAAAGAAAGTTTGAACAAATATATAAATATGTTGAATTTAATCAATTCTGTAACTGATTTCGTAGAAGAATTGTCATTGTTTATTTTGTTTTAATTAAGATACGAAAACAGAGCAGATATGAATATATACCAAAATTAGTCATCCACAGATAAGCCTGTTTCGCTGTATTACAGCTCATCAGTGTGGCTAAACATCTACATCTGGCTGGGTTCGAAACTCGACCGATTTAGTGTTAGTCATAATCGCATAGAATCAGAGAATGGAAGTTTTAGTTCGTTATATACAAGCGGTGTATACACATGCCAGTCATTGAAAGAACTCAGTAAAACAGTTTATCTACTCGAATACGAGCAGCCGTTCAAATAATACTTAAACAAATAAATTATATATATATATATATATATATATATAGAGAGAGAGAGAGAGAGAGAAGAGAGAGGGAGTGAGAGAGATGGTAGCATCGAATATTATATCAGACGTTTGTTTAAATTTATTTTTCACTTGCCTATTTCCTTGTTCGTTAAAGTTTTAAGATAAGACATATAATGATGTATAGACCTACTTACAGGCATCCAATTATGAAGATCTTTATATTTAGTACAGAAACTTATGCGCACCATTTTTGAACGTTCATGTATCTTTAACCACTTCTGACATTATATGCACCCAGAATAAGAGTTATTGTCACTTCATCCAACGAAAAATGGCAGTTTAAAACCCACAGATGTAAGTAATCTTTAAATAGTATAATAATTACAAGGAAAAGGATTTTGGAAGTAGCATTACTTATATTTCTATACAATACCTTGAATTAACGGAGCATAGGAAGAACGAATTGAAGAATCAGAAGTACATATTTCAATGTTAATCGGGTTTGTTAGATACACGTACGTACAAATACACTTGGAAAGGCATGAATCCATTTCTTCACCCGTCAGCTATGGATATATATCATGAGAGGATTCTATAGCCTACAGGTGTAACCGGTATGTGAGAAGAACAAACCTGAATTCAAAACCTCCAACTATGGGTTAATAAGTCTCACCAAACCGCAAATGTTCAAGCATTGTGAGCACGTCTGAAACACTGAATGTATTGAACATCGGGAGGAAGTTCGTCCAACAGGGAGAAGAAGGTCGTAGATTTGGATTTGACAATGCCTTTCAAATATATAACATCTTTATATAATAACTTCTTCTAAGAAAATTAGATTATTACCATGTAAGTAATTGAAAGGTAATCAATGACCAAAAACTTCTATCTGTGCTAAAGTCTGTAAATTCTTACCGAAAATTATTTTATGAATTTAACACAATTCGCAATAAAATGATTTATCATGAAAAACCAGAATCACAACAGAAATTTATGAATGTAATATTTAAGATTTAAAAATCTTGTATATTTAAAAAACTGGGTTTTCTTTTTTTTTTTCATAAATGAACACGAATATACAGCGTGCGACAAAAGTAACACCCTTTTTAATTGCGGAAGAAATAGAGCCTATTGTTACAGAGAAAGATGTAAAACCAAACATTTTATTTGTTTTTATAGCTTCTATGTGTATAAATTTAGATTTTTTGGTATTGTACTTATATAACGAGTAAGCTTGTGGTATCAAAAAATGACGTCAAAATATTTATATCGATGTGCTGTCTAAAAAGAAGACAACAAATATATTGAGATACCTACTTTTGAGTATCTTACATTAAGACATAATAAAAAATATAATCCCCGCCTCCTGAGCGCGACACACACACACACACACACACACACACACACACACACACACACACACACACATATATATATATATATATATATATATATATATATATATATATTCCTATACAGCGATATTAATGCAAAAAAGCCACTGTAAAAAGGTAAACATGTAACAACAGCTTTAATAACCAGTAGTAAAAAGAATAAACTCAGCCGCTGTTGCCTCGCGATTCACTCTCTAAGGAACTGGCCTAACGCTACCTCGCTATTATCTCTCTACCCATGAGTATGACAAGATATATATATATATATATATATATATATATATATATATATATATAGCGGTGTTTATTATATTGCCAACGATTTTTATGTAATATTATGATGCATGGTTTTTATTTCATGTAGTTTAAATATATATGGCCATAGGATTAATGAAGGCTCTATAAGTAAAGACTGTTCAAATTTAATGGCAAAAACAATAACAACTAAGTTAAAGTTACTTGCTATTTACCAGCAGAATTTAACATTCGTCAACTGCAAAGTCAAAATATCACAACATTAGTTGAGGCTCCCACAATGAGAGCATACTTACTGTCATGTATGTGAAAATTAGTTAAACGTCACGCTATTACTCAAATCTTCCACTATCAGGAAACAACTCGACATTATCATCAGATTCTCTCTACAAGGTCTACATTCTTATGGTTCATAATAATGTTAAATACTTTCCGGCCTGACTGTACAGGCTCATGCCAAGTTTTGGTGTAGAAGCCACATCCCGGTAGCGTTTGTTTACATTTTTATACACTGTTTTCCTGCATACTGGAAGTCTCCTACTGTCGTTACTGTATTTAAGAACTCTTTTGAACATTCAGACCCATCCAACTATCACCCTATCAGCCTTCTACTAATTTTAGGGAAAGTGTTCGAGGTCATTATTAAGGCTGAAATAGTTCAACATCTTACTGCCCATAAACTATTCTCTAACAGACAGTATGGCTTCCGCTTTGCCAGGTCCACGGCCGACATGCTACCGACCATCAAGAGAGAATATGTTTTAGGCCCTTGAGGAAACGGCGAGGCTGGTGCTGTTAATCTGGATATCTCCAAGGCTTTTGACAGGTTTTGGTACGCTGGTCTTGTATGCAAGCTACGGGTTTACGGTATTAGCGGACGCTTACTTGATCTGATCCAATCTTTTCTATATAATCGCACGATGAAGGACGTTTTGAATGAGCATGCCTCCACATCCTGGTGTATACTCTATCCTAGACCCGATCCTCTTCCTTATTTACATAAATAATCTCCCAGACGAAATCGTGCCAAGTAGACTTCTACGCAGATGACACCACAATTTACTACCGCATCAGTAAGAAATCCGGAGTGGCGGACAAACATAACCTCTCTGCTGATCTTGAGAGGGATCTACATTCTGTGGTGAATTGGGGTAAGAAGTGGCTTGTATATTTCAATGCGTCTAAGACCAAGCTGTTGTCTGTCAATCATCACAGGCAACCTCTCCTGCCTTCCTTGGACCAAGAGAGTCTCCCTGACAGCAATACACTGGGCCTCCTGCGCCTTACCTTCACTTCCGATCTCAAATGGAAACATTACATTGAGTCAATAGCTAAATCCACTGCTAGGAAGGTTGGGTCACTGTGTAGGGCCAGGATGTTTTTTTCCGTCTGAATCCATCCTGCATATATACAAATCAACCATTCGTCCGTGCATGGAGTACTGCTGTCATGGTCATATTACATTGACATATTAATGGTGAAGGGATAAGAAATTGGAATCTAAAAAAAATAAGAAAATAAAAAAAAATAATTTAAAGAAAATTAAAAAAAAATATAATAGTCAATCTATCCGTTTTAATCTCAGTTACTAACACACCACTAAATAATCATAATTATTCTAATTTTTCTGTTAATAATACAATAATAATACAATATAACGTTAATAATGTAGGGAAAATATTCGATCAACGGTTCATTTAAAATATAACGTTAATAATGTAGGAAAATTGTTCGATCAACGGTTCATTTAAGATACAATATAACGTTAATAATGTAGGAAAACTATTCGATCAACGGTTCATTTAAAATACAATATAACGTTAATAATGTAGGAAAATTATTCGATCAACGGTTCATTGAAGATACATTATAACGTTAATAATGTAGGAAAATTATTCGATCAACGTTTCATTAAAATACAATATAACGTTAATATGTAAAAGAACATATATAGATTCCAATTTCTCATCCTTTCGTTATTAATATGTAAAATTTATTTTTAAACTAAATAATTAAGTTTAAACATCTGAATTTAAATAGAATAATTAGGTTTACTTTTAAATTTATGTTTCTAACCTTATATTGTATTATATTTGTTTTGTTGACTGTATAACTAATATAATTTTGATTATATAGTGGTGTGATGGTATCTGTGAATACAACGAATTATCTCTTAAATATTTTTGATTTTCTTAAATGTTTAGACTCTAATTTCTCATTCTTTAACCGTTAATATACAATATTTATTTTTTATTTTCATTTTCTTCTATCATTTTTTCTTTCAAATTTAAATTTATTCCTTTCTTCTTTCTTTTCTTTCCCTTTTTGGTAACACTTTAAGATACACTTTCTCCTTAACGCTATATATCTCTCTCACACCTAACCCTCTTTTTTACTTTATAAATTTACATGCCCATTCAGAAATTGCATCTCTGATACTAATCAAAAAACCTGGTACATATATTGGTTTTACTACAACCACGCACTCCCGGAACTTCTGATCAGAGTACTATTAAACAACATTTCTCTGAAAAACATAAACATGTAGGTAATATCAGACAGATTTCGGTCAACAATACGGTGATCCTTACTCATACACACAGTAAGAGGAACCTGCAGATATTGGAGGCCATGTACCTCAAATCTAAACAACCAACACTCAATAAAATCAACTTTAAAACCGGAAATAACATATTACATTGCATTTGGCTACATGGTTTTGTTGTCATTTCGTGCTACCCCGCGGTGTGACGTCATAAAACCGCATCGCAAATTTAAGAACTGCGTTTATTATTTTTGGTAACTATTGCCAAGCGGAGTTTTATGTCAACACAAAATAAAATTGTCGGTGATGGTGGATGTTATAATATTTCAGTTTAAACAACCTCTCTGAAGATGGCTCATGTGAGCCGAAAGCTTAGAAGAAAATCAATAAATAATTATCCAAATGTTGGAGATTTTTTGTCTTTATTTTCAACTGAAATTAAAACAAAAATACGACGTTTAGAACGGCTCATGATTAAACATAATAGACATTCATTGTCTCTTATGTTAAACAGCATATGTTTAGAATATATATATATATATATATATATATATATATATATATATATATATATATTCTTATTAAATGGTTTATAAAGCATTTTATAATTATTAAAAATTATGTTTCAGAACATTCTTCTTTTTCGGTTGGTATTTAAAACAAATGGTGAATATGATTTATTTGTGAAAAAAGAAAAGGGATTCGTGGTAATTTAGAAATTTAAGGAGAAAGAGTTGGAGAAATTTGAACAATATAATGATGTGTGTGTCTGGATTACTCAATCAAAAGTGAGAATTAAGTTGAAGTATAAAGGGGAAAAATTAGGTCTTAGGGAACTATTTCATGACAAAATGACCCTCTTTATCTGTCTGAGGAAGATACATATTTGGAACACATTGAATTCAAAGGTATACTAAGTCATTTGAACAGAAGATTAGATTTTAGGTGTTAGGAGAGGTGAATTTTGATACTACAGTATTTTTTTAAAGATGTTTATTGGTTAAGTTAAAATTTTTATTAAATATCTATGGTATATTTGTGGTTCAAATGATGGTTTTCTCTTATTATTAGTTCATCTGTCATGTATGAACAATATAATTAATTAAACTGTAAAATGAAATATTTACGTTGTTTACAAAATATTGTTAATTTAATTGTATGATTCAAGAGTATTTTATTTTTAGGAAACTTTTTAATATGGAGCTTTTAATTCAAGAAAATCTCATAGAATGATTTACAGATATTTTTTCTGAATTTTCCATTTTACTTTGTAGGTTTTATTGGTTACTTTTAGCTGCCAAAATACGCAGAAAGGTTTGTTTTGTTTCGGTACGCATTATTCATGAAGGATCTTAAATGCTGGTACCATTTCTGTTTAAAGTGTTTTTTGTAGAACCATTGTTTAACGTTTTAATATTTGGGATTTCATTAGATAATATAATACAAGTATGAACAATAGAATTTTTTAGACACCTATTTACTTGTTCCATTTGTTAGGATTTTGACAATTGCATAAATTTGTATTAATATTGTTTTCAGTATTGAAATAATTACTATTACTTTGTTTTACGTGCCAATTTTATTATGGTTATTAATAATTTTTCTACATTACTTGTACAACTATGACCTAATTTAAATGTATTTTATTAAATAATTTAATTAAATGGCTATTACTGGAGAAATGTGTTTTAATTAAATTAAGGATCTTCTGCCCTAGCTTAGAGCTAACCATTTGGTTAAATGGTTGTGTATACCAAATGGGTTTTCTATTTCCGTTTATTCTGTTATAGTTATATTGTCTTGTGTCTTTGATGACATATATTGTTATAGTTATATTGTCTTGTGTCTTTGATGACATATATTGTTATAGTTATATTGTCTTGTGTTTTTGATGACATATATTGTTATAGTTATATTGTCTTGTGTTTTTGATGACATATATTGTTATAGTTATATTGTCTTGTGTTTTTGATGACATATATTGTTATAGTTATATTGTCTTGTGTCTTTGATGACATATATTGTTATAGTTATATTGTCTTGTGTTTTTGATGACATATATTGTTATAGTTATATTGTCTTGTGACTTTGATGACATATATTGTTATAGTTATATTGTCTTGTGTTTTTGATGACATATATTGTTGCCATTATTCTTAGGGGCATTGTTATAAAAATCGCTATGATTATAAAACACATCTTCACGAGATGAGTTTTGACTATTTCTATATTCCATTAAAGAGAAATATGTTTAATCATAGATGAGGAGTGATTAGACTTTGGGTGAATGTATAATTGTTTTGGCTTTGTTGAGGACAGAAATAAAACACAAAGAAGAAATAGAGTTAACAAATATATTTAACAAAAACAGTATTACAAACATATACAAAAGAGATATTATTAGCGTGGTTGTTAGTCTTACTGTCAGAGTTATCTGCTGGAATAAATTCCGCCCTTACTCTTACTCTACTCTCTACAAAGCATACTGCTGCTTATATATAGTTTGGAAGAGTCCATGTGTCATATGAGTAAGTTACCATATATAATAATGAATATGCGTTAGATTTTATGTATGGTTAGTAAGTATTATTTACTACGTCTAGTGTTACATCATGAAAGTTTACTATTTTAAAATTAATGCTAATTATTACATTTAGGTTTAGACTTTTAAATTCTTTATGGGTTATTTTTCTAATCATAGCAGTTTTAAAATGTGTGTAATTTTTTTACTACTATAAGGCCATCATCTCTATATAAACTTATGTCATTTGTGTTAACATGATAGTGTACGTTGAGGTTATATAAAGCAAATATACCAACAAGGCTGGAAGATTACACAGAGTCTAACGAACATTTGTAATGTCTACTTGATCGCCTGAATTATTCTATATCTATTGTTCTTGGTTGTGAATCAGGACGAATTTCTTGGTGTTCATTATAATGTCATATTCATCCTTTGTTAAGACCGAATAATGTGTGGCAAATTCAAAGTGAAACGATCCTTGGAAATTTATGGGTAGTAATCAATTATGTCTAATTGCATCAAAGAATAACTGGTTTTATCGTTAATATTGTAAAACCAATTGATGACATCTGATGTATTGATCCAGTGTAGTAATCCAAGGTTCTGTTTAATTTGGTTATCGATCCTTTTCAGATTAATTTATCTGACTTTTCCAATTTCTATCTTGGTAGGGTTGATGACTCTAATAGGAAGATTAGTTTCAAAATTCGGTTTATAGTCTATTATAGTTATGTATGGGTCTTTTGTTCATAATTTCCCAACGTTATCACTAATTTTAAGATTGTAACTAACTTTTTTCTTCTTGCATATATTTTATCCAATAAATTATGTGAGTAATTATTCGCTTTTTTATGATTCTTAGTTATGTTTTTTATTAAAGTAGTATAATCCTTAGTTGTATTTTCATAGAAATTAGATGTTTTGTCAGACATACCAAACACATTGTTAGAATAATTTATGTTTAAATCGAGATGGCAATGGTGTCTCTGGAAATTATCCTTTCGTTTGTGAAAACAGATGTTATTGATTATTTCGAATAAATCATTTTCAAAACAAGATAATCTTTCAATTACTGATGCGGTTTTTATGCTTTTGAATCCATAAAGTTCAGGTTCTTTAGAAAACTTATAATTATGAAGGAAAAAATAGTTTTTTTTATCTCATCCTTCTAATTAAATCCTTTATTTCAGAACACGTTTCACGAGATATTCGCGTTTGTTTTGGTTAAAGTTGTTTTTGAGATTGATTCTGATATTTCTTCTTTTTATTGTTAGAGCAAAATAATGCAAATTAATGTAGATAGTACTCTACCAAGGTAGGAGCTAAATATTATAAGAAAGAGAAAAAACAGACACATTAAAATACCTATATTTTTGTCTATATTTCTGACATGTGGTAGTGTTTACACTGTTTACATTATTCGGACTATTGTCCTTATCTTTCTTGTCATTTGTACGATGGATCTTCCTAGCACCTGAGGAAGGTCGGAACGTACAACGGCCAAAACATCGTACAAATAATAACAGTTGAGAGCAATAGTCAAATAATGTAAATAGAGTAAAATCCTTCTGTTCGTTGATTTAATTTTATAACAATGTACGCAATACTAAGTGGAGCTCAATCTTCTTCTTCTATGTGCCCTGTCCCTTCAGGACGTAGGCGATCATGGATCTCCACATCTCCCTACCCCTTGTGGCTCTTAGTATGTTTGCTCCTGTTGCTCCTGGCAACCCCCTTTCCGTCATCCACCTTATCAGACCCTGCAAATATGTTATCCGCTGCCTTCCTCTCTTTTCTATCTGACCAGTTAGTATCAGGTTCTCCAGGCTCTCCTTCCTCATTGCATGTCCCAGGAACTTCAGTTGTCTCTTCCTGATGCTCAGCATCAATTTCCTTTTTGTTGCCATTCTTTCCAACACCTCATAGTTGCTTGCATGCTCAGTCCACGATATCCGTAGCATCCTTCTGTAGAACCACATTTCAGTTTTGTCCTCATTTTCGATGATATTGTCCAGCATTCACTGCCTTATTGAAGGACTGACATCATGTAGCAATCTAGCACTCTTTTCTTCGTTTCTATTGAGATTTTCCTGTATGTTAGTATTTTGCTCACCTTCTGGAACGCGTCCTTTGCCATGCCAATTCGCCTTCGGATCTCCGTGTCGCACTTTCCATCTTCTGTTAGAACACTTCCTAGGTACTTAAATTTTTGTACTTGCTTGATTCTGTTATCCCCCACCTTTATTTGGCATTTTGGGTTGTATCTTTTGCTGATGACCATGCACTCAGTTTTCTTAAAGTTTATTTGTAGTCCCTTCTTGTCACTCTCCACTGCTACTTTCTGTATGAGTTCTTGTAGTTTCCTTTCCGAGTCCGCAATCAGCACTGCATCGTCCGCATACCTTATGTTGTTCAGGCTGTGGCCTCCAATAACAAATCCTGGCGTGTCATCTAGGGTCCTCAAAATATTCTCGCTGTTTAGGTTGAACAAATCCGGTGAAAAGATACATCCTTTTTCTTACGCCTTTTTCTATCTTTGTGTATCTACTGAGATCGTTACCTGTCCGTATGCAGGCCGTTTGCTGCCAGTAGAGATTCTTGATTATTCTTATGTCTTTCCCGAAAATGTCGAGGTTGCCTAGCATCTCCATCAATTCTTTGTGACGTATTTTTGTCGAATGCTTTCTCGTAGTCAATGAAGCATAGGTACAAGTCTTTCTTAATTTGTAATGCCCTTTCAGAGAGCATCCTAATTATGAATATGGCATTCCTTGTTCCATTATTTTAAACCCGCACTGTTCCTGTCCTATCTCTGGCCTGATTCTGCTTCTCGCTCTATTCATCAGGATTCTGACAATCAGTTTGTAATGTGTCTCATTAAGCTGATAGTTCTGTGTAGTTCGCACTCGTTTGAACCAGGTTTTTTCGGCAGTGCTATAAATATCGACTTGCATAGGTCGTATGGTATTATTCCGCTACCAATAAATCCCCTCAGGTAAAATGAAAAATAAAATAAAAGAGAATAAGTACATAATTCCATAATATTTGTCTTACAGTAAATTTTGTTTATGTTGGAGTTTTTATTTGTTGAACAAAATAAAGCAAGGATGCTCTGACTGCTTTCGAGGTCGGTAACGTTGACCATATTTCTCTCTCTCTCTCTCTCAATATCTTCAATCTCTCTCTCCCTCTCCCTCTCTCTCTCTCTCTCTCACTCTCTCTCTCTCTCTCTTAGATGTCTTTCAGTTATCTTGGATCGCTTTCATCACCATCTCTTTTTAATATATCACTGTAATCAAAATAAACTTTTGTTATAAATATAAGGGTTGTTAATATACCTTATCGAACTAAGGTCATTATAATTATGCCAATTTTAAAAAGAATGTTTATGTGATAAAAGTATTAGTTTTTAATTCTAGCTTTATTTTCATTAAATATTTAAATTTTTATTTATTTAAACCTTAGAAAGAACACTAATTGTCTGACGTTTCTATTTCAAATGCGTGGTGGTATTTATCAGGATAGGATAATTTAATTTTCTGTCGTATCCGATGAACTGTACGTGTTTAGTAGAGTCTGCAGGCAAAATTCATTCTTTTTTTTTTTTCATTATGAAAATTCGAAATCCTTTACGGTTTTTTTTAGATGCGTCTTATTTCAAATACAAGAATACTTGCTTTCAAATACAAGAGGCTTACTTTGTTTCCATTAGGTTTTTTTATCAAATCATTTATCTTTTTCTGAAGTAGACATCTATTTGAACATTTCCTAGATCAGACCCAAATTTATTTCTTTTGGTTATAATATTATCCTATTTTGCTTATACGAACAATGGTTGCATAATTGCTAAATATCCTACAACATTTAGTAACATATAAATAGTTAATATTTTGTAAATATATTTTTGTATTTTGTCTGAATCTATTGCTGTAATGACGGACAGTTTATGTAATAGGTGTCCATATGATGTAAAGGAAAGGT
The DNA here is from genome assembly GCA_037127315.1 of Ascarosepion bandense. NCBI lineage: Eukaryota > Metazoa > Mollusca > Cephalopoda > Sepiida > Sepiidae > Ascarosepion > Ascarosepion bandense. Next base: position 686,837 of record JBBBDQ010000259.1, read on the forward strand.
TTACATAAAAATGTATTTTACATGCGCCCTTCACCGAATATAGTAACCAGATGATTTTAATGTAAATGTATTCTTATTTAAAAAAAAGAAATGAAAATGTGGTAAACTTCTACCATATATTTAATTTAATTGCGTTCCAAATTACATGATATGGATTTTGAAATTAAGATTTAGTGATCATATCTCGAAAGATGTATGAACTGACTGGGCAAGAGATTTTCACGCAGTAGGTTAGCTTTATTTTCTGCGGTAGACTGGTTGCTATCTAAGGTTAGAGAACCCAATGAATCCTGTTATTTGACCCATAACTGGAGGTAAGAGACGGGCTCATAATTTTGCCTAGGGTATTTGCGCGTAAGTAAATGGAATTAATTCAACTTGAATTCGAACTCGGCTCTCCAATTTCTCGTTATGCGCTGATATTCACTGCACCACAACGCATATCGTCATTATGTATCTTTCAATAAACATAACAATCATATTAATCAAGACTTTCTGGGGCCCACTCAACATTTCCTGTTTTTTGCAGCTTAAAAGTTTCACTATAGCATTGGTATTCACCTAGTTAATACAATTGGTAACCTAAGTTCATCTTATTTGTAATGGTTGTGTTTCTACTTTGAGTATTGTATCCCAGCTCATACATACATACATAACAATGTCCTATGTTTGTCATAGAATCCATAACAAATGTTGTAAATTAACTTGACATTTATCTGGTCAATGTTTCGATTCGTGCTTATATTAATGAACATAGCCTGTCTGAAACTGAAATTTCTACTTGGATGCGTTAAATACTCGTTAAGAAAGTACGTACAATATATAAAGTTAATTTTAGAAAAGGCTTCATCACAGATCTCTTGTCATGAAACTAAGCTAAATGAGTTTATCTAATTGACAATTAGGATTTTCTAGTTGCGTTTAGCGATTGAAAAGTATATTTTATCGATTAAAGAATTTAGCATTAATGTCAAGGCGACCTTAATGTTGAATTGTGCCTTGGCATTATAAAATATTTGAGTTTTAGTCAAGTACTAGTTTGGAAGCTCGGTCTCATCTTTTTACAGTGGATTTTAAGAAATGTAACGTAAGTTATATGGTAACTGCATCTATTCTCGCACTTTGCGATTGTGGAACATTTTGTCGTTTTATTTTTGTTTTCCAGTTTGATTTCCAAAAATTTAAATGCAATGTCAATTGTTATATTCTGTTTTCTTAATTTTACTCTCATTTTATTGTTCTCTTTTTTTAATAATATATTAATTTTTCTAATATTATTTTACCCTCTTTAGTCTCTTGCAACTGTGTGGCTTTATTGCCTTGATTGGAGTGAAATGATTTTAAAAATGGATAAATACGATATACAAATAAAACCAAATGTAAGATTAATTGATACCTAAACTTTCTTAAATTCTGATTATGCTAATAAAGCATTGATTTTTGTTGACAAACTAATATTACCTACTTACAGTACATACTGAACTCACTTTAGATGACACCGGAATAAACTTTAAGTTCATTATCTTTGAGTGAAGCCATGTGTAGTGTTCTCCTAGGTGATGACCTGCAAGATAAATGATAAAGATCTGCGATTCATTTGTCATCTGAGACCGAGAGATCCACTTGATCGACCGAGATGCGTCTGGAATAAAGCGTTGGAAAAAGCCACCTACATAGAGAATGGAAAACAGTCTAGCGATAAGGGATAATCTTGCAGCGCACAGGAAAATATAGAATCTGCGTTTTTACGAAGATTCAAAGATTGCTCAACTTGCACACACTCAAACGCTCTGGACGATGGTAATCGAGGGAAGGTCCGGAGAGAACTAAAATGCAATGAATATTATAGATTTAACCTTACGTTTTATTTATAATAAAAACTATAATATTACATTCGAAAGCAATGTAATCATGTTACAGATTAATTAAACATAAAACATATTAAAGTATAATTTACTTTTTCTGAGATAAGTAATTTTCAATAATCTTGAAATTATTTCGAACTTTTGTTCTCATCTTGGTTGATATAGGTGTTATAATGCCAAGGTTAGAACGGAAGTTCTTAATAATTCCAAGATTATTGAAACTTACTCATCTCAGAAATAAATACAAATTATGACAAGTGGCACTAACCCACTAACATAATTCAGTTTTCAAAATCTGACACTGAATATACAAATCTCCAAAAATACACCACTAAAGTCCTTCAGATATAGTATGTGGTTATACATGTGTTAGTATCATCTATTGGTCATGTTCGATTGTTGGACTTGTTAGTGGCGAACCAGATTCAAACATGAAAGAACAATTTCACAGGATATTTCACTAATAATCAACGAGATAATCCACATCTGAAAATCTATGGACACCTGAAAATGACCAGAGGATACTTGGTCGAAACGTTGTCTCTATTATAACACCTGTATCAACCAAGATGAGAACAAAAGTTCGAAATAATTCCAAAGATATTAAAGCATTCCTCTGACTTTTAAACAGACTTAATCCGTAATCGAAATGTGGTTCTATAGAAGCATGCTGAGGATACTATAGACCGAACATGTTAGCAACTACGAAGTTTTGGGGAAGATGAAAACAAAGAGGAAACAGATATCTAACATCAGAAAAAGAGAGCTGAAGTTTCTGGGTCATGTAATGGGGAAGAAGGGCTTGGAGAATCTGAGAGTCACAGGACAGATAGAGGGACATAGAGACAGAAGAAAGACAACGCATGACACGTTTAATGGGCTTCAGCAAATGAATTGCAGAGCACGGTTAGTGAGAGATAACAAGAAAAAAGTGTTAAGAGCTAAAAGGTAGACGGAGATGTGGAGAGCCATGATCACCTAAATCCTGAATGAACACCGCACATAGAAGAAGAAGAATCATTTAATGTTCGTCGTAAAATCCAATATTAGTTATGAAATGTATATAGAAATCTGAAATTATACTCTTTTGCAAATGATTTGAAAGAAAACAACTAATGTCGTCCTAGAAACTTTCACACTTTCCCTGATCACGTATAGGTCGTCACTTGGCATTGTTTTTGTATTTCGACTGCATTTTTCTTTGCAATTTAGGCTGATGGATCTAATTAGTAAAGTCCATCGCAGATAATGGTCGTAGAACAACTCATTGACAGTCGAGACAATAGTATCTGAGCGTAATAAAAATCTGATGCAATCACATTTGATACAATATATTTCAGTCCAAATAAACATTATCATACACACCTAAAATAGATTTATATTACAGCACACTAATGCAAATGAGCTAATCTGAGGAAAAAATAGAAATCCTTTACATCCGGTAACTCTAGTGAGTCTAAAACTAAATATTAAAAGAAGAAAACTAAAGTAGTTGTTTCAATTAATTTGCACAAAAGTGCAATTATACGTCTACATATAAGAAAATTCCATCCAGCGTCACTGTTTTGGAAAGAGTGAATATAAGCCAATGTTGCTTCACTGAAAACTTTATGTTTAAATACAAACACACACAGACAGACACTCCCTCCCCATTACCTTCTATAAAATATTTGTAGAAAAGACAGAGGGAAGTCTCATCCCGTCGGTTAAAAGTGGCAGAAGTTGAGTTGTAAATCAGGATCGATTACATAAATCAGCAATAATCGGTGAGATTGTAAAAGAGATGTAGACGCCCATAGAAGACTTTGGCAGAGACAGGGTCACAGAAATAATAAACGAAATCTACAACAGCGGCAATATACCGGGGGACATAAGCAGATGAAATTTTATAGCGCTTCTTAAGAATCCAGGTGAAATGACTCCACAGAACAATCAGCTTAATGAGGCATATAACAAAATTCTTAATCTGAATTCTGATGAACAGAGCTTGCAGCAGAATTGGCCCAGAGATCAGTGTGGTCTTTTTAAAGATGCCGGAACAAGGAATGCGATATTCATGCTCAGAATACTATCTGAAAGAGAAATAGAAAGGCCAATGGAACTCTATCTGTGCTTTATAGACTACGCAAAATCATTTTACAAAGTACGGTACATAGCATTCATAGAGGTGCTCGACAACCTCGACATTTTCGGAAAAGACATTGGGATAATCAAGAATATATAATGACAGCAAACCACTTGCGTACGAATGGGAAGTGAATTCTGCAGGTATACAAAAAAAGAAAGGGGCGTAAGACAAGAATGTGTTTTCTCACCGGATCTATTCAACCTATGCAGCTAAACAATTCTGAGAGAAATAAAATCCTTGACAGGATTCGTCATCACCGGACACAATCTCAACAATGTAAGATACGCGGATGACACAGTGCTGAGAGCAGACACGGAAAGGCGAATGCAGGACTTCCTACAGAAGCTAGCAACAGAAACAAGAGGAAAGAAGTAATCAGAAACTTTAAGGAAAGTGAATGTATAGACATTAGCGAAAAGAAGACACCAAAATGCTAACTACGTCGGAAAAACTAAAATAAAACAACTAAAGAAATTTAAATAATTGGGAAGCGTTTTAACACAGGATAAAAGTGTGATGTTGAGATACAAAGACTCATTGACATGGCCAAGAACCCATTTCAAAAGCTAACCAGTGTACTGAAAAACAGGAAAATCTAATTGAAAACAAAAAAGAGAGTGCTGGATTGCTATGTGATATCTGTCCTTCAGTAAGGCAATGAATATTAAACGGTCTCCTGAAGGATGAAAGAGATGTTTGAGGCAGCGGAAATATGGATTTACAGAAGCATGCTGAAGATAAGATGGACTGAGCACGTGACTAACGACGAGGTGATAGAGAGAATGGAAACGAGGAAAAAAATCATACTTAATCTAAGGAAGAGACAGATGAGGTTTCTGGGACATGTAATAGGGAAGGTGGGCCTGGATAATTTACTATTCACAGGACGGATAGCGGGAAAGAAAGACAAGGGAAGGCAGCGCGAGAACTATTTGATAGGACTGGGCAAATAGATGGCAGAGGGGGTTTTGAGAGAGAAGAATTTTGAGAATCACAAGAGACAGAACCAAGTGTAAATCCATGATCGCCTCCGTCCTGAAGAGACACGGCACATAAAGAAAAGTAATATATATATATATATATATATATATATATATATATATATATGTGTGTGTGTAGAGAGAGATAGGGAAAGGGTGATACAGACCAACAAACTGACAGACAGAGAAATCTACTGTACACCACAGAAGTTGATTTCTCAAATGAGCTGAAAAGATCAATAAAAAAATAAAACATTCAATTTCCAAGTAGCTTTTTGTTGTGGAGCAGCTAATACCTCTCTGGCGCTCTCAAAGATGGAATGGTCTGTTGTCCAAGGTAGCTATAAAATAAAGAGTAATAGCAGTTTGGGATTTCAAAATGTCATTGATGCTTAATTTCAGACTGTGCTCTCTGCAACTGTAACAATTTAACCTCCCCTCTCACCTCTTCTATTATTTGTTGTTCTGTCTTTTGGTGTTTGTCTTATTTGTATTCTTCTTCTTCTTCTTCTTCTATGTGCCTTGTTCTTTCAGGACGTAGGTGATCATGCCCTTCCACGTTTCCCTATCCCTGGTGGCTCTTAGCATGCTGTTTCCTGTAATGTCTTGCAGCCCCTGTTTTGTCATCCACATGCTCAGGCCCTTTAAATATGTTATACGCTGCTTTCCTCTATCTCTTTTTCCCTCTATCTAGCATGTTAGTATCAGGTTCTCCAAGCCCTCCTTCCTCGTTTCATGTCCCAGGAATTTCAGTTATCTCTTCCTGATGCTCAATATTAATTTCCTTTTTGTTTCCATTCTTTCTAACACCTCGTGATTGCTCACATGCTCGGTCCACGATATCCACAGCATCCTTCTGTAGAATCACATTTCAGCTACTTCAGGTTTTTCATTCATCTTTGTTGATATTGTCCAACATTCACTGCCATATTGAAGAACTGACATCACATAGCAATCCAGTACTCTTTTATTTTCGTTATCCATAAATATAGTAACGCAGATTAAAGCTGCTAGGTTATTACTTTATTGCTTATTTTCGTTATCCATAACAGTGCTAGGAAGGAAAGTGTGTAGATTGTGGTCGTCTCACTACACCACATGCGTTCCATTAGAATCTATGCCTTGTGCAGCAGCTTTTTGTCATGCACGATATTTCTTATGTTTGATAAGCATCATATTTCGCAGACTTCGTCACTTGCGATATCTTTCTTTAAAATAATCTAATCCGACTTGAAAGGAACAAGATTCGAGACGTCGGGGATATCCAAAAGAATACGATAAGGTTTCTCCCTACCGCAAAAATAGTTTCAGGTATACTTCCTCAATGGAAAAGATTCTGTGTTTGGCTTCAGAAGAAGATTAAATGCCGAAAGATTGATGTGTTTTTCGTAACATTAGTCCCGATGATTATTATTAAATATCGTATATATATATATATATATATATATATACGAGTGGGCCTATTCTGTCAAGAACGACGCCAAAATATTTATAAAGATAAGCCGTCTAAAAATGACGGTAATATAAATATTGATGTACTTAATATTGAGTCTTTTACATTAAGACATAAGAAAAAAAATAATAAAATAACCGAAAACTCTGAGAGTGACAATATATATATATATATATATATATATATATATATATATATATATACTCATTTATTTAGTATCATCGGTTAGAATAAAAACAGAGTACATTGCTATAGAAAAGCTTAAAATTTTCTGTACTATGAATTGTACTTCGTCATGGTTTCTAATTGTTACCAACCATCGCCGACAGAAGTACAATTAAAAGTAAATGTTATTAATATAATTGCTTATAAATAAAAATATTATAATAGCATATTGCTCTACCATGTATTAACCAGTTTTAAAAAGTAAATGCTATGAACTGTGGATTTTTTCTCCATTTTCTTACTCTTTCTCAGGTATATAAATTTTAGAAAGATGAAAAAGTGGACCTAAGAACGTAAAATAAAATTTCCTTTAGACATATGTTCCAACTCTCCTGTATTACATCGAAATAACGCAGGTTTGATTTCTCAAATTCAAGTTTACTTAAAAAGAACATAAACTTTTAAGGAGGACGTACTTTGAAAGCATATTTAATAACATTATTACCAACCATAAAAACGCGCTTAAGACATTACATTACTCTTACATATTTTCACAAGTATGTAATTCATGAATAAAAATACCAATAGATATTATTAAGTAAGTTAAAGATATTTCCTCATAAGCTTGGCAGTTATATTGCTCTTCTCTATATGAAGTGCATTCTATATTATTCCAAAATTAATTTAATTATGGTCTTCCCTATTTTTTCTATTTCTCCAACTATTATTTATATTTGCTCACTATTATTATGAATTATTATTATACTTGTTTATTATTATTATTATTATTATTATTATTATTATTATTATTATTATTATTATTATTATTATCATCATAATTCGATTTCTTCTATTGTTATATTACCTATCAAGTCTGCGGAAAGAACTAAGGTTGGTCGTAGTGTGTTGTTATGACTACATTTCATGGTTTCTATCTCCTATAACATCCTTAGAGTTACACAGATAACGCTCTCGTTAATGTGTGGGCTGTACTTAACAAGACAATTTTTGTACATTTCTTAAGCTCGGGTTTCCAGCGTTTCTTTCAATGTGTTTTTTGTTCCATTTTTTATTATTTCAAGTCTAACTATCCCTGGTTCTATTCTTCTATTCAATTTCCACATTTTTCTTATTTCAATTTCCAGTACCTTATATTTTGATGTTTTGCTTTAAATGTTTTGCTTTACATCCCGATGGACAAGCCATACCACATAGTAGGTAAGTGTTTTTCTTTTTGGTTGTTGAAAATAATGGGCAGCCTATTTGCTTCAATTTCCCTATCTGTGTAGATGGTATAATCACATAGAACGGTGACATCTTCTATTTCTGAAATTAGTACTGGGTGATGTTAATACCAGTGTTTACATATTTACCAAGGTTTTTGCACATTGTCCACTGTAAATATTATCCCACTCTATCGAGATAATTTTTATGTTTATTTGGGGCAAGTAAAAAACATCTTGAGATTATATCGTCTATTTTGCTTGGTATTTGTCACAGAACCTGCATTTTAGATGCACATTATTGTGCATTATATTTCCCTGAAAGCTTCTAGTGTAGAGAATTTGGTCTTGCACTGCAAGAATAAAGCCTTCAGTTTCAGTCTTTATTCCAGATTCTCGTAACCATCGATTAATATTTACTTTATCAACATTAGGTTTATTAGCACGTTCTGGATATTGGCCATGCAGAGGTTTGCCTTGCCAGGGCTGTTTCACCCTTTCAAGCGCATTATTCTTTTTTTTCTTTCATACTTTTTCCTTCAATATCTGGTTTTTTGCTTCTGTTTGGTTTTCTACAGAATCTACTAAATGTAAATTTCGTTTGTATTTACTGGCTTCTTTTACTACTGAATGCTTTTTTCTTCTGTTTTCTGGTTGTTTGACTAATTGTATCATCCAGTCTTTTGTAGTTTCTGTTTAAGCCAATTGTTCTCTTGATAACAATTCGAGCTAAATAAGACCTCTTCCAGCTTCTTTACGGTGTATGTATAGACGGTCTACATCAGCCTTTGAATGATGAATTTTATGCTTAGAAAGAGTCTTTCTTGGCTTAGAATTCATTCACCTGATGTTATTTAAAGTCCAGTTCAAGAGTTGAAACTATATTAAACAATTGGGATGGCAAGGTTATTAATGGCCATAATTCTGTTCTGAGAATTCAAATTTTTATAATATCAGTCGTAGCCTTCTATAGTATTCATTAAGCACTATTTTTTTTTATTTTCTTGAGGTGAATCCTTTCACTCTCATTTACCCCTAGGTATTTATAAGCTTGTTCTTGCTATAAATCTTTTATTGTTACAGCAAGTTCCTATCTAACTGAGAATGTTTGTTTTAAGGATCTTCTAAAAATATGGCATATTTTTCAAATTTCATTCCACTGTCTTCACTGAAGCATTTTACAGTTTGCATAAAACCTTCCAGTTCATTGTCATTCCTAGCATACAGCTTTATATAATCCATGTAAAATAACTAGCTTATTTTCTTTTGATCTATTTTATAACTACATTCTGTCTTGTTAAGTTAGCTGGTTAATGATATCAGTAATATGCAAAATAGTAAGGAAGACAAAGAGTCACCTTGAAATATTCCTCTGTTGATGTTTATTTCAGGCCTATAGTGCCAGGCATATCGGTTCCATTTATATGAATGAGACAAAATACTGTTTTTCTATATCGGCATATATAGTTTGATGAAATTGATGACAAGAGGTGAGGCCTCGTGCACATTTAAAGACTTTAAGATTCAGTAATTTGGTACACCATCGAATGCCTTAATCTATCCAAGCAGTATTCACATTTCTCTTTGCATTGGAACAGTTTTCTAAGATCATCCTATTAATAAGTAATTGCTATTTGCATCCGTCATAGCCACGTTTGCACCCTTTTTGCTCAAGCGGTAGTATGGCATTTCGTTCCTAGAAGAAATATGTCTGTTTTGTTAAAAAAGATATCGATAGTTTGTATGTTGTGGGAGACATGTAATTGGTCCGTAGTTCTTCAGAATTTTTGTGTCACTATTTCTGAGAAGAAATGTAATTCATTTGGTCATCCGTGCATAGCTTTTAGTGAGACCGTCAACCATTTTATTGAAGTTCTTTGGTTAGTTTTTGTGTGATGTATTAAAATAATATAGCCAAAAGTTATAAATTTTATCTATTCCTGGTGATTTCCAGTGGTGTGCTTTTTTGAGTGCACATTTAACATCCTCTTCTGTGATAGCAGACCATGTCTGTTCTATTTTTCATTCATTCTATCTTTTGCACAATCCATTCTGCTTCTTTATTATGTTCTTTAGGAAAAGCTCATATTTTTCCCAGAACTGTATAACTTCTCCTATTTTGGTAGCGACTGTCACTACAATCCCTGTTTACCTATTTCTCAGTAATATATATATATATATATATATATATTAAAAAAGGATTAATTCAAAGATGTTGAATGGCCATTTCGATATGAAGATCCCCACGGGGAACGACACATCACCTCAGCAACAGAAAAAAACCTTTCAGAAACTGGAGAAAAATTAGTCTACTTTTCCTTTTTAAATAGATTGCAAAGAAATTAAAAAATAAATAAATAATAAAATAAAATAAAATAAAAATAAAAATAGAGGGAAAGAAAAAAAAAGGAAAAAGAAAAAGAAAAAGATAGAATAAAATCAAATAATTAAGAAAAGAAAAAAATTGACATCGTCTGGGTTCGCAAAAAAAAGGGGAGAATATAACTAAAAATTAACAGACAGCCGTGTTAAATCGACGTCAGTTAAAGCAACACGGAAAAAAGGTGGTAAGAGAGATAAAAGAAGGAAGGGAGGGAAAAAGAAAGAAACTAAAGAAAAATTTTTTTTATATATATATATATATATATATATATATCGGTTTGAAAGACCTTGTTCTGTCTGTAGAATCTTAATCTTTTCTCATATCGTCTTATTTTTTGAGCTTTCAGTTTTATTGTTTGCTTTATTTGTCCATTAGTTGATAGAAATGCATTTATTTCTAATATTGTATTTTCTTTCGACTATTCTGCCTTTTCTAGTTCTTATATTTATATCTCTTATCAGTTCATCGAGTACTGATAATTCACTACTAAGTTGTTCGATTTCTTTTCATATTTTTCTTTTCCAAGGTAGGTCTTCATATCTGTGTAACTGCTGTTTTTTATTTTTATTTTCATTTTTGTTCCTGCAGATGCTGATCCATACATTGTTTCATTGAGATTTATATGAGTGTATTCTTCAACCAGAATTAATTTGAGTGTCGCGTTGTAAAGCGTAATAGTTTCGAGGCTAGGCTTAGTTCGTAGTAATTTTGGAAGTTGTTCTCTTTTCTTCATTGCAGTATTTTGTATCTGATTTATCTGGCTGTTGATTTCTACTTTGGCGTCTTGTATATTATTCTTGTTTTCCCTAAATGAATTCTGTTCAATGTTTTTTGAACTCGTTTTATTGACGTTTTGTGACTGAATAAAATAACACGAATTTCAACACTTTTAAACCTTCAGCATTATCTTTACAGTGATTTGTGTGTATCTCGGTTTCTTCTACTTTTTTTTCTGATTCTGGTTCCCTTTCATGTTTTGCTGATTCGTCTATTCTGGTTGCAATTATTTTTACATATTTAATTTCAGCCTCTGTCAAACGGTTATTTCACATGATGTACCTTCTTAGATTGGCTAGTTTTTTGTCAATGTACTTTCTAATTGTTTACTCCAACCTTTCTTGCCAAATGTCATATGTTTCGCGAGTGATGTTTTCCTAAGGTTTTGAGTAACGCTTCATGGAATGCAGTCATTACGACTTTGTACTCTTCACGAGACAATTTAATATTTTCTTTCTTTAAATGTACGGTTTTGGATGTAGCTAGAGAATTCGCCGGGCCATCATTAGGATTATCCTGGTTGTGGGGACCTGAAGATTCTTTCCTTTTGTAGAATGTGTTCCTATGTCAGATTTTTCAACTTCAGGTAGGTTCCCTCCTTAAGAACGTGTTCCCTGACCAAAAGTCTACCCAAAGTTCCCAGGCACGTTGGTTAGCGGTCTTTTATAAACAGGGTTTTGAAGCCTATATAGGATCGTTCGTTATCACATAACGCAGTAGCTATTCACTCCTCGGCACGATAACACGAGTTGCAGGTTGTTGTTCGGAGTTTTCACTTTTCTTAAATGGGTTTCTAAGTAACAGTAGATCATTGGAATTCAAAGGGAAATACGCTGGTAAAAAAAAACAAAATCAAAAAACAAATAAACAAATAAACAAACTTGGAAGAAACAGCCGCTCAACGAAACAAAACATCACTACACTAGGGTATTATGCTAAAAAGAAAAGGGGGAGAGGGAGATAAAGAAATATATACATTTTTCCTTTCTTTTTCTTCCATCTTTTTTTCTTTCTTGTTCTGGATCAGATGAGTTGTTAATTGATAAAAAAATATTGTTGCAGCCATCATTAGTCACTGTAACGATAATAATAGTCAAAAAACTAAATAAATGGAAAAGAAAAAGTTAATATTCATTTCAGAAAATTTATCACAGCTGTGAAATTTAAAAATAAGTATTTTATCACCCATCTGTATATTCAATTAATTTTTCATTAAACTCGACAAAAATAGCGTTATCGAAAAAACAAACAAAAAACAAAAAAAGAAACAAACAAAATGTAATCTTTCTTAGAAAGATCAGCGTAGAAATTGTATAGTATTGTTTTTCCTATCGCATTGTTTTCTATTGTATTGTTTTTTCGTGTCTTAATTTTTTAAAGAAAAATGCTGTAGTTTAAGACAAATTCTTTCGAACTATCTACAACAAAGGAAATAACGAAACTCATTGTCCAAATACTGATGAATAGAGCAGGAAGCAAAATCAAGTCGGAGATAGCACAAGAACAGTGCAGTTTCGTCAAGGACACTGGAACAAGGAATGCAATATTTATTCTTAGGATGTTTTCAGAAAGAGCGATACAAATGAAAACGAACGTTTATCTATGATTTGAAGACTATGCAAAAAACAAAAACAAGGAATTGATATAAATGATCAGCAACCTCGACATATTTGGCAAAGACATTAATCAAGAACCTCTACTGGCTGCAACCCGCCTGCATACCGAGAATAAACGAATTCAGCAGATATACAAAGATAGAAAGAGGCGTAAGTCAAGGATGTGTCTTTTTACCGGATCTATTCAACTTGTACAGCGAGACTATACTGAGGACCCTAGTAGTTGTGCTAGGATTCATCATCGGCCGTCACAATCGGAACAACATAAGATACACAGATGATAGAGTGCTGATAGCCAACACGAAAAGAAGACTAAAAGACAAAAAGTTAGATGAAAAAAGTAAAAAAAAAAGGACTACAAATAAACTTTAAAAAATCCGAATGTATGGTCATCAGCAAACAGAGGAGCCACAAATTTCAATTACAAGTGGGGGATATTAAAATCAAGCAGATACACAAATTTAAGTACTTGGGAAGTGTTCTAGCAGAAGACGGAATGTGCGACACTGAGATACGAAGGCGAATTCGCATGGCGAAAGACGCATTTGAGAAGCTGAGCAAAGTATAAAAAGACAGAGAAATTTCTTTAAAAACAAAGAAGAGAGAACTGCATTGGTATATGATATCACTTCTTCAATATGGCAGTGAATGCTGGACAATCTCATCGAAGATGAAAGACAAACTTGAAGCAAATGAAATATTGTTTTACAGAAGGAGACTGCGGATATCATGGATGGAGCACGTGTTCAATGATGGGGTTTTAAAAATGATGAAACCGAAAAAGAAATTAATACCGAGCATCAGGAAAAGTCAGCTAAAGTCTTTGGAACATGCAATACGGAAAGAGGATCTGAGAATCTGATACTAACAGGTTAGATAGAGTGAAAAGAGACAGGGGAAAACAGCGTGTACCATATTGACGGGCCTGAGCAGGTGGATGTCGGAGCGGGGTTTGCGTGGTTTTACAGGAGAAAACGTGCGAAGAGCCACCAGCAATAGGAAGACGTGGAATGCTATGATCATCTACGCCCTGACGGAACATGGCATAGAGAAAAAGAAATTCATTAACCAATGATAATCATTTAAAAAAATAACATAAATTAAATAATAACAATATGAAGAAAACTTTATTTTACGTTAAAATAGTAAAAATAACAAAATTTCTTATAGGTAAAAAAAGAAAGAGTTTATTATTATTATTATTATTATTATAAGTGGCAGTATTAGAAGTTTTATTGTTTTTATTTTTTACTATTGTATATTATTGTATGTTATTTATATTACTTAATTGTAACACTGTGATGATATAGTATGGTATTTTATATGTATGTTATATATTTATATCGTATTACTTCACTGATTTAATTACATAGATACTTAGTATTTTTTTTAAATCCTGTCACTCCAAGCAAGGCCACTATATCGCAGGGGGTTACATAAAGGGATTGGGTATAGGAAATATTAGAAGGAGGGTGATAGACGACTTAGGAAGTACATAGAGAGAGAGTTGGAGAGAGTGGGTGTGAGTTAGTGTGTTAGGAGGTGTCTATTGACCATACATTTGAACTCCTGGAGGTTGGAGCCATCGGGGAAGCAAGCATGCGGTAGGGAATTCCACAGGCGGGAAGTGCGATGAAAGAAGATGTTGGAGTAGAAATTGCGGTTACATTTCATCGGTTTCACTGTAAAAGGGTGGGACCTATTTGCCAATCTAATATCTCGTGCAAATTCACATCTAGTGGGCACCAGTGATTTAAGTTCGTCCGAGCAGAGGCCATGAAAGTATTCATAGAAGAGGCACAGGGAAGCCAGTTCACGCCGGTGAGAGAGATACTGCATGCGGTCAGCCAAGTCGGTATCAATCACATTACAGATTTTTCGCTGTATTTTGTCAAGAACCCCGAGGAGAATAGAAGGGGCACCCGACAAGATGTGGCAGGAGTACTCAATACACGGGCGGATGGTGGATTTATATAATTGCAGGATAGATTCAGGCGGAAAGAATTTCTGGGCCCTGCACAGAGAGCCGACTTTCATAGCTGCGGATTTAGCAATGGATTCAACGGAGTCATTCCACTTGAGGTCCACTGAGAGTGTCCAGGCCAAGCAGGCGTAGTGATTTACTCTCTGGGAGGCAAGCCTGTTCCATGCTAATGGGAGGGAGGTGCGGTTGTCTGTGGTGGTTAATTGACAGCAGCTTCGTTTTGGATGAATTGAATTTTACGAGCCATTTCTTACCCCAATCCACCACAGATTGCAGGTCCTTCTCTAGCTCGGCAGCGAGGTTCGCTTTGTTACCAACACCAGATTTTTGATCGAGGCGAGAATAAACTGTGGTATCATCGGCGTACATGCCTACTTGTCATCTTATGTCATCGGGGAGATCATTGATATAGATTAGAAAAGCGTAGGACCTAGGATAGAGCCTTGGGGTACACACGCGTTTGTAGAGTAGTTCTGGGAGGCATGTCCGATTATACCACCTTCAGTGAGCGGTTAGAGAGGAATGACCGGATTAAGTCCAACAAAAGTCTAGTTATGCCATAGCTTCGCAGTTTCCGTAGAAGCCCGGAATGCCATACTTTGTTGAATGCTTTAGAGATATCCAAGGCTTCACCATTCTTGTCGAGAGCCTGGCATATATACTCAGTGATGGTCGTTAGCATATAAGCAGTGGACCTGGTGAAGCGGAAGCCATACTGTTTGTGCGAGAGGAGCCCGTGAGCCGTGAGATGCTGAACGACCTCGGCATTGATAATGGCTTCGAACACTTTGCCGAAGATCGGAAGAAGGCTGATGGGGCGGTAATTTGCGGCGTCCGATGGTTCGCCAGTGTTCTTGGATATTGGAACCACAGAAGAAGACTTCCAACAAGCGGGCAGCAGGAGGAAGATAGGCAGGGGTTGTAGAGCTTAGAAAGGATAGAGGAGAGTTCAGGGGCACAGTTCTTCAAAACTATGATTGGGATTCCATCCCCACCACACGCTTTGTAAGAGTCCAGTTTTGAGATTATGCTAGAAATCAGCGAGGGCGTGATGTGGACGTCATTCAATTTGGCCTCAGTTCTAGATGGGAAATCGGGTGTATGGATTCCAGACCAATCCAGAGTCGAATTGGTCGAGAATCTATGGGCAAAGCATTCAGCCTTGTCCGCTGAGGAGGTGAGGACCTCAAACCTGTTGATTAGTGGGGGTATTGAGGACTTACTCTTGCTAAGCATGCATTTTCAGAGGCGCCAGTAGCCTTTGGTACCGAACTTGAAGGATGCTATGCGCTGCTTTATCCTGGCAGCAAACAGCATCTTAGCTTCGTTAAGTATCTTTTTACACTTATTACGAGCTGAGGCGAAAAGGCGCCTGTTTTGGTCCGACAAGTGGCTACGATAAAGCCGGAAGAAGTGATTCCGGTGGGCAATGGCGGCCGAGCAAGCGGGCGAGAACCAGGGAGACGAATGGGATTTAAGCTGAAATTTCCTAGCAGGGATGAATGCATCGAAGCCATGCTTAACCCAGGAGGAGACTTCTGATGCACAGTCTTCGATGGGAAGACTAAAAACATTGTTCCAAGTGACGTCGCAGAGGAGGCCACGGAACGAATCCCAGTCTGCTTTTTGATAGCAGTAGGATATTATGTTGGTCTGGGTTTCTTGGGTAGGGGTGGAGTGGAACGAGATGTTGACAGAAACTACGGCGTGGTCAGATTTTACTATTGCATTGAAAGATTCTAACCGATAACATCTTATTTTTCAAAATTTACTTGTTTATTTATAAAATTTTGCTTAATTCTTTTATACATTATTTTCGCTAGAATTTTAAACAGAAACATATTTCGTTTTACAATTCCAGACACAGAAACGCACACATTCATACACCATTTCTCCCATACACATACATTCATTCATGATTCTCTAATGTAAAAAAAACATTCTATCCTTTGACACGTGAATACAATGCTTGCTATACATTTTGTTCGTAAATTTATTTCGTTACTGTCATTCATAGAGAGGCTCTATTGACATCAACGAACAACATCTTTCCTAAGGAAAAAGCACGCCAGAAAAAAAACAAGTTGATCACCAAAAAGATTATTAACATGATGCAAAAGAGACTGAAAATAACGCCAAGATATGGAACGGAATACAAGATACTACACAAGGAAATACGGAGCAAATGTAGACAGGCCAAATAAAGATGGCTCAACGATATATGCGCCGAAGTAGAAAACCCGACCACAACAAATGATGGAGACATGCATAAAAATAAAGGAACTATGAGGGCAAAAGACATGCTCTGCAACAAAGTGTATAAAAGCCAAAGATGGCGCAGTAATATTAAAAAAAGAAAAAATACTTTAGAGATGGAACGAGTATATTTGAAATCCCTTCTACGACAAGGGAAAGCAACCAGCAATGCACTAAATTACAGATGGATCAGAAATATTAAAACCCGAAGTAGAATCGGCAATGTCCAAATTGAAGAGAAACAAAGCAGCGGGGACATACAGGATTATAATAGAGATGTTGATGTCTCTAGAATACTTTGGCATATACAGAAATAATATACGAAATCTACAGCAGCGGCAATATACTGAAAGACCGAAGCAGACCAATCTTCATAACACTACCTAAGAAGTCATGCGCACAAAAAGCGAGCTTCATTGAACAATCAACTTACTGAGCCACATAACAAAAGACATCATCCGGATTCTAATGAACAGTGCACGCAGAAGTATCAGTCCAGAGATAGGACAAGACCAATATGGCTTCGTTAAAAATACCGAAACGAGAAATGCGATATTCATGCCCAGAATGTTATCTGAACGAGCAATACAAATGCAGAAGGATATTTTTCAGTGTTTTATAGACTACGCAAAGGCGTTCGACGAAGTATGACACAAGGATTTAATAGAAATGCTCGACAACCTCGATATTATCGGAAAATACGTTAGGATAATAAAGAATCTATATTGGTAGCATACCTTTTGTGTATAGGTAGCGAGTGAACACAGTAGGTGTGCAAATCGCAGATATGCGCAAGGCAAGAATGTGTTTTCCCACCAGATCTTTTTAACCTGTACATCGAAGCAATTATGAGAGAAATAAAAGCAAGGATTTGACATTGGCGGCCACAATCTCAACAATATCAGATACGCGGACGACATGGTGCTGAGAGCACACATGGAAAAGACCTTCTACAGAAGGTAGCAAAAGAAAGTGAGAAAAAGGATTGAGCATAAACTTAAAGAAAACTGAATGTATGGACATCAGCAAAAAGAACAGCTCAACATGCCAACTACGAGACAGAGAAAGAAAATAAAGCAAATAAAAAATTCAGATATATGGAAAGTGTTTTGGCAGAAAGTGGAAAGTGCAACGTGAAGATCCAATGACGCATTGGCATGGCCAAAGACGTATTTCAGAAGCTAACCAGAGTACTAAAAGACAGGAAAATCTCCTTAGAAACAAAGAAAAGAGTGCTGCATTGCTATGTGGTATCTGTCCGTCTGTATGGAAGTGAATGTTAGACGATCTAATCAAGGATGACGTAGAGACTTCAGGCAGCAGAAATGTGGATTTACAGAAGGATGCCATAATACCATAGACGGAGCACGTGTGCAACAATGAGGTGTTTAAAAGGATGCAAAAAGTAAACCCATACTAAATACCAGGAAGAGACAGATGAGGTTCCTTGGACACATAAGGAGGAAGAAAGACCTGGAGAATCTAATACTAACAGGGTGGATAAAGGGAAGGTGAGACATGGAAAGCAGAGACATACTTGTTAGCTCTAAGCAAATGGATGGGTGGAGCGGGGCTTAGAAGAGATACCAAGAGAAGAATTATTGAGAACACCTGTAGGTAGAGCGAAGTAGAAATCCATATTCGCCTACGTCTTGAAAGGAAACGGATTATTGAGAAGAAGAAGAAGAACTTTAACTTACATATACACACACATTTGCCTATAGTTTAAATTCGCTTGACAGCAATTTTTTCGCTTACATAAACGTACCTTCATATAAACATCTAATGTTTTTATTACACGTGGCACACACTTGACCAGACACAAGTTATTTCATTTTTTCCTTCTACATTTAGTATTCATCAATTGCTTTATTACACGTTACACGTATCTGACCAATAAAATGATACCTCAACCAACATACTGTCTCTTTGATTTTTTAAAAGATATTTATATCATATCATTCGTCTCTAAAAAGAAGCTTGATAAAATGAAACATGTTAAAAACACCTTTTTACTGCTTGGTCTTTACTTATTCTCATCATCTAATAGGATTCTGATTTATATATTCTACTCATAAGGTATATATATATATATATATATATATATATATATATATATAAACAAAGGTCCTTATTATAATAGAAGGATATATATATATATATATATATATATATACATATATTCTTCACTACTTAACATAATTGTTGTAAAATTTAAATAATAGGACACTGTTAAAGAGCGAACAAGCGGCAAGAACTTTTATAACAAGTAGTAAAGTTTAATAACTTGTAATAAAGAGAATGAATTGAGACGACGCTACCTCGTTATCGTCTTATTAATGTGCTAAGGCGACTCTGCATCGCTATTGTCCTCATCTCCATAAGCGTGCCAGAAGAATCTGTCTCATCAATTTACATTTTAGTTTCTTAGATATAACCATAAGTTCTTTACTAAGTTTCTTTTCCGGGACTTCTCGCAGTTAGAACTTTCTTTCGAACTTCAATTTAGGAAACATTCGGAAAACAGTAATAATACTAGAAAAATCGAGTAGTAAAAACACACCTCTGTTCATTGACTAAGTTATCATACAAAAATACTCTAAAACAATCATCTATAAGTAAAAAGAATTGTAATTTATGAGTCCTATTCATAAATGTATATAAAAAATACACACGTCACCCATCGATTACATCACTACTTCTGGAGTACGCTCGCCTTCATAATTATCCCTGTCACAAACACCACTGAATGAGAAAATGAATAGGCTGAGATGATGACAATCCCGATGTTTAGATGCCATCGGGTGTCGACGACGACATTACAACACTTTGCAGAATAAACTCTTTGCATGCATAAAATCAATAATTAATTTGACAAAATTAAATCAGAAAATTCACTGCGGTTTTCATTTATCACAAACTTCTAACAACTTCTATGTTCTTACACTATTTAAAAAACTCACCAATTGTCTCTAGATAATAAACTCACCAATTGTCTCTACCTACTCTGTCATAAGAAAGACGAAAACACGAACCTGATTTTCTAGACTTTTCTTTCTGATGTAATTAGATAGATAGATAGATAGATAGATAGATAGATAGATAGATAGATAGGGTTTGTTGTCTGATTTGTTTTTAAAGCTTTTCAAAACAATGGAGGTTAATTAAATTCGAACTGTAATTTTTTTTTCCGCTGATATAAATGCCTGTAGGTTTAGAAGTCCGGAGCGTACAACGACCAAACCGCCGTGTAAATGGATACGAAGATGAGGACAATAGCCCGAATAATGTAAATAAAATATTAACTCATCTGAGCAGTATAGACAAGTATAGAAAGAGTTAGTTTAGATCGACAAATAGCCAGCTCGATAGATAGATGAACAGACTGATAGATAGATAGATAGATAGATAGATAGATAGATAGATAGATAGATAGATAGATAGATAGAAAAACACATTGACTGAGATAATTAGACAGAAAAACGCATAGATGGATGGACAGTATAAAAAAGGAAAGAAAAATACATCGACTTAGAAAGAAAAAACTGTCAGTCATATCAGTCTCTTCTTTATTCCTAACATGAAAAAGTCGATCTTTTAAATGAATCTCTACAAAATGTGTGTAACTTATCAGTAGAAAGCAATAAATAACCGCTTCTGAAGGCATGAAACAATAAAGACCCGCTTAATACGTTCAGGAGAAAATGGAACATGTAACTGTAAGAATATGAACGATTGACCATTGAATGGCAATTGTTGTACTGAAAGCATTATTTAGACGGTTGAAGTCAGCGACGAAAGTAGTAATTTCAATATTTCCCACCCCGAACATAGGCCTAATAGACTGACGTACACATTACTCCCTCTGTGGTCTCTAAAATAATTTCAAAACTTGACCCCAATAAGGCGAGTGGTGGTGATGGAGTAACAATCATTGTCCTAAAGAAATGTGCTCCTGAACTCTCCTCTGTTCTCTCTAAACTCTATAATTACTACCTTTCTGTTTCTTGCTTTCCTGCCTGCTGGAAATTCTCCTCCGTGGTTTCTATATATAAAAATACTGGAGAACCCTCTGACCCCGCTAATTATTGCCCTATCAGCCTCCTACCAATCTTTGGCAAAGTGTTCAAATCCACCATCAACGCCGAGGTGATACAACCTCTCACAGACCACAGACTCTTCTCTGACAAATAGTATGGTTTCTGCTTCACTAGGTCTACTGCTAATATGCTGACGGCCATCACTGGCTCTCGACAAGAACGGTGTAAGCCCGAACTGTTGCCCTAGACATCTCCAAAGCGTTTGACAGAGTCTGGCATGCTGGCCTTCTATGTAAGCTGCGGGGCTAAGTTACAACTGGACAATTGTTTGACCTAATCCAGTCATTCTTCTCAGATCGCACAAAGAAGGTAATATTGAACAGACAAACCTTCCAATACAATCACACGAACGCGGGTGTCTCTCAATGCTCTATTCTGGGTCTTACACTTTTCCTTATCTAAATTAACGATCTCTCCCAATGTAATAAGATCCCAAGTAGGCATATACACTGACGACACGACGGTTTACTTTCGCCTCGATCAAAAATCTGCCGAGGCAGACAAAGCAAAGCCCGCTGCCGAGCTTGAAAATGACCTCCAGTCCTATCTATTTACTATCACAGACAATCATTCCTCCCCTCTATTAGCATGGATCAGGCTAGTCTTCCTGAAAGTAAAACACTGCATCTCCTAAGGTTAACTCTCACAACAGACTTTAAGTGGAATGACTATATAGAATTCATAGCTAAATCCGCTGCTAAGATGGTCGGTTCCCTGTGCAGGCCCAGAAAGTTTTTCCCGTCTGAAACAAATCCGCACATATACAAATCTACTATCCGCTCATGCATTGAATACTGCTGCCATGTCAGGTAGGGTGGCCCTGCTATCCACCTAGGAGTTCTTGACAAAATCCACCGGAGGATCTATAATGTGATCGATCCCGATTTGGCAGCTAGGATACAGTCACATTCTCACCGGCGCAATGTGCCTTCCCTGTGTCTCTTCAACAAATACTTTCACGGCTTCTGCTCCGATGAACTTAGCTCACTGGTACCCCTATATATGAATTTATCCGAGCCACAAGATTGGCGACTGGGTCCCACACTTTTACTGTGAAACCAATAAATTGTTCTACTCCATTAGCTTCTTTCTCGCACTTCCCGCTTGTGGAATTCCCTTCCGTTTACTTGCTTTCTCGACAGCTACTATTTTCAAGAATTTAGATGTAAAGTCAACAGTCATCTCCTATCTCACTAACCTGCATCATCTCTCTCATGCTCCTTTTCCCGTCCACCCCTCTCAATCTTCTCTTACTCTATTCCTCACCCCCCCTGTATCCTGTCATTCTTTCTGATAACTTTTCTCTTGTGCAACCCCCTTCACAACTGTGACAGTAAAATGCCATGCTTGTTGTATTGAGTAGTGTTATTTTTTCTACTGTGCATTTGTTTAAAATGTATTCACAAAATCCGGAGAATCTGCAGTACAATCGATCCCCACAAGACATCTTGTCTTCAGTGACTTTCTCACTGACTTTAAGTAGCTTCCTTCTATCTGTTTTTTTTTAAATGTTTTCATGGTAACTTCTCTGGAGAGTTATTTTACCTGGTGCCGTGAGTATATGAATTTAAGTATGCCACTAGATTGTCAACTGGGTCTCAACATTTTAATCATGCTCTAGCTGAATACAAATGCATTTAAACTTTAAGAATTTTTTCTTGCACTTCCAATCTATGAAACTCCCTTCCAACTTTTTCCTTTCCTGATAACTATCAATCTCTGAAATTATAAATGCAGAGTCTATTGTCAACTTTTATCTAAACTTTTTCTTCTTTATCTTTACCCAATCCTTCCAGTTTTTTTGTTTTTTTTCCTTTCACTTTCACTCAGTGTAACCCCCTGCAGTTTAGTGGCATTTTCGCCTTTTTGGGTTCTGATACCGTTAGTATATATGTAAGGTATTTTAGGACAGCAAGGGCTCTTTCAACAAGTTTGTTGCAAAAGATCCTATCTACTAATTGCTTATTGTTTTATGGCATTTTCGATTTTTATTTCAATTTTCGAATTGACGCTTGAGAGATTGAATCACCAACACTAATACTACTACTACTACTACTACTAATACTACTACTACTACTAATAACAATAATAATAATAATAATAATAATAAACCCATTAAATATTTACATTGGCTCGCAGATTGATCTGTCGAAAAAAAATCAGGTACACATCGACCAGCACATCATGAACAACGGAAGTTCACCTACCAATATATGACAAGCACTAATCGATAAAAACACAATACGCAATGCAAGGAAATACACAATGTAAGAAAAGACTTAAAATTGTAGAAATCTATTATAATATAAAATAAACAGCCCACATTAAATAAAATATCATTCTCAACAGGAAAAGTTATCGTAAAGAGCATATGATATAATTAATATGTGCCAATATATTATTATAATAATGAAAAATAAAATAAAGATAAAAATAACGTCAGGCTCATCCATTTCAAACGTCCAGTTTTCGAAAGAAAACAAGACAAATGAATTCCAACTACTTCACAGGCACTATATCGGATTTTGATAATTACTGCGAAAGCTGAAAATGATTGAATTAAAATGCCAAATATAAACTTTGGACCGTTTATCTACATCTTCCAGCACAATAAGAAATACTAAACGTAAGCAGACAGACCTTGTAAATTCTTCGTAATTAAACTCGTTTGTATATATATATATACATATACATTTCAATCCTAGCTAGAAGCGATCGAATGTCTAACCGCACTGATGATACAGCGAAACATATCTGTCTGCGGATGACTATTTACGCTTTAACACCCGGATTTAGCACTATAGATGAATGGTAGAGTTTGAAAAAAAAAAACACAGTAGCTACTCACGCATTTACGCATCGTTCATTCGGTAATGAATTTGAACACTCTCGGCTACTGGCGTGTGTTTACATTGTATATAACACGCTAAAGTCCGCCTTCTTTCAGCGAGCGCTCATAGCTCATAAGTATGATCGCCGACTGATGTCAATTTGGTCGGGTTTCCATTCTAGCTAGAAACAATCGGATGTCTAACCGTACTGATGAGCTGTGATGCAGCAAATCAGATCTGTCTGCGGATCAGTCAGTCCTAATTTATAATTAACTGTAAATCATTCAGCACAGATTTTAGTAAAGTTGATGGATATTCACTGAGTTGTTCAGAAAATCAATCACTAATTAAAAATTTAATCGCAGTGTTTTAAATAAACTGATTTATTTATTATTATAGACCAGCAACAAAAACCCTACTTATTTTTAAAATCTCAAATCAATTTTGAAAGGTCATTTCTAAATATGCTCATAATTTAATAAAATATAATTTTCAGCAAATAAAGTTTCCATGCAAAATCAAAAAGTAGAATATACACTGTAAGTAATCACCACAGTCAATGAATTATTTAATAGATATGATTTCTATCTGATATGCTGTTCAAATATAAAAACATTGAAAAGAGCTTTTTCCAAAATCATCAAATAAAAGTAGGTCTGTTAGCAAAACCAGTGGTGATATAATTGTACGTGTAGCTGACCGATAGCTGAACTTTTTGTTTGTTCTCGAAGGCATGGGCAATATATTTCTCTACTAGAGGCTCTATTCCAACTCGAGCCGAACGGGAAAAAAAGAATGGAAAAATACCAGACTTGAAATATTCTGCAATACCGAAGACTGGTTTTCTGCTCCTTCACAAGCAAACAAACTATAGGAAAATACAGTACAAAAAACATCAATTTGTGCTTGACACCAACCATTGTATATCACTTAGGCAAGATAGGCACAACACATATGTAGACACGCGAGTGTATGTAATAGTTTATTTATTTTTGCAAGCGAATAAAGGAACAAAAAAATGTTACGAAACTATATGGTGGAAATTCAGGCAACAACTATCTATATATCTATCTATCTATATTCACAACTCTATGTAATATATCGAGCACTGTTTTAGATTAATGTTTTGGACGTTTTAAATTTATCTTCCTTCCTTATTTACTCGGATGTGTGTGTGTGTGTGTGTGTGTGTGTGTGTGTGAGTGTGTGTGTGTTAGTAAATTAATGGCTGGTCAGACCAGCAGACGGTAAATTTGAAATTAAGGGTTAAAGGCATAATAAAAAAAAAATGAACTGAATATGCAGCGCTAGAAAAGAACCGTAAACACTTGCTACCAAGCTTTCAACCACGCTGGTCTCGTCAGCAATATATATATATATATATATATATAGCTTCTACAAATATTTTCGTGGCTCCGATTTCGACGTACTTAGATCATTTGTGCCCCCTCCCCAAGAATCTACTCCTGCAACCGGATTGGTAACAAGGTCCTACCCTTTTACAGTTAAATCTACACAATATGATGAAAGAAGGCTAGGAATATTTGCCACTCAGAAGACATTGAAATTAAATGTAATGTAGTGCATAAGAAATCTAACGAGCTTGTGTAAGTGTATAGGAGATGAACATTTAGGAGGTATAAGAAGAAAAAAACAAAATTTACTATATACTACAAAAACAAGAAATTGTGGAGAACCATGTTCTCTAACATCCCGAAGCTGCTAACACGTAGAATAGGAACTTATATTGCTCTTTCTAGAACTGATAATAGTTATTTGTAAATTTTAGTTTCATTGTAGTGTAGAAAATTAACACCTTAAACATATAATTTTCCACTCTAGTTGACATATATCAGCTCCAATTTTGTTTCTACAATTGTAAGTATACGAGTGTTGTGGTTTTTGTTATTTCGTTATTTTTGTAGGTGATTTTCTAGTAACACTGTAAAGAAAAATATGACGATTTTCTTCTTAGGATCTAGTGTTCAATTGTTTGAAGCTATTTCTTGAAGACAATGGTCAAAGAAGACGTATTTAAAAACATTTCTAAAGGAGTTTGATGTTAGAGAAGAGTACCTTATGAGACATTTATAAGGTAAATTTGTTTAAGAATATGAGTCTCCTCGTTTTCTGGTCAGTATTTTAGCTTGTCGCATCTTACAGTGTTATAGCCTAGCGAAATATGTTCCCAGTCTAATTTCCACTTCATATATTAAAATAGTTTTAATTTATCAATATAATTTAAAAGCCATTGTTCATAAATAGTGTCATTCGACTTTGAAATAATAATATCGTTACAGTTTACCGGTTTCTACCGCGGAGTTCGAAATGATGTAATATATTATCTTCAATGGCGGCAGTAATCGATTGGTACATCTGGCCGGAAGCAAGGTCAACAAAGGCGATGACCCAGCAAGGATGTGGCTGACATATACATACGGCGGAAATACAAATAACAATAGAGTGAAGTAGTTGGCAGATATATCCGGACGTAGATGATATGCACAAAATGCAACAAAAAGTACAAAAACAAACGTCTTGACATTCAAAGGAGCGCTGGGTGTGGTTGACAAATACATCCGGCCGTAAAACTCAACAAAACGACAATCCGAAAAAACAAAAATGCGCGCAAGTTTTAATATTATATAAAGTCTAGGAATTTGGGCTGAAGAGACAGAGAATGGCTAACGAATACCGACGATTCTTTCGTATGTGCGATCTCTCTCCGACTGCCTTCTTGTTTCACTCAAGTGTCAGCGTCGAAGAATAAAAATATACGACTATATTTGTCATATATACGTATTCCTCGTTGTTTGCTCATATACAGCGCCATTTTACCGTGAGAATACATTATAAATTTACTTGACGTTTTAGAAAAGATATGTTACGCTTGTGAAATAGACGTGCGTCAAACATAACCGAGCCCACCACATTTGAAAATATCACAACGTTGAACAAAAGATAAAAGGAATTTCATTCGTATAAACAAGTGTAAATTTACTTACCGAGTAGAATGACATCGTTTTTTAAGTAACATATATGTTAGAAATTTCTGTATAAACTTTTTTGTTAATGTGTGTTTTATGTACTCACTTTTTAAAATCAGATGAAATTCTCCTTTTGTGAAGAAAAGACAAATCTGGTATGGCTGATAAAGATTCGTCTTATTTGTGGAGAACGCATAGGAGGTGTTTTGTTCCTCTTTCATTTTTTGTCAGTAAATGAGGAAAGAAGAGAAAGTGAGAAAGTAAGAAACTACAGCTCGCTTGGGCATTACGTCCTGTTAGACAACCCCGGGTTCCCTGATGAGAAAGGTAGAGATCACGCGTATTTATACATTTGTAGAAAATAAAAACGGCGCAACATTAAATATTTTTTCTTAGCTCCTGATTAAACAATAAATGAAAGCAAATGGTAAAATTCAGTCAGCCGATTGTCTTTATGAATGAGCTTATCCAGTGATGAATGTATACATGTATATGCTTTTATTAGCTTATGAAACGTTGTAGGTGTGTGTAAGCTGGGTTTGGTTTCCATTGACATTAATAAACAAGAACCTTACATTGAGTCTAGAATTCAGGGTGTTGGTTATATTTTAGCTGATAACAAAAATAAAAAAATAAGGAAAAAAGAGAAAACGATTTTTCATCAACGGATGCAAGAAAGATAATATGAATTGGAATCATAACTTATCCAGTTCTACATTTTCGTTTCCAAAATGCTTAGATAAAGAAACGTTTAGTACTAAACGCGTTCAATAATTTTCTCTCATGAAAAAGATAAATCCAAAATATAAAAATTACAGTCGTAGAAAAACAATAACAAGTTCGTTACATGAAAAGGTATAAAGTTATATATCAGTCAGTTAAGTGCCAAGGCTATAGAACCCAATATGTCCTATTATTTAACCTATAACTGAAGGAAACAGACAAATTAATACTTTTCCCAAAAGTATTTTTGCGTAAGTAAATGCAAGAAATTCAACTGGAATTGGACCTCGGCACTTCGATTTGTCGTTCTGAGTCCACGGCACCACAACGCACATCTGCTATTATATATACTTAAATCTAAATAAATTACGAGACAAAGATTTGTGATAAAAGAAAAGTGAATAGATTTTAAATGTTTATTAACTGTTATAGTAAATATATAAACTAATAATCTTTAAAGCTAACATGGTCGATGTTTAAAATTACATACATACCTCATTTACGCTTATAATAAGTTTTATTTTCTCTACGTGTTCCATTATTTTACTGTCTAACCTTGTAAGAACAGACGTAAAGGACGTTGATTTCCAGTCATATGCTTGTGAGGTCAGACGACTGAACTTGAGAAAAGACAATTGAAATGATTTTTGAAAAGCAGTCACGAATATTCGTAACTTTTATGTTTCGCAAGTTATCTTGAAGTAGTATATATATATATATATATATATATATATATATATATATATATATATAGTTTGTACATGTTCTAAAGTATAATTTATAATAAATATTCCTTGGTCTATTTTTACATTCAGCACTGTTTTAAATTAATGTTGTGCACGTTCCAAATATTTCCTTCGTTTTTATTCATTTATATATATATATATATATATATATAATTTTATGAATTGTTACGAAATGGATTAATTCTGTCATATTTTCAATTAATATTTTTAAAATTATATTTTATGCGATATTCGTATTTGAATAGCTACCGAAACAGAATTGTTTTAACATTAATCCGTATATATATATATATATATATATATATATATATATATATATATATATATATATATATTAAAAAAGGATTAATTCAAAGATGTTGAATAGCCATTTCGATATGAAGATCCCCACGGGGGACGACACATCACCTCAGCAACAGAAAAAACCTTTCAGAAACTGGAGAAAAATTAGTCTACTTTTCCTTTTTAAATAAATTGCAAAGAAATTAAAAAATAAATAATAAAATAAAATAAAATAAAATAAAAATAAAAATAAAGGGAAAGAAAAAGAAAAAGAAAGAGAAAAAGAGAACGAAAAAGAAAAAGAAAAAGGTAGAATAAAATCAAATAAATAAGAAAAGAAAAAAATTGACATCGTCTGGGTTCGCAAAAAAAAGGGAGAATGTAACTAAAAATTAACAGACAGATGAATCGACGTCCGTTTAGGCAACACGGAAAAAAGGTGGTAAGAGAGATAAAGGAAGGAAGGGAGGGTAAAAGAAAGAAACTAAAGAAAAAAAATTTTTTTAAATATTACAGACGCTGGACAAATTCAAAAACCTAATTTCCCCAAAACGTTGAAGTATTAGAAAAAGGCCTTTACTTAAAAAGGCATAATTATTAATAAAAGGGAATAAAAAGATATAGGATTTAAAATAAAATTATTTTAAAAAAATTTGGTCATTTGAAATTAGACTAAATAAAGACAACACTAGGTAAAAAAAAAAAAAAATTACAATTATTATATACATACCTATAGAAGTACACACATACATACATATATATACACCCACAATTCTACGAATAAGAATACATATATACACAAACACACACATACATTCAATTTATTACACACTTATATACATATATATATATATAAATATATACACACATATATATTACACACTTATATACATATACATGCGCATACACACATATATATGTGTGTACACACCTATATACAAAAAATTCATATACACATAATATACATGTGTACACACACATGCACACACACACACACACACACACACATATATATACATATATATATATACACATACATACACATATTCCATATGCACACACACACATACATATTAATGAATATTATGAAAAGGAGCATTTAAATAGCTAAAAAATTTTTTTCAAAATTACATATAGCCCACATACATAAATACATATATACATATACATACATATATATATAAAAAAGTACATCCACACACAAACATACACATATACATAAAAAAAAAAAAAAAAATTAAATTTAAAATTAAAATTAAAAATTTTTTTTTTTTTTTTTTTTTAAATATTAAAAAAATTATAGAAAAATTTAGAATTAAAAATTAAAATTTGAAATTAGAAGTTAAAATCCGCCCTATGGCGGCACTTGTTTATAAATTCCCTCCTAAAGTTCAAAAGTAAGTCCTGATGAGGATACTTCAAAATCAGAATCTTCTCCAATAAACACAAACGACACCTATCACGAAAACCCTTAGGGGTACAAGCTGAGCCTATTAATTTCCAGCTGATTATAGGGTCCTGCCCTTCCTCCTTCATTTCCCAGAACCTACGCGATAGTGCCGTCTGGAATCTCTGTTTAGGGTTCGAAAATGAGTACCTGTGATTATAAAGCCTCTGTTTGAAAGAGCCCGCGGACATGCCAATATAGGTCCGGTAATTGTCCTTGTTATTAGATGGAGAAATGCGGGCTTCATAAATTACATGGGTGGATTTACATTTGCCTTGCACCGGGCAGGCATCCACCGAATAACAATTGCATTTGTCGACAATTCCGGATTTAGCTTCCGTATTATTTAGTTTCATTAAAATTTGTTTATTGTGGGAATTAATTATATTATCTATATTTGAGGTGCAAGAATAACTAATTTTTAGGGTGAATCTATTAAAAATTTTATTTAAGGGATTGTTATTATTATTAAAATGTTTATCGATTAATTTGAGAAAATACCTACCAATATTTATATTAGTTAGCTTACAATAAGGAGGGTTAAACCAAATTATCTTCCTTTTTCTACATTTTCGGGTGTTTTTAGTTTTTGATGATTCTGGGTTTATAGCAGGCTTATCATACTTTAACTTATTAACAAAACCGCTTTTCTGAAGGGCCTTATCGTAAATTTCTTGGCTTGCGTTGAAAATTTTTATATTGGAAGATAATTGGTTAACCCTATTATTTACTATCTTGGGTATTTGTCTTATAATATTCTTGGGGTGGTTGGATAAATTATTTATATAGGTGGGAGAACTATTTTCTTTAAGAAAGGGTTGGTAGGAACCATGTATATAATAATTGTAATTTTTTTTTTTTTTTACCTAGTGTTGTCTTTATTTAGTCTAATTTCAAATGACCAAATTTTTTTAAAATAATTTTATTTTAAATCCTATATCTTTTTATTCCCTTTTATTAATAATTATGCCTTTTTAAGTAAAGGCCTTTTTCTAATACTTCAACGTTTTGGGGAAATTAGGTTTTTGAATTTGTCCAGCGTCTGTAATATTTAAAAAAATTTTTTTTCTTTAGTTTCTTTCTTTTACCCTCCCTTCCTTCCTTTATCTCTCTTACCACCTTTTTTCCGTGTTGCCTAAACGGACGTCGATTCATCTGTCTGTTAATTTTTAGTTACATTCTCCCTTTTTTTTGCGAACCCAGACGATGTCAATTTTTTTCTTTTCTTATTTATTTGATTTTATTCTACCTTTTTCTTTTTCTTTTTCGTTCTCTTTTTCTCTTTCTTTTTCTTTTTCTTTCCCTTTATTTTTATTTTTATTTTATTTTATTTTATTTTATTATTTATTTTTTAATTTCTTTGCAATTTATTTAAAAAGGAAAAGTAGACTAATTTTTCTCCAGTTTCTGAAAGGTTTTTTCTGTTGCTGAGGTGATGTGTCGTCCCCCGTGGGGATCTTCATATCGAAATGGCTATTCAACATCTTTGAATTAATCCTTTTTTAATATATATATTTGCTCTGTAATATTTTATTACATGGAGCTCTCTTCCTGTATCATTTTTTAATATTAAAATAAATTTTTAATATTAATTAGGATCCGGTTTTTTGGAATTTACCTTCCTGCTTTTTTCCCTTGGATTGAAGTATCTGAATTAAAATATATATATATATATATATATATATATATATATATATAATTATTTCATTTCTTAGTTTTTGGTCATTATCAAATTCGACCAGTTGTTTTAAAAATGTTCATTCCAACTATATTGTAAATCTTTCAATATTTTTATTTGTTAACGAGTTATATTATGCAACCCAGATTTCTACTATCTGGTGTATTCAGGTGATTAACAATAACTTACAATTTATTGTTAATTGCCTGAAGACACCAGATGAGAGGAACCTGGTTTGCGTAATGTAATTCCTTAACAAATATATATATATATATATATATATGTTTCTTCTTCCGCTTTGTCTCTTGTTCTTTCATGATGTAGGCTATCATGGCCTTCGACGTCTCCCTATTCTTGGTGGGTTTGAGCACACTATATTCTGTAACACCATGGAACACCCGTTCTGTCATCCACCTACTCAGGCCCTTCAAATATGTTATGCGATGCTTTCCGCTGTCTCCTTTTCCCTTTATCTGGCCTGTTAATATCAGGTTTTCTAAGCCATACTTCCTTATTGCATGTCTCAGGAACTTTAGTTGTCTCTTCCTGATGCCCAATATTAATTTATATTTCGTTTCCATCCTTTTCAAAACATCATCATTGCTAACATGCTCGGTCCACGATGTCCGCATCATCCTTCTGTAGAACCACATTTCAGCCACTTCAATTTTTTCCTTCATCTTTGAAGATAATGTCCAGCATTCACTGCCATATTGAAGAACTGACATTACATATCATTCTAGTACTCTATTCTTTGTTTCTTGTGAAATATTCCTGTGTTTTAACACTTTACTCAGCTTCTGGAACGCGTACTTCGCTATTCCATTTTGCCTTCGGATCTCTGTGTCACATTTTCCATTTTCTGTTAGAATACTTCCCAGGTATTTAAATTTTTGTACCTGCTTGATGATCATGATGACCATGCATTCGGTTTTCTTGCAGTTTATTTATAGTCCTTTTTTGTCACTCTCTTTAGCTATCTTCTGTATGAGTTTTTGTAGTTTCCTTTCCGTATCTGCAGTCATAACATTTGTATGTTATTCAAATTGTGGCCTCCTATTACAAATCCTGGCATAACATCTGGGGTCCTTAAAATAGTCTCGCTGTACAAGTTGAAAACATCTGATAAAAAGACGCATTCTTCCTCCCCTTTCTATCTTTGTATATTAGCTGACTTCGTTACCTGTCCGTATGCATGCAGTTTGCTGCCAGTAGTGATGAGAAATCGTGTAAAGAATATATGCGGCCTGCCCGAGGACGAATATTTTCTAAGCAAAAATTCTCGATTATTCAAGCTGGTATATATAACTACAGTGTTTTATCATAAAAACTAAACAAAAACAAAGTATCTACTGAAAGGCGAGTATCAAATTAAAAATAATGTTTAAACAATATATATATATATATATATATATATATATATATATATATACACACATGCAGTTACACACACAAACATATATATATATATATATATATATATATATATATATATATCGGCATTAATATCTGAAGGAGTCATTAAATGTTTTTTGAAGAACTGCGTTTTTAATTCTAATTTCGTAAATAGTTATATCGGCTGTTCAAAATGACACACTGGAAGACTTACCCTGGCATCCCTCTGAACGGAGCTCAATTCGATCGCATTTAAACAGTTACGGAGACATACCAATCTCTATCTGGAATATACTTGTTCATAGCACAATTATAATCGCATTATCCACATGCACAAAGATACTTAAAGTAAGGGAGGCTTTATTGATAACAAAAACACACACATCACTCAGTAATATCAACTATGAACACGCTAACAACATTGTTACTCTGTTTGGCATATACCATTAATAATCATTATATATAATACTACATACATTTTGTTAAACGTAAAGTAAGATTAATTCTCGAAAATGGATAAAGGTATGGCCGAAAGCGCTCGCATAAGCAAAACATTTGGTCAATTTTTATATAATTTTGTCGTCAAAAGAATAAAACATCATAAGGTTACAGGAAAAATTACCAAAAACTTAACCATTACGCCTTGTTTGTCATTTTATTGAAACCCCTATATATATATATATATATATATATATATAAGAGAGACAAATATATCCGAAACAAAGTGAAGATGATGAGATATAGTAGAAAATTTATTAACGACACGTTTCTATAATCTTTGGCTTCCTCATGTTTGAACAGAGAACAATAAAAGCGTTTGTGAGAAAAAAAAGTCCTTGGATTTTCGAAGGACAAATAGTGAATATAAATCGAATTATATTCCTTTATTTTTCACCTTCAATATCCAGAATCAAAAGACTGTCGGTTCCCACCTGTTTGTTTTCTCTGGAGTAAAATATTTTTGTTTTATAAAATTTTAAGTCAGATAGTATATGAGTGGGAATGTACGTATCCATGTACGTAAAGTACGTATCCTTGTACGAATGTACGTATCCATGTACGTATTACAAAAAGTATACCAAAAAAGAATGTATAATGAGAAAAAAAAACTATAGTAATAGATTCATTTACCTGGATGGGTGTGCTTCGATTCACACACACACACACACACACACACACACACACACACACACACACACACACACATATATATATATATATATATATATATATATATATATATAACTTTTATTTTAAGCATCTTGCATCGAAAAGGGCCGTTAAGGATGATTTAATCAATCTTTTATTGAGGTTTTCTGCCATTTCCGAAAATCTATACTATTCAATGGGGAAGGAATGGGTTAAAAAACAAATGCTCAAATGCTCAAAATAAGAAAAATCCTTTTCCAACTCGTCAGAATCCTCGTTTCTGAAATAGAAGTTGGAAAAAAATCCGAAAAATGTTAAATATTTAGATATAGAATTTAATCTACAACTGGCAGCGTCTCTTCATATTTGAAAATAAACTCAATTTTAAAATCCCTAAACACTAAATCTAACAATCGGACCAGAATAATCGAACACATCCCTAAAAGAAATAGAACACAGACTATCAAAAATTTTTCTTTCAAAACAATCTTTGATGCAAAGAAAAAAAATTATGAAAAGGCCTTGAATGAATTTGAGCATAAAAACAAATCAGAATACAAACGAAAAATAATACAAGAAATTAAAACATTATTTTGCTCAACTGACCTTTTAACTTAGAAATAAAATCCAAAATTGGGCAAATATTTTTAATGTATGTCCGTGAGCTTTAAGCTATAAGTTTAATATATGCATGTGCGTGTGTGTGTGTGTGTGAGAGAGAGAGAGAGAGAGAGAAAGAGAGAGAGAGTGAGTGTGTGTAGGTTATATATTGCAGAGAAGCAATATTATTTAACATATCACATGTCCCTTAATGAACTATATTGTGTTATTGATCAATCTAAGTTCATAAATAATTATATTCGATATACTACAATATGTTTAACAAGACTACCCCCATTACATAGTTTAATTAAAACGCATTTAAATACAGATGGATATCTAACAAATTCTTGACCGTGACATACTCGTTGATAATATAAATTTAAAAACCTCATGTGTATATATAAAAAAATACTAAAAATAATGAAAACATTATTAATAAAAACGAAAATATAATTATCAATCCGTCGTCATGGTAAAGTCTGGTGCTACTTAAATCAAACAATCTCTGGAATCTTATGTTCATCTTCAGATTTTACAGAGACGACAGTTTGATAATCCCCCGTAAAAATAGTATACAAAAAACGAACAGACTTTTAAAAACCACGATCATAATATAATTAACATCGCCAACCCTAAAGTTGTACATTTCTTAGATGATACATACGACCTGAGCAATGGTCTGTAAAAACTGTACATTAAGCACTCGCATAATCATAAAAACACGAATAGTGAATCAAATCACCCCAAAGAATTATCAACAACCTACATAAATTTATCTATTTTCGGTTAAGCAGCAACACTAGCAATGATCAATTTTTTGATAATTCTAAAATCAAATGTATTAATGCTTTCGAAAAAAATATTTGGTTCAATCGACACTTCAGGTGTGTCAGAGAATGGATAAAAGAAGTATTATAACACCGGTTTGAAGAGGGTTGCATAAGAGTAAAGTGGAAAGGGAGAAGTATATGACACAAGGTTTGTCAGGGAAACGATGCGGGACAGCGAGATAATTGATGGCAATTGACATTGCATTTAAAATCTTGAAAATTGTAGCTGTCAGCAAAGCAAGCATACGGAAGAGAATTTCACAGGCAGGAATTGCGAGAAGAGAAATTGTGGTGTAGAAGTTGTGGTTACATTTGATCGGTTTGACTGCTACCTATGCGCTAGTCTAGTAGTTAAAGTAAATTAATTTAGAGGGGGCACCAGGGAGCTAAGCTCATTAGAGGGAAGCCAAATTACATTCGTGAAAAAGTGAATGGGGTTGATCTACCAGGTAAGGATCAATGCTCCGTTGGATTTTGTCAATAACGCCGAGATAAATATCAAAGGGACACGGCCAGATGTGACAGCAGCATTCAATGTATAGGCGGGCGGTAGGTTTATATATGTGTAAGTTAGATTCAGAGGAGAAAAACGTCCAGGCTCTATACAGTGAACCAATACCCCTAGCAGCAGATTCAGCTGTGTATTCAATGTAGTCATTTCACTTGAGGTCAGCCGATAGAGATAGTCGGAGGAGGCGCAGTGTTTTCCTTTAAGGAAGGCTAGCTTGATTCATTCTGATGTAGAGTAGGTGCGATTATCTATGTTGTTTAAAGGATAGCAGCTTCGTTTGGGAAACATTTAAATTTTCGAGTCATTTCTTACCCCAGTGCAGCACAGAGTGAACACCACGCTTTACTCCCGCCTCAATAAGTCATCTACTGAGTCTGATAAAGTAAACCTCGCTGTTGATCACGAAAAGAACTTCCAAATTACCTTTCATTTTTTTTGTTTGCATTTCTCTAAGAAATATTAATTTTAATTTCCTTTATATATCTGTTATGCCTAATTGTACATTTGGTTTTTGTTTTCTTTAACTTGTTATAGATTTCTGTTGCTTTTGGACTCTTTCTCTTTTTTTCTCTCTTTCTTTATTTTTTCTTTGTCTTCACTGTTCTCTTCCCCGACCCTGTGGTTCACATACGGGCTAGTCTATGGGCTTCCATTGCCATGGCCGAAGTATATGGTTCCTTCCCAAAAAGTAAAAAAAAAAATATTTTTATGGCTTACTCGCTGTTACCATGCATGGGCTATTAGCTCCTTAACTGTTGATGTGTAAGTTCATTTTTGTTTGCATTTTTCTAAGAAATATTAATTTTAATTTCTTTTAAATTTTTGTTTGCATTTCTCTAAGAAAAATTAATTTTAATTTCCTTTATTTGCCTGTTATGCTTAATTGTACATTTTGTATTTGTTTTCTTTAACTTGTCAGAAATTTCTGTGGTATTTGGACTTTAAATAATTCAAAACTTAGTATTTTTGTATCGTATTCTTCTATTTGTTTCCAAATTGGAGTAGAAAGACCATACTATAGTCCGGTTTATACTCCTCCCAACTCTCGTGAACGGGTGTTGAGGTTTATCCCTTGGTCTCTGTTTTGAAAGTGGTTTCTGGCTCTCTTTTCTATCCTCCGATCTCAGTATTGGTGCTACAGTAATTTTCATGCGACGTGTGTTGTCGGTGACAACGTCTCTTCATTGTGAGAGTACCATGTTGGCAGTTTTCTGGTTGCTGTTCCCAACTGGTAGTTTGGAGTCCCAACTCTTGCGTAGCGTCAAGAGCGGCTTCTTGGATCAACAGTTGCATGTCGCGCATGGATAGGTGTTCCTACAAGCGTTTTCGGTGGGCAACCCCAAGGCCACACTTTGCTGCAGCCCGCGCCAGTTTCCTTCCAGCTAATGTCGTAGTTGATAACCGCCTGCCATCTCTACTCGAGGTCTCTCATTGCCAACTAAATTTAGTTTGAATAACTATATGACAAAAAAAACTAAGCCAGTCAAAACTTAAATCGCCTAAACCTCATAGCATTTCTTTTACTAACATCCGGGGTATTCGTACTAACTTATTTGTCGAAACTTTCCTTCATGAAAAGTCCCCTGACCTTGTGGCGCTCTGTGAGATTAATCTTAACCTTCAATTCCCTCCTCTGACTTTTCGATCCCTGGCCTTCTTTTCCTTCTAAGAAAGGATTCCACTGTCCATATCCATGAGTTTAGGGCCTACGTTAGTGAACACCTCCCTCTATCTAGGGTGACATCTCTCGAATCCGCTGACCACCCATAAATGTGGCTTTCTATGCCGTTACCCTTGAACAGACTGCTTCTAGCTAGACAGCATCTCTGACAATATAGATAAGGCTACTTCCTCCCACTCATTTGGCCAAAAAAAGACTCTTCTACTGATTCAGCTGCTATCCACACTATGAACTTTGCTATTTCCTAATCTCTTACGCAAGTGGTGGATTTCCCCACACGCTTTCCCAGCATCCCCTCAGAACACACCTATCTACTAGATCTATGCTTCACCTCTGTACCTGACTCCTTCCAAGTCTCGTAGCTTTGCCCTCTCAGCAACACTGATCATGAATTTGTCTCTCTCAATATTTCTCACCACTCTCACTCCCACCAGCAGCCTCCTACCTACAGGGTGTCCTACTGCTACAAAACAGCTGACTGGGGTGTGTTTCGTGATTTCCTATGCGACGTCCCTTGGGGAAATGTATTCGGTCTCCCAGTTGATGACTGCGTTTCTGAAATTTCTTCCTGGGTGAAAGCTGGCATTGATGCCTTCATACCTACCAGGAAGTTTCGTCTTAAACCTCATTCCTACCCCTGGTTCTCTTCTGCCTGCTAATTTTTTTTTGAAAAGAAAGAAAGAAAATCTATGAAAAATCGTCATAATATATTGAAAAATGTTGGGCTTCAATTGTAATTGGCGTAGGAAGTGTAAGCATTAGATAAAATTCGTTATATTATTATTAACCTCATAAAACAGCAATTATTGTCTAGAAGCAAATTTGTTTCTTTAAATTGTCAAATAATGTAATACTAAAGGAAGAAATAACTTTAAATTGTCGGAGTTATGCAATCATTTACAGCATAATTTGACAAATTGAGATAGAGTTTTGAAAGAAAAATTTACTCATCATTTCCAGACGGTCTCAAAGAGGTAAAACGTGGCTATCACTTTAATCCTAAATACACACATTAGTTTTTCCCTGTCAATATGTTGGTTTATTTTGTTTAGCGTTATAGCGAATATTTAATGCTAAAAAAATTAAACACAATTTTATATCCTCAACTAAGCATATATTGTACGCAATTCGCAATTCCCACATATATAGATTAATATAGGACAAATAAGAAAAATAATATTGGCAGATAGACACAACACACACACGCGCGTGCGCACACACGCACACACACACACACACACACACACACACACACACATATATATATATATATATATTTATGTAACTGAATGCGACCGACAAAGATATTTGAATAAATAATTCTAAAAATAAAAACGTCGACCTAGTCGCGCATAGAGAATGACTTCTCAAATTCTCACACTTCTACAGTAAAAACTACTTTTTACTATACTATATGTAGTACAACCCAAGGATAATTAATATACCTAACAACACACTTGAGAATATATAAATTGCTGGTCCAAAGCGCTCGGAACAATAAAAGTATTGAAATGTTTTATGCTACCTAAATCCTAATAACCGGAATGTTTTATATTTATATTATCCGATGGTATATCTATGTACCATTTACTAAAATTTTAAGCTTCCATAAAACATTTAAGATATTGATAGGTAAAACGATTTCATGCCACATTTTATGAAAGTATATATAGTCTTGTTTTTAAATTTTTGAGACGAAGAAATACAATCACTTCGGTCTTTCCTATCATTAGCTTGAGTAGCAAGCCTCATTAGGTCATATATGTTTTCTTAATATGTGATGGCTTATGTTACGTAATTCAGTCTTTGTTAGATTTATAAGCTGGGACGTTTAATGTAATACAAAGCTCCTTTGAGGGAGCCGAAATTTCAGAAATAATAGAATTATACATTCTAAATTTAATTAATGAGTTAATCCACATAGACAAGCACAAATTGACAAAGATGACAGATTAATCATAACACGGGTCAACAAAAAAGAAAATGACAAAATAAGTAAAAGGCTTTTTAAACTCTCGAAAAACATTGATATTGAAATTAAAGTCGAAACATATTAAGGAAGTTATCTAATGTTTTGATGTAGATTCTAATCTGCGAACTGGTAGTGTCTTCCGATATTTGAAAACAAACAGAACTTTAAAGTATGTAAACATTACATCTAACCATCCAACCAGCATAATAAAACTTATCTGTAAAAGAATAGAATACAGTCTATCAAAAATTCTTCCCACAAAACAATCTTTGATAAAAAGATAAAAGACCATGAAAAGGCTTTAAATAAATCTAGGCATAAAAACAAACTAATTTGCAAACATCAGTCAAACAAACAAGCGAAAAATAAAAATAAAAATCGAAACTATATTTTGTTCACCCCCTTGTTTAATTTACAATTAAAATCTACAATAGAGCAAAGATTTTTTGATTAATTATTAAATGCTTCCAAAAGAATAAACTTGAAATTAAATGAATTTTTTAATAGGAATTCAATTACGTTAAGTTATAGCTATACTAGTAATTTCGAATATTAAAACAAAAAAAGCAAAAAAAAAACAAAAAAAAAACACCAGAAACCTAAAGTAATAACGTGCAACAAAACATCACTAATAGAAAATATAACTGTAGGGATACAAACAAATGTCCACTCAACGGAAAGGTTTATTTAAAAAGCAGAGGTACATGTTACAGATGGAGAAAGAGGATTTACAGATGGACAAAAAAGATATTTTTAAAACAGAGGGGATATACATTAGTCTACATTTAAACTTGAAGAACCCATAGCCCAGTAGATACAAACGTTGGTTATTTCTAGTGACTTGACCCAAAGTGTTGTGAGTTCAAATGGTGAACAAGTAATTGTGAGTTCAATACCAGGCTATAGCAGTGGTGAACAAGTAACCCTAAGAGGAACATAGCCCATGACCATCAAAAGAGGTTTCGCACAAGGATTGCCAATGATATAATGATCATAATAAAAGGTTCATTTCGAAATTCCTAGCACCTGGAGAAAGCCGAAGTCTATAACAGCTGAAACGTCGTACAGATGGAAACATACTTGAAGACAATAGTCCGAATAATGTAAATAGTGTAAACTGGAAAATCTTTAAAAATGTACCAAACGGTCTAACCACGTGTGAATATTAAAAAATAAGAAAATGGAAAAGATCCTGACATATGTTGGAGTATAGTAAAATATAGCCAAACCATACAAAGGCGGTGATGTCTGCAGATTGTACCAAGAGTTAAATGTAGCCTTTATTTTATTTCTAGAACAACAATAAAAGAAAATACTAAATGAAAGATCAGAAAAAATGTCCAGCAGTAATCACATCTATAAATAGATTCTAGGTTCATATTAGGTTTCTCTCAGTCGTTGTTAAATTAGAGACTGTCCATAGTTCACTTTAGTTCTTCTTAAGTTTCTTGGCTTTTGACTGGCCTCACTCATTACCACGAATAAAGAAAAATGAAATTTAAATCAGTTTAATGATAATTTCTGTCCAAATTAGAGATTTTTTCAGTATGTTTGATCTATTTGTAATTCATCTATCTCTACTTCCGTTTAAAGTTCACCAACAGTATCAACTGATCGGGTGGACAAAACAGAGTCTAAAACGAACCGAATTTATGCATTGATCATTTCTAGATTTGAATTCGTCAATTTACATTGTCAGTAAAGGATATAAGATAACCTGAACCAACAAACTTCAGACGACACTACTTTTTATTCATGTTTATTTCCTAGAGGGTGGAAAAGTTACAAGTTCTGATAAACAAATTTTATTTGCGCAAAACATCTGGAGCTACTTATTGTTTCTTTTTGTTCTATTTATCACGTTCATATTTTTCGATTATTTTTCCCAGACAGTTACCTTTATTTTCTGAAATAATCTCTAAATAAAGACTTCGCCGAGAAGTTTACTGAAAACCGTTCTTTCAAAACCAACTTGATTGAGAATAAGATTCACGATAAGCCTTTTATATCAATATAAAAATAAATGTTTTGTAATTAGTCCATGATTACTGTTTTAATTAGTTTTCTTTATTGGTAACTCTAGAAGTCAAACAATGATTTATTATAGACAAACACGATATTAACAATATGAGATTTGCAAATGACACAGTGATGAGAGAAGACAGAGAAAAGAACATCATACAGAAATTAATGTAAACAAATCGAGAAAAAAAGAAATAAACATTAAGAATGCAGGATGTTTGGATATTAGCAAATTAAAAATTGCAGATAAAGAAATCAAACTGATGTAATAATTTAGGTTTTCGGGATGTGCATTGGAATACAAAAAGATGCTTTCCAAAATTTAAGAAAAGCATTAAAAAATTCCTTATCAGCAGAAACAAGACTACTGAACTGTTATTATCCTTCTTATATGACGATGGATAATGGACAATCTCTGCAAAGAGACTTGAAGCAACAGAAATATTGTTCTACAGAAGGATTCTGTGAATATATGAACCCAGCAAATGAGACATTTTAAATTTATGGGCACTTAATGAAGAAAATGTGTTTATAAATTTAGATATTCCCGAGAAGGAACAGTGATAAGAGACATGAAATAAAGCAACGTATATGCAAACTGGAAAAATTGAATGAATAGATGGCAAAACAGTGAATGGTGAGAGATACCAATAAAATAAATAAAAAATACTAAGAGCTAGAAAAGATAAATAACAGTGGATTATTATGATCGCTTACTGCATGAAGGATTAGAGTATATGAAGGAGGACTTTTTTATGTAATCATTTTTAATTAGTTTTACACTAATTTGCGGAAATGGGTCAGGCCGGTAAAAGTTCAGCACATTTTCGTTACTCATGGCTTCTTGTCATCATTCAAATATTAGTGCATATTAACTCATAAGGGATTTTCTTTTATCGTTGTTGAATTTTTAAGGGATTTTAAAAATTTTCTTCTCATAATTATGGCCTCTCCTATATTTTCAGTTTCCTCTACATTTAATTTCTTGTTTATCTTTTTCCTATCCATTTCATTTTATTAATATTCCTTATTTTATTTCTCTATATTTCTTTAACGGCGGCCTTAAAAAGAAGAACAAATCAACAAAGACGTGTCCGAGATAAGTAAACAGCTTTTTCTTTTTGAGTGATCTATCATTTCCCATCATGGAATACTGAGACATTTTCCGGGTTAAAATCCACAGTGGTAAAAAGAAAGAAGAAAAATACGCATGTAAATGCTGTCGCGTGAGATAGACATTTTGGAGAAATATGAACATAAATTATCGCATTGTTGTGGTCACCAATAAAAAGAGGAAGCCAAAATGTCAACTACGGGTCGGGTATACAAAAATGAAGTAAGTGCAGAAATTTAAATATGCGGAAAATTTTCTAACAGAAAACGAAAAGCGCAACATTGAGATCCGAAGGCGTGTTGGCATAGCCAAGGATACAATTCAGAAACTGAATAGACTATTGACAGGCAAGAAATTACGCTGGAAACGAGAATTGGATAACTATGTGACGCCTGTTTTTAATATGGCAGTAAAGGAACGACAGTCTTCTCAAAGAAGAAGGAGTGACTTGAATCAACCCAAATGTGATTCTACAGAAGGATGCCAAGGATACCATGGACCGAACATGTGGGCAATTATGAGATTTTAGAGGGGATAGAAACGAAAAGGAAACTAATAATTATTAGGAAAAGACAACTGAAATTCCTTGGAAATGTAATGATGAAGAAGGGCATGGAGAATCTGATAGTTACATGTCAGATATAGAGATAGCAAGACAGGGGAAAG
Source organism: Ascarosepion bandense (assembly GCA_037127315.1). Taxonomy (NCBI): domain Eukaryota; kingdom Metazoa; phylum Mollusca; class Cephalopoda; order Sepiida; family Sepiidae; genus Ascarosepion; species Ascarosepion bandense. The sequence continues at coordinate 730,404 of JBBBDQ010000259.1, forward strand.
CAACGTGTAAAATACCTGATAAGCTTCAGCAGATGGTTGTCAGAGCGGGATTTCAGAGGGATAACAAGAGAAAGCGTGTTAAGTATCAGAGAGGTAGGGAGATATAGAATGCCATGATAGCCTACGTTCTGAAAGGTACATATAATAATAAGTCGTTTTTGGTGCTGCAGCAGATGTTATTGTCTTTGAAAAAGGCAACACACTTGATTGACTCCTCGTTGGTGTCGCTGCTGATGGTCTAGATATTAGTATCATTTCTTGACTTCGGGTAAGTCTTCCTGCCGTGAAGTCTGTCAATAATACCAACGTCGCTGTGCTGTGATATTTATACACATTCTCCTCACAGAAGAGGGATATTTGGGGTTTAACGTGGTTTTCTAATCCAAGCCCATACACTCGGAGAGAAATTCACCATAACATAATGGGGTTGTCTATCTTTCCACAACCGTGCCTCTGCCCAACTTAGCCTCGACTCCCTCTCCGCTCGAACTCACATAAACGGAACAACATTGATTTATTTAGATCTGTTCCCGTAGTTGAAATCGGCATTGGCATTTATTGTCAGTCAGTGGCTTAGAAACAACTGCTATGTAAACCGTGTAGGATTTTTTTATAGGTCAGAAAATGTTCTGTATCTTTTGTAATGTTTGACCTTATTCCAGAAATGGGTACGCAGAGCGATGTGAAATTAATAACTGTTTTGTTGAGCGTTGGATGTCGAAGTGAGTACTACTGTTTTAGTCTTACAACTGGAGTGCCGACGGATTAACAAATCACTCAATAAGATCCGAGCCTGATATATAGATAGAGCCAGAAATAAAAAAAATCCATATTTTTATGAGGTATTAACAATCAAATGACACGTGACAAAATTTGGACACAATCAGAATGTTAGATTACAAACTACATTTATTTAAGTGAAGCTATTGTTACAAATTTTAAAAACCATGGAAAATTCTGAATTTCGTGTGTTGAGAAAGCATTGTTTTCTGATAAGAAAAATACTATCCAAGCTAAGCAATGGTTTGATAAGTGTTATTCGAATTCTGCTCTGTCAGAAACAACGGTGAAGTGGTTATATGCTGACTTTAAACGAGGTCGTATCGACAAAAATGATTCTGCACGCTCAGGTCGTCCAAAATTGCATGAACATTTGTCAATGAGAAAGGTGTGTTCAAAGTGGTTGCCTTGCTTGCACACAGTCGATCAAAAACAACAATGCTTCGACAATTCAGAGTGTTGTTTGCAACTCTTTCAATGAAGCAAGGAGGAGTTTTTGTGCAAATATGTAACAATGCATGAAACATGAGTCCACGACTTCACTCCGGAGACAAATCAGCAGTCAGCTGATAGGTAAACAGCAGCAGGTGAAAGCAGTTCAAAGAGACCTAAGACGCAAACATTATATAGCATTATTGGTGCGTCGGAAAGAAGAAACCATCAAAAACATCCACAAATGAAGAAGAAGAAAAAAGTGATCCTTCACTAAGATAACGCAACGTGTCACAAGTCGATCGCAACCACAGCAAAACTACATGAACTGACTTCGAATTGCTTCCGCATCTACCAAATTTTTCATATCTGACCTCCAGAGGTACTGATTGTTAACAAATCTCAAAAGAATTTTCCAGGGTCAGAAATTTGGCTCCAATCAAAAAGCGATATCAAAAACTGAGGCATATTTTGAGGTCAAAGACAAATTATTCTACAAAAAAACATGGAATTGTAAGAGAAGTGTTGGAATCAGTGTATTACCCTAGAATGAAACTCTGTTAATGAATAAAGTATTTATGGAGTGATGTAATATGATACATTATTTTATCGTTACTTTTGTTTGTCTATGATTAATTACTGCCAATTTTTATTCATTCCCACATTTCTCTAATCCCGTCCATCCATCCGTCACACCCTATAAAATAGCCATACTTTGCCCAATTATCTAATTTTGTGTAGAGTTACAAACAGATAAGAGGCTACAAAGTATATTTGGTTTCATTAGGTTATGTAATTTTGCACAGTAAATTTTCATTACTTTTTTGGAAAATTTTATTATTTACCATACAAAAATTCTCCCACTATTATAAAAACAATTTAGTGATTAAAATAACTGATACATAATCATATTTTTTAAAAATGCAATATTTTGTATATCTTGTACATTTTATATACAAGAATCCAATTTCAAGTTCGTCCTGCGTTTTCTAGAGCAGTAAACAAATTACAAGACGAAAAACTTAAAATTCTGGCCTCAGAAATAGATATTTATACATGGCTAGTTACATGTTCAAGTGTAAGAAATTTTAATTTTTTTTCGCTGTTAAAAAAGGAAAAAGAAAAGGAAAATTTCTTCAAAAATATCATTTATCATGAAGTCCTATAAAATTAAATTACATAAATTATTAAAGCCCGAAGTAGGGTTTAATGGTAAAAAGAAGTGCGTTGTGGTGTAGTGAATTTCGCCTCAGAAAAAGAAATCGGAGAGCCAGTTAAAATCGTTGCATTCATTTACGTGGCAAATACCTTGGGACAAGTATTAAGCCGTCTCTTCCCCCTAGCTATAGGTGAAATAGCAGATGAGATTAGCTTTAGTTGGCAATCAGTCTACCGCAACATACTGTGGTAAAATCTTCTAGTCAGTCATGTCTCAAAAGAGACATGATCGCCCACACTTATTTCACATATGGCACTTATATGACTCACTGATTAAAAAACAGCTTATTCAAATTTCATCGGTTGGTTTACGAAATTCAACGATACATATAATTTTAAATCTCGAGAAAAATGTAAGTGATAACTTTAACAATAATAAATATTTTGTGGACTTCAGCCTCCGTCTGGTCTATGCTTAGAATATTGCTGTCACATATGGTCCGGTTTCTCTGCTATTTCAGGTTCCTTATAAAATGCAAAGTAAAAGCAGCAATATTATCGGTCCTCATCTGGCAGCTCGGCTTTACTCACTTCCCAACCACAGTAAGGTTGCCCCTTTTTTCTATACATATTCCTGTGAGCTTTTCAATATGATAGCTAAACATTTTGAATTTAAGCACTGTTCTAGATTGGCATCGAGATCTCATCAATATACAGTTGACCTTGCTAGATGTAGCTGTATGTTCTATGCTAACAGTTTCTTTTCTCGTTTGTGTAACTCTATTCCGGCTTCATGCTTTCCAGCCAATATCAATTTGTAAAAATTTGAATGTAATACCAATCGATATTTACTTTTCTATTACTTTTTTCTTTTTCCGCTCATTATTAATATTTCTGTTTTCTAACTCTTTCACACTCTGTAACTCGTGGCGTCTAAGTGGCTTGCATGAAGTGACACGGATTTTAAAAAAATATAATTTCTTCAATTTGAAATCCAACCTGCAAAATTGAAATGTAAACCATTGAAGACAACGCGTCGCATGATTTCGGCTTTGCATTTCAGCAACGCCAGCCTTTTATGCAGACATTTTATTCTATCTATAATTGACCTCCTAATGTCTTCCCATAACTATTTCTGTAATGATCTTTGTCATTCTGACATCATTAATTGTCGCTATGAAGCAGCGGAAGTAAATAAACCGTTTTCGAAATACGATTAAGACCAACAATTAAAAAGTATTTTAGATTTAATCGAACCCACACCTGAAAAGAAGAAGTCATTAAGGATTGATTAAATTCTAAGACTACTTTTATGAAGTGAAAATGTAGACTTTTCATTTATATCAGTAATGACATCGTTGGCCCGACTTGTATCTAAATGTATTATAGATCTACTACCAGAACTAGATTGGAAAAATCCATTATACAATATTTCTTCACCATTTTAATTTATACAGAACAAACCCAACATAGATAATCTAACACGTAGTTGAGATAGTTACACAATTTTTCCTTGGGACTGATATCGACATTAGAAAAAACATTTAAAGAATATTTTGATTAATATATTCCTCAGCAGACGGGCTTTAAACTCTTGGACTAGTTTCAATATTCCTCTCTCAGTTGTTCTTCTAATAATTACATTAAAAATAATTTATCTGTTTAGTGCCTGAGATACGTACATGTTACCGATCATCTATCGCAGAGCTGATTTATAAAGCGTAGCTTATATGTGGCACAGCTCCGAAATTCTGGAGACCTTGTGAAGATAAAGCTCCCTACACATCTTAATGATCAAGCAAAATAAGTTTGCTAAACGTTACACGTGTTCCTGATCATTGATTCCAGATAAAAGCCAGAATTTTAAGGTGAATTCCTAATCGCATCTTAGATGTGGCAAAAGACCGAGAGTATAAGGCACTCATTGAGGATCGAACTCACTACTCAATTGTAAAGATTAGAGAAAGATAAACATGCTAAACATTACACGTCTTCCTAATCACTGATTCCAGATAAACACCAGAATTTTCAAGGTGATTTTCCAAGCGCAGCTTAGAGGTGACGCAAGGCCGACAGCATGGGACACTCAGTGAGAATGAAACTCACTTTTCAATTTTAACTGTTCTAGCGAAACAAGCTTGTTCAACGTTACACGTGTTTCTGATAGAACCCAGGATTTTCAAGGTTGTTCATAGGTTGTTTTATATTGAAATTATAAGTCAATGTAGCCTGTCTAGAATAATTCCCTATAGACTATTCCGGGTATAGTTTATTATATTAGAATAACACATGGGATATTACTGATGCTAGGCGTCTTCATTCTTTATTATATAAAATTTTTTGTTCTAGATTATAGCCACTCGGTCAGTTTATATTCACTTGTTTGGCCTCGCTTTTGGCCTCGACTTGAAGTGGAACGAATAGATCATATCTATAACTGCATTTACTGGCAAGAACGTAAGATCACTGTATCGTGTCAGAAAAATTTTCTCATCTGAATCCATCTTACACATTTATGAAGCTATCATCCGTCTGCGTTTCATATTTTTCCATATTTAATCAGAAGATTTTGCTGTTAATCTGGAATTTTACCACAAAGTCCTAAAAAGAATATGCAATGTAATCGGTTTTGACTTGCCATCTCAACTACAGTCACTTTCTCATCGCCGTGACGTGGCTTCCCTCTGTCTTTTTGTAAAAATATTTCAAGATCATTGTTTTGACGAACTTTTTTCCCTAGTGCTAAAAGGACATGAATTTAAACGGGCTACTCGATTTTTACCGTTAAAATAGTTTAATGTAACCATCACCTTTACTCGAAAAGTTTCCCCCACTTCCTGTTTGTGGAACTTGCTTCCGTTTACTTGCTTCTCTAATATCTACAATTTAAAAAAAAAGTCCCTCGTTAATTGCTATCTTCTTGAATCTCGCTCATCTTTCATCCTTTCTTCAATGCCCCCTGTATCAAGTCTTTCCCCTTCTCTTAACCCCTTGCGTGCTAGTGGTGGTCCCGCTATTCTTGGGGCGAAACAATGAAAAATAAAAACAGTTTAATAGACTAGATTATCTACTCTCAGAATATTCCCGTACATAGTTTGCTAGATTCTCTCTATATAAAAGGCAATCTGTGAATCTGTGTGACTGTAAACTGTGCAGGCCTACATTTTTTAAGCTACGCCATTCAAACTTTCTATGAACACATATCTACACAGAAGCCAGGTCGACAAAAACGTTTTGAGTTTAAGCTCAGCAATTTTCCTTTTCGCACTTTTTGGCCAATGGAGCAACCATCTTAAAACTATCTAACATGGTTGCTGAATTACGTAACAGAAATCAAATCACACATGTCAAATGCGACTAAAATACTTTTATTAAACAAAAATGAGCCTTTATATTTAATTTTTATTCCGACGTTTTAAACATTCATTTGGTCAACAAAAAATGAATATTTTCACCGTAATTTTGAAACAAAAGAAATATTTTGAAATATTTTTTTTAAAAGGTGGCAATGTTTAATTTAATTATTCAAGTTTTTTTTAGATTTAATATTTCATACTTCAGAAAATAAAATTTAAAAAATAGAGCTTTTTTGTTTCGCTAAATATTTCATGCAGGAAATCAACTGTCTGTAAATCGTGTAGCATTTAATGTAATTTTTTCCTCTAAAATTAAATGTTTATATTTTTAAATATTCTTAGAAAATTTCTAAACCGAGAGCGTAATACTTTTTATATTTCTATTTTCTGTAAAACAAAATAAATAATTTTTATGTTAAATTCATTTAGTCAACAAAAAATATTTTCCCCCGTAATTTTGAAATAAAAACAAACGCAATGTTGTTTACAATGTAACACAAAACATCAAATCACGTTTACTCAAAACAAAAATAAACAGATTTTTATGAAAATTTTCAACTATTTTTAAACAACAATTTTTTATATAATTATTTTTTATATAACCGAATCCAACTGCTAAAATGTTCTGAGTTGCACGGGCAACGCCGGATTATGATGCTAGTTAACAATAACGAGCAGGATATGACTGGAACTATCCTACATCAAGGTTCAAAATAGCCTAGTCTGAACTCCCTTAGCCATACTCCTTTTTTCTATCAGTATTAGAAATTCTTTCCTTAATGCTCTGTTATAAAAATACTTTCTTTAATGCTTGATAGGAATTCAGTAATCAATTACTGGAGGACCAGAATTAAAAGACATCCAGAATGTTGTCGTACTAATGTGCGAAGACGTTGATCGGAATAAAATAAGACGCAAAAGGCAATATATTGCTCTAACATTGCAAGAACTAGAAGATCTCCGATTATCATCATACTTTTTTTAATCATGTCACCCCAAGCAAGGCATTCCACTGCCACTATAGCGCAGGTCGTTACATAGAGCCATTGGGTATAGGAAATGTCAGAAGGAAGGTGATAGACGAGTTAGGATATACATAGGGAGAGAGTTGGAGAGAATGGGTGTGAGTTAGTGTGTTAGGAGGTGTCTATTGACCCTATATTTAAACTCCTGGAGGTTGTAGCCGTCGGGGAAGAAAGCATGCGGAAGGGAATTCCACAGGCGGGAAGTGCGAGAAAAGAAGCTGTTGGAGTAGAAATTGAGGTTACATTTCATTGGTTTCACTGTAAAAGGGTGGGACCTATTTGCCAATGGAGAAAAGAGAGGGTATATTCTGGCCTAGATAGAAATATTGTAAACGTAGCCATTTGAACAGTACCTAGATGAGTGACCAGGTAATACTGTCAGGTTCCACGTGCTGATAAAAAGAGCTTGTGATCAGATCACAATTTAAAATGAGTTCCTGTATGACCACCGAAGTTAAGCAACAGCAAGCCCGACCGTACCTAGATGGTTGACTGCCTGACAATACCAGGTATTACCGTAGGCATGCATGCTTGTACATAAATTGTTTACGGCCAAATCTCGTTGCGACACCAGGTCACGTATGATCACCGAAGTTATGCAAAACCAAACCAAGTCAGTAACTTATTAATATCTGACCAATTTGGAATACTGGTTGTAACTGCTACTACAATCATGGATGTGCAGACAGTGTATTAGATAATATTATGGAATTGTTCATTGGATAGCCGTTACAATTCTTGTTGTGTTCATTTTACAAACTTGTGAAAGCGATGAATCTATCACTTCTTGCCTCAAATTATCACTTAATTATAATTATCACTTAATTATTATTATCTTCTTCTTCTTTTATCTGCCATGTTCCTTCAGAACGTAATCGATCATGTCTTTCCGCATCTCCCTGTCCCTGGTGGCTCTTAGCACGCTTTCTTCAGTTGCACCATGCAACCCTCGTTCAGTCATCCAACTGATCATGTCCTTCAAATATGTTATCCGCTGCTTTCCTCTGTCTGACTGTCTTTCCTTTCTATCTAGTGTGTTAGTAACAGGTTCTCCAAGCCCTCCTGTTCATTGCATGTCCCAGGAACTTTAGATGTTTCTTCCTGATGCTCTGTTTTAATTTTCCTTTTCGCATCCATTCTTTCCAAAACCTCATCATTGCTCACATGCTCGGTCCATGATATCTACAGCATCCTTCTGTAGAACCACATTTCCGCTGCTTCAGGTTATCTCTTCATCTTTGAAGATATTGTCCAACATTCACTGCCATATTGAAGAACCGACAAAACATAGCAATCCAGTACTCTCATCTTTGTTTCTAGTGAAATTGTTCTGTTTCTTAATACTTTACTCAACTTCTGAAATGCTTCTTTCGTCATGCCAATTCCTCTTCGTATCTCAGTTTTGCATTTTCCGTCTTCTGTTAGAACACTTCCTAGGTATTTACATTTCTGTACCTGCTTGATTTTAGAGTAACTCACCTGTAATTGGCATCAAAATGTTTACAATCTCAAAATATTTCGTGGTATAAATAACATGCAAAGGTGTTAATGTGTCGTATAAAACAAATCAGCAAATCAATAATCATTTAACAATTTACATCTATCTTAATTTTTCTCAGGTCTTTTACCCCGAGCTGGAGTAATACTTCGAGCTACCGACACCATCTCTGCTAAGCATATACTCGAGAATGGAGTTTAATCTAGGATGACACACCGGCTTTTCGCATTTGGATATTGTGACCTAAAACTTTCTTCCTCTTTTATCTATATTGCCTTGTGAGGCTCGCATGATAAATTTGGTAAATATCGAATCGTATTGGAAATCGCTAGAAGCAAAATATTTTCAATTTATTTTTTTTATTTATTATTTTTATATTTTCATTCTGAGCTTGTTTCTTTTATTCTAAAAGTTGGAAAGATGATAAGAGACAATCATTCTTTAATAAGCCAGCTCACAAAGGTATCTACATTAATTTAAATTGTTTACTTGATTCGTGAAGACGCAAAAAAATCTGTGAGATAAAGGAATCGTTAACCTACTTTAAATCTTATTGATTTTATTTCTATGATTTACTTTTCTTAAGTAATATGTTACTTTAGTATTGGTCTATATTTCTGAGATTAGGTAGTATTTTCAGTATTTACATTATTCGGGCTATTGTTTTCATCTTTTTGCCATTTGTACGTTTCGGACGTTGTACGCTCCGGCCTTCTTCAGTTGCTAGGAATTTTGAACCGAATACTTTATTACAATATTACTGGGGTATATGAACACCATTCCTTGAAGAAAGCCTCGAGTAGAAGTCATGAGATCTTCCTCTTACCATGCAAGTTACTTGTTCATCACTGCTGTAGCCTGGTATTGAACTCATTTCTCTAAGATTCAAGTCAGGAACTAACCAACGTCTATATCCACTGAGCCATTTGATCGTAATAACGGGTTCAGTTTGAAATTCCTAGCACCTGAAGAAGGCCTGAGCGTACAACGGCTAAACGTGTACAAATGGCAACAAAGATGAGGACAATAGTCCGAATAATGTAAATACCGTAATATGTTATTTGTTGCCAAAGTGCTCAATAAAAATGCATTTACAAATTTTGCTCTTTGCCAATGGTTGTCGAATGATGTTGCGCAAAGATGCCATTAAAATAAGTGAAATTAAAATGAAAGAAATACAACTAAATTGATTGATTTGTCTTTTAGCAGTATATCAACTCCTTATCCAACATGTAGTTCCGAAATTTAATTTTATTGTGAGAGTTGAAATAATAAAATATATGTTTATTCTGCTTACACAATTGAATGCATGATAAATGATACTCAGCTTTGTGGATAAACATATTTGCGTGGATATAATTATTAGAGTTGGTGATGAGTGTGTTTTTGGTATTTTTGTTGAATTTAAATTTTTTAAAGATTTTTTATTTCTTTAAGAAATTGTAGGATATTATGTGGATTAACGTCATGAAAGTATTGTTTCAAGTTGGTTGTTTCGTTAAGTAATTTCGTTTCATGGCATATCAACCTCTATGCTAAAAATCTAAATCTTGTGAAAACAGTTTTATGGCTTTATGTAAATATACTGCGAATGCAACTATATGCCTTCAACAACAGATAAAATATATTTTTTCTCATTTTGTTATGAAATGTATTAATATCTATTGCCGGACATTTTGCTTTAAATATTCATGGTTGCTAATTTTAATATAAATTTAGTCATTTTAATATAATATTTATTGCTGATATTTTCACTATAAAAATAAACGTTATACTTTCATAATGCTTTGTTTTTGTTTTTGTTTCACTATTTGCCCGTAGTTGGAACCTTAACAGGTACTAACACCCCGAGTTAGAGTGGACCTGGGAACAACATCAACTAATTAAGAGGTGGATTACCGCACCTTAAAACCTATAGTTTTACGATCAGTAGTAGTTTATGCACCAACAACGTAAATCACTGAGGAAGAAATAGAATCATTCTACTCTATACTGGACAATGCCAAGGCTCAGTGCCAAAGCCAAGAAATCAGAATAATAATGCCAAGGTAGGTAAAGAGAGGGAAGAAGACACGACCTGCAACTTTGTACATGTAATAACTCACACCTGGTTTCAAGAACACCCACGACATGTATGGACATGGAGAAGCCCAGAAGGTAACACGAAAACTCAGATAGACAACATAACTATAAACAAGATATTCACAAACGCAGTGGTGCAATGCAAAACCTATCCAGGCGTGAGAGCGATCACGTCCCATTCATCTGCAAACTAAAGATAAAACTTCGGAGACTAAGACTGAAATACAACACGCTAGTGAATGACCTCAACCTTCAGAAAGAATGCACAAACAGCGTGAAAAACAAATACGAAGAACAAATTGGAAAAGGACATTCAAAAGGAAGGAAGGAATAATGACATCAGCAAACAAAGTTGCCCCTAAGGAAATCGGACACAGAAGAAAAAACGAGTGAACGACTAAAAAGATTCTTGACATGATGCCAAGGAGACGGAAAATGATCCCAAGACATGGAAGAGAATACAAGAACTGCACAAGAAAATAAGGGACAAATGTAAACAGGCAAAAGAAATATAGCTCAAAGAAAAATGCGCATAGATAAAGAGACTGAGCAGGACTAATAATGCAGACATGCATAAAGAGATAAGAAACATGACAGGACAAAAATCTGCTCCTCAACAGGATATATAAAATCCAAGGATGGAACGATAATATTGAAGAAGGAGGAAATACTCCAGTGATGGGAAGAATATATAAAAGTTCTTTTCTACGACAAGATAGAGCAACCGTGACTACACAAATATGAGGACGGACCGCAAAGTCTGAAGTGGAAGCTGCAATGGCCAAACTGAATAGAAACAAAGCAGCTGGTCCAGACGTCATTGTAATAGAGCTGTTGATAAACCTGGAAGAATTCGGCGTAGAGGAAATTACAGAAATAGTAAATGAAAATTATAATAGTGGTGTAATACCGGACGTCCTATGCAAGTCTATTTTCATAGCACTGCCTAAGAAGCCAGGTGCAAACGAGTGCAAACTACACCAAACTATCAGATTAATAAGTCATATTACAAAACCGATCACCTGAATCCTGATCAATAGAGCAAGAAGCAGAAACAGGCCAGAGATAAGACAAGAACACAGCGGGTTCGTCAAAGACACTGGAACAAGTAACGCCATATCTATCATTAGGATGCTCTCTGAAAATTGCAATCCAAATGACGAAGGACTTGTACCTGTGTTTTTTTTTTCAAATATGCGAAGGTGTTCGACAAAATACGCCACAAATCATTGATTGAGATGTTCAGCAGCCTCGATATAATTAGGAAAAACATTAGGGTAATTAAGAATCTCAACTGGCAGCAAAATGCTAGCATACGGACAGGTAAAAAATTCAGCAGATATACAAAGATAGAAAGGAGCGTAAGACAAGGATGTGTCTTTTCACCGGATCTATTTAATTTGTACATTGAGAATATTTTGAGAACCCTAGATGTTGTGTCAATATTTTTCATCGGAGGCCACAACTTGAACAACATACGATACGCAGACGATACAGTACTGACTGCAGACACAGAAAGGAAACTACAAGTCTTCCTAAAGAAGGTAGCTGAAGAGAGTGAGAAAAAAGGACTACAAATAAACTGCAAGAAAACCGAATACATGGTCATTAGCAAAAAAGAGCGACCGTAAATGCCAAATACAGGTGGGAGATATTAAAATCAAGCAGGTACAAAAATTCAAATATCTTGGAAGTGTTCTAACAGAAGACGGAAAGTGCGGCACAGGGATCCAAAGGTGAATTGGCTTGGCGAAAAACGCATTCCAGAAGTTGAGTAAAGTATTGAGAGACAGGAAGCTTTCACTAAAAAGAAAGAAGAGTGTACTAGATTGCTATGTGGTGTCGTTCTTCAATATGGTATTGAATTTTGAACAATATCAACAAAGATAAAAGATAAACTTGAAGCAGCTGAAATGTGGTTCTACAGAAAGATGCTGCGGATATCATCGACCGATCATTTGAGCAATGATGAGGTGCTGGAAAAATGAAAACGAAAAGGAAATTGATATTGAGCATCAGGAAGAGACAACTGAGGTTCCTAGGAGATCCAATGAGAAAGAGGGGCTTGAAAAACCTGACACTAACAAGCCAGATAGAGGGGAAACGAGACAAGGGAAAGCAGCGGATAACATATTTGAAGGACCTGACCAGGTTGATGATAGAACGGGGGTTGCGAGATGTTACAGGAGAAAGCGTGCTAAGATCCACCAGGGATAGGGAAACGTGGAAGGCTATGAACCCCTACATCCTGAAAGGACAATGCACATGGAAGAAGTAGAAGATCCTTCATATCAGTTGTGGTTTATCATCATAAATATATTTATATATATAGACATCTTAGATTTAACTCTTCATCTACTCGAAAACGTTTATTCATCCTACTTAAAAACTAACGCTGATCCTATGGAAACCCACCATAAATATAATCACCATCAATCAATTATCAAACACATGTCATCCTATATAAGAAACAGAATAAGTAACAAATCTTCGATGAAGATATATTTTATAAACACAGTATGTTATGACCTAGCTCTCAAAAACAGCTGCTACAACTGCCTTGCCATTAAATATAATAAACCCAATGATAATAACAATAATAACAAAAAGCAGAATTCATTTGGCATGCACAACCATTTAACCAAATAATTGCTACTAACTTAGGGAATTAGTTCCTCAAATTAGTTAAGAAGCACTTCTCTAGAAGTAACCCCTTTACATGATTTTAATAGAAATACTTTTAAATGAGGCATAACCTTGAGAAGATCACCCAAAACATAAAAATAGAATTTTCAGCCAATATAACAACTTAAGTATCTACAACATATTTAAAAAAATTAAAGATAATAGTACCAATACTAGCAGTTATCGAAATACTATTAAGTGCACACTACAACACAATTTATAAGTAACTGCATATTCTACCTATGCACTGTTTCTACCCTAGAAATCCTACAGGTAAAACAATTAAAACGGTTTTACCAAGAATCCATTTAAGAATCGTTGGTATCTTCACATTTTTATCTTTTAATAATAAATTGTACTGCAATAGCACATCACTTACCACACAGTATTGGCAATTAAAAGACGTCAATAAAGCCCAAAAATAAAATGGAAAATATAAAAAATACTAGAACTTGTAAATCCGTACATGAGCTATGTTTTCTGTGATAAGTAAAAATGTTAAATTATGAAATTTCCTAAATTAAACCTGTAAAGCAAACGTAGCGAACTAACATCCACTTGCCATCATTGTCTTATATATATACCTTAACGTATATTTAGTGATATAAATCAATTTCATACAAGCAATACCAAAACACAACTATGAGCAATTATAATACAAATATTGCTATAAATTAAATGTTACTCTACTTAGTATCAAGCACTCTACAAAAAGTAAATTACGACAAATGTTTGACTGTTAATCCATTTTTTGTACTACTCATAATATATATATATATATATATATATATATATATATATATATATATATATAGCATAATGATGATCCACGTATACAGTCTTAATATGTATAGGAAAAACTACTAAAAAGTGTTCGCCACGAGAGCGTTCGTCGACAGATGTTTACATCACGTGAAGTAGAAAGTGATAGAGTTTTTTAATATTTGTAAACGTAAACTTATCTCTAATAATACTTTTATATGCTGTTTCAAAGAAATTATTTTTAAGTGTATCTAACGAAATTTTTTTAAGTGTGTCTAACGAACGCTTCTAGTTTAAATTTTAAAATCATTTGTTTCTGATGAAAGGCCGAGGCCGGTCTGAAATATCAAATATATATATATATAATAACAGAAATAAATAAATACTGTAAAAAAAATACATTTTAAAACTTACAACATTTTAGTAGTTTTCCTATATATATATATATATATAAATTAAAAGAAATTATCAAAATTCCCCGCCCCTTCCCTTTCTGATCTGTTTTGTTTAACCCAAGTCCTAATTTAACGACCTGCACTCTCTTTAACCCTTTTTCGTTTATTTAGCTAGACATGCCAAATTTTCCCTTCTTTCACTTACAACTCTATCAAAAAGTACAAAACAAAAATAGACTGATTTTCAATTTTTTTGTGACGTATATTTTTCAAACCCTAACCCCAACCACGCTGTTGGTTTGGATGAGGAATTTGCGCAGGCCCTTGATACCAGGCGCCTGAAACTCAACCTGCCGCGAGCGGTCGAGGCTGAAGATTGGGAGAAACTGGATGCAAACATCGTCCAAAGACTCGATGCACTGATAGGGAAAAGCACCCTGGAACACAAACTAGCCACATATGGGGACATTGTGTATGCCACATGTAGAGAAGCCTATGGAGTAAAACTAAAGAATCCAAAAGGAGAATCCTCTACATACAGTGGTAGGATAACGCTCTAAACATATATTCATATAAATACATATAGAGCAAATATAAGAAAAATTAAGGCAGACAGGTTATTTCATGGTGAATCGGAAGTATGGGCCTATTTCAGGCGAACCATCATCAGCTTCAGTCTCTATTTTACAAAGGATTTTACACAAAATCTGGGAGAATATATGTATTCCCTCTTTTCTAAAAATATTAGTAAGAAAGTAAAAGCAACGTATTAAGCGAGATGTTGAACGTGCCACACTGGTTCCGTTTCCCGTGCTAATAACTATTAAACTACCCGCCCACACAAAAAATATTACAGAATTTCAAATGTAATATTATTTCGATAGTATTATTCACTTCATTTTAAATTCATAAATAGCAGAGATGCACCAGAAATTACCGAAGCACAACAAATGAATAATTAAAGTCTTTTTCCTTGAAATTGTTAACATGTTATGATGTTCATAAATATATTTGAAATCACACAACATAAGATGAAAAAGCAATCTTTAAATGATTTCGAATAACCTTTAAATTGAAATGTACATATTATTCAGCCTGCAAAACATGATTACAGAGCTGGCGATGTTTCGAAGCTTTTTATCAAAATCTCTCATCAGAAAATAGCTGTTTCTATCATAGGCAGCGATATAATGATGAAAGGAGGAATCTAATCTCGACAAAGATAAACTATCCGAATAATGAGTATATTTGCGTAACAACACATAATGAAGTGTGATTGAACAGTGGAATTTTTAACACGCTCCTTCTTAAAAGGAAAATATATATTTAATTAGAAGAGAGAATAATTTCCAGATCAGAGAATCTTATGAAAATTAGGTGCTAAAACTTCTTTATCAAAATGCCAACTTCAGAACGAATTCGCTTGCCACTCGTTATCTCATGTTTGTTTTGTTATTAATTTATGATGCACGATTTGAAAAAAGAAAAAAACTGTAAATAATGAATGTGTTTCCAATTTTTGACTGGCCACTGCAATTATATAGATATGAAAACAAATTTATAATTAATTTTCGCTCATGATGAGCCTTACAAATTTCGACTGTCGCTCTGATTTATATTATATGCGTCTCTTTTTTCTCATTAGTCACGCGTTTAGTACGTTATTCTCAACATCTTTCTGATAAATAAGATTTCTTTTGCTTCAGTTCTATATTTCGTCTGTGTCCAACATTCACCGGCATATATAAGTCAGCCAGTTATTCCCATATGTGATAGAAGCCTCAGCGATCATGTCTCGAAAGAGACATAACTGACTGGACAGAAAATTTTTACGCAGTAGGTTGCCATTACTTTTTGCGGGAGACTGCTTGGCAATCAAGTCTACAAAACCCAATCTCTCCTGCTATTCAACACATATCAGGAGAGAGAAGCGACGGATTCATGTTTCTAATTCGCGCGTGAGCGAATGGAAGGGATTCAGCTGAAATTTGAACTCAGCTCGTTCCAATGCTAACAAGACTTTAGTACTCATTCTTTTCTTACCGTAGACACTTTCTTGTTACTTAATATTCTGCCTAACATTTTTGAAGAAATTTTCATTACTCACATGCATCTGCGAATTTCAGTGTCACTCTTACCGCTGTCTCAAAACATTTCCCAGATATTTATATTTTTGTACTTCCTTGGTTTTGACATACACTCCTGATCAAAAATTTAAGACCACTTAAAAATCTTTAAAAAGAATTTTTTTTACAGATAGATTTTAAACTCCTACCACTTAAGGTTACCAATACTACAATCTAAAAGGTTATGGAAACAAATAGCTACATTCCAAACATTTTTTTTAGAAATTTACATTTTTATAAAATGAGGCAATTTACGCATGATCAAAATTATAAGACCAGGGGTATAAATTGTTAGATCTATGGTAATTCCAATGTTTTTAGTTCAGTTAGAGATTAGCAATCACTGCGTAAAGGTGTTACCATGCCTGAAGCAAGCAAACTTACCAAAGTTGAGCATTCTCGAATTCTAGAATTCCATAAGCAAGGTTTGTCACAGCGGGCGATTGCAGCTAAGGTAAATCGCAGTAAAACTGTGATTTACAACTTTCTAAAGAACAGTGAGAATTATGAAAAAGCAAAATCCTCTAGTAGGCCCCAAACAATTTCTCCTGCATTGAGTAAGAGAATAAGACGGGTTGTTATGAAAGAGGGGGGACTTTCTTCTAGTCAAATTAAGGCAGTCACAGATGCTGATTGCAGTCCCGTAACCATCAGACGACACTTACGACAAAAAGCATGGTAAATAAAAAGCGTAAACAAATTCCTCAGCTGCTTCCACGTCACATGGTGGACCGCTTAAAGTTTGGTTGTGAATAACAAACATGGGACGTTGAGAAGTGGAAGAAAGTCCTGTTTTCT
>JBBBDQ010000259.1:752500-785000 GCA_037127315.1 Ascarosepion bandense
TCAACTTCGTAAGCAAGCCTTTGCTGGGGAGAAAAAGATACATACTTGTAGCCTTCCTTCATTCGCATCAAGGTTAATATACATAAAAACGTTTTATTTATTTATTGCGCAGCGACCCTATCTTCTTACGTTCAAGACATTGCGCAATGAAAGAATGCATATTCAATTAACTTCCTCATACCATGTTAATAAAAGCACATTGACGAGACAACAAGTGCAGGGCTTAAATCTGATCCCCAGTTAGATGAGAAATATCCCTTTATTATTGAGGCATTTTAACCCAGTCGTATATGTCCATAGTAAGCGGTACTTCACTTCTCATACAAAGCAACTTAATCAAATTGTTTTGCGTGAAAGACTTAACTATCATTCCATGAAAACAGCAGAATACCATTATCTGAGAAAAGACTCTTGCTTCCCGTCGACATATACAGTTTCACTCCTGATGTTCGGGTCATAAATAATCTTTAGCATTGACCTGAAACAAGTTTTTGATCTTCCCACCACTAACTTTCTTTATGACCTCCATACACAACCAATTCTCTAGAACTATAGAAATTAGTAATTGCTCTTTCAATGTGAAGTTATCACGATATATTACAGGGTTGTAGGTCAGGGTTTTCAACAATTTAGATGTGATAAAGCTTCTTTGTCGTCTCATTAAAAAGCAGGAGCTGTGTTGATTAAATTAATGACCTTTATTGACATTAGTAGTGAAATTCTATTAAAAATTCACTACAAATTAAAGAGAACAATTGAGTAAGAAAGCGGTATCAATTTTGTTTATTATTTTTTTTATACACTCATTTCTGTCAGTTTCAGACTCACCTGTTCGCTCGGAGGCAATATTTCATACTAGAATATTGCGTTGAGTCTAATTGATAAACAGTTATCTTATCACGTGTCAATATCTGCTTTAAGGGCAGAAAATATAGCTTTTTGCATTGTATCGTGCCCAGCGATAAAAAGTGGATAGACTATGATAACTGTAATCGTAGAAGATCGTGGAGTAACCCCGACCATATATCAATATTGGCGGCAAGGCCGATTATCCATGGTTCAATGCTTCTTCTCTGCATTTATGGGACCAGCTTGGTTTAGTTATGAGCTGCTCAAACCGACCAAAACCACGGTAGATCAATATCGACTACAACTGATACATTTGAGCCGATCATTGAAGAAAAATATTCGCTATACGAGCAGAAACGGACCAAAGTGATTTTGCAACCTGAAAACGCTAAACCACATGTTGCAAAACGGGTAAAACTTACTTGAAAACGCTAAAATGGTAAGTTCTACCACACATCCGTATTCGTCAGGCATTGTCTCGTTCAATTATAACTTGTTCTGATTGATGGCACGTTGCTAGTCTATCACTTATCATTCTTATGAAGATGCCGAAAAATGCATCGACTCATGTTTAGTCTCAAAAAACGTGTCGTTTTTCTGACGTGGAATTTAAATGCTGACATAAAGATGGGGAAAATGTAGTGGCTTGCAAGTGTCAATCAGTGACATTCTTCTTACTAATTTTTGGAAATCAGCGAAAACTTGTGGATTCTTGTTAAGAAATCACACAAAACAATAAGTAACAAAAACAGATATGGAGAGAGAAAATGTAAATTATATTGAACAAAAATATACAAATATACTGGTTAGTCAATTCAGGAATACTAGGAATACTGTTAGTAGGAATCAATATATACAATCTTGTAGTGAAGAAGTATGCCCAAGTAATGAGTCTATATCCTTACTGACTAACTAGCGGCGGTACAACGACTCAACTGTACCACTGTATGACAATCACTGCCGTTCTCTGTATAGACAGAATTATATGTATCAATCAGGCGAGTCCATTCTTATGTGCGAAAGGGGTGCACCCCAACACCCCCTCACTAGCTTCTTTTTTAGGAGAAGCTAGCATTTTTTTGCTTGGGATCTAATATTCTCAACATCTTCAAAAATATTTCTTTTTTTCATCGCGCAAAGTTTTTTGAGAATGACGAGCTTGACTCTTCACTCCTTTGTTGGTTGGTGTTTCTCACTTGTTCACCGGGTTTGCAAGTTTTCCCCGTAACTATCGGTGTAATAAATACAGGTTGCATATTGTTCTTTTGCGTGATTTCTGTTGTGAATTTTTTACTGTTTGAGAATAACTATTTTTTCAATTCTGAAGTTTCCGTCGTCACACTTTTTATTTGTTTACAACAGAAGTTAATGGGTAGATCTCATATATTAAATTTCTGCATCCAGTCCGTTCCTAGCAGGTTATGTGTGTTTTTTGTATTGTAGATTTTTAGTTTTTTAGTTTTTGCTTGAAATTTTACATTTACGATAATTTCGCCTTCCAATTAAATCCTTTTTCCTGTTATCGATTTAGCAATTTGTTGAGTTTATAACATGGTCGGTCTTTTCAACTTCCGCCATGTCTGTTAATATATTATTGTTAAGTCTGACATCGAATCCAATTGTAATTTGGTCTTCTTATTCAATATTTTCAGTTCTACATATTTTCTGGTGTTTTATTGTTATATTCCCCTCTAGCAGATCTCACCGTACTAGGTTTGTTTAGGTTTCTATATGCAGTTGCTTTGTGGCCAATCTTACCACACGCTCGGCAATTTTTGTATTTGCAAAAACAAATTTTTACACCAATGCCATCCACTACATCTGTAACATGCAGAAGTAGGGGGCTTGTTTTTTATTGGATTTTTGTCAAACGTAGTTTTGTATCTCTTTTCTTTGTCATTATAATCTTGTTTTGTTTTTGGGGAGGGTACGAAACGTAAATTTCTTTTTAATTTCCCAATGTACGCGACTCCTGACTTCGATGTCCTTGCTATTTTTCTTTATACTGAGACATTTCTGGTAATCCTCTGAGGGTTTCTGTAGTGTTAGACCTGGCACGTTTTGAAGTTTGGTCAGTATTCGTTTTATCATTTCGCTGTATTTAGCAGCAACTAGTCCTTGGACAAATATGAGACACTTGAAGTAGCACCGACAATTTAAAATCCTCACAGTGTTTGTTGACGATAGCTACGAATGTAGAATAGTCCTCGTTTTCGTCTTTTATGAGATAAGGCATTTCCACCTTTTATGGAACAAGGAGAGTTTTGGGCTAAATAGCTCAGTGAGACCTATCACTGTCGCGGCGAACGTTAAATCCTTCGTCTTTTTAGGGAGAATAAAATCTACGAACTTAGTGTGTTTGTCCGTACCTAATTTTCTGAGTAAAAGCCTTAATTTTTTCTTTTCAGTCCAGTACTGGCAGTCGATATTAAAAATATCTTCATATTGTCTGTAATATTCTCCAAAATTTTTGTCTTCCTCGTTTGAGTATTTAAAATTTTCAATAGCATTCCAAACAGCATCTTGCGAAAACGTCTCCTTTTTTTCTGTGTTTCTTTCTAGTGCTGTACTTGCAATTGTGATTGTCTTTCTTTATTCGACTTTTGCATTTCCATTTGTTTTTCATCATTTTTTCTTTTGTATTTACATTTGTCTTTCTTCATTTGCTTTTTGCATTTCCCATTGGTTTTCTTTTAGTTTTAATTGTCTTTTTTCACTTCTTTTAATTATAACCAGTATTTCTTTCTGAAAGTCCTCCATGATTTGCTATTTCGATTCCGTTAGATTTTTTAAACATTGCATTCTAGCAATTAATTTCGACAGTATTTTTTCTTCTATCTCACTGTGATAATGTCACGAAATTGTTTGTGGTACGAAAGATCATAGCGAACTTTGTTAAAGTGGTTCAGGGTAAGTTCGTCACAAATTTGTTGTGAGACTTGTGTACGAATCTACTTCACCAATTTGTTGTTGGCGACTATTCTGTATGTGAGTTTCGAGATCCTCGACGCTAATTTGTTGTTCCTTATACGTGAGTTCGCGTTCTTTTGTCACCAATTTGTTTTTGACGACTGATGTGGAAACATATTTTTTCTCTGCATCAACTTGTTCAAAATCCTAAGTCGACAATTTGTTGTTGGTGACTGACATGGAAACGTATTTTTTCCTCCCTGTGAATTGTTCGAAATCCTTCGTCGCCAATTTGTTGTGGAATGTTGTTGAGTAACCATACAAAATAAGAAGTAACAAAAACAGATATGGAGAGAGAAAATGTAAATTATATCGAACAAAAATATACAAACTGGAAGACGGGTTATCCAATTCAGGACTACTAGGAATACTGTTAGTAGGAATCAATATATACAATCTTGTAGTGAAGAAGTATGCCCGAGTAATGATTCTATATCCTTACTGAACAACTAGCGGCGGTACAAGGACTCAACTCTACCACTGTGTGATGTGACAGTCTTTGCCGTTCTCTGTATAGGCAGAATTATATGTACCCATCAAGCGAGTCCATTCTTATCTGCAAAAAGGTGCTCCCCAACACTTATTGAAGGTTCTAATGCACACACACAGATATATATATATATATATATATATATATATATATATATATATATAATAAATGTTTTTAAGTTCCAAAATGACAATTACAGGTTGGGGATATTAAAATCTAAAACGTACTGAAATTTAAATACCTGGAAAGCGCTCAGCAAATAGAAAGCGCGACACTGAGATCATAAGGCGTTTCGAAGGACGCATTCCAAAAGTTAAGTAGAACATTGATAGACAGGCTGTAGAATGCAATCATTATCATAACTGTATTTTATTTTAAAGCTTTCTTCCCAGGTGTCATTCCTTTTATCATTTTACTTTTTTTTACCATATCCTGTTAATATTCTTTTAACTGTAAGCTTCTTTTAACTGTAAACTTAATAATATGGATAGTTTTTTAACCGTGTTTCATGCTTTTTTATATGTTGAAGATCCTTTTATTTAAACTGATCAAACAAATCTCCATTTTATAAGTAAGAAGAGAAAGGTCGTTTTCTATGGAGAAGTGGCAATCTTCATGTCAAGGTGTGTGTGTTTGTGCGTGAGTGGCGTAGAGGAAGAGAGTGTTCTGATTATATAAAAATATTTTTAAAATCATATTTTAAAACGAATGATTTTACAAACTTATAATTTGAAAAAAATCCACTGAGATAGTAAGTTAATTGAGATTTGATTTTATTGATCAGATACGTGTCACGTGTAATAAATCAATGAATGAATATTTTTAATATAGAGAAAAATCTTATATCTGTTTAAGTGTGATGGCACGTGTAATAAAACAGTAGAGGTTTATTATGAATGTAAATATATTTATGCGAAAATAATGCGTGTCAAGCGTATTTAAACTATAGACACATTCTGTTGGTAATGTTAGTATGTGCGCAAATAACAACTCAAAATACATTTCCGTTCAAACATATATATGTGTCAACAATTTTAGTAGTTACGATTACACGGAATTAAAATTAAGAAAATTAGAAGTATTACAAACATATGACTAACATTGCTGTTTTTATATTTTTATTTACTAAATGATATTCTCCTCCATGTATATTTTGCTCTCATCATCTCTCGTTATTCTCTGTAAAAATATCACTACAATTGTTCCTTCGTAACAGTTTTGTCCGTTTTGAGAATAACAGAAGCTGTAAGCTTGGATGTGCGGTTGGTGTCTTAAATAATATTTTGGAATTGTTAATCGTAAGCCGATTTCCCGTTCCCGTTGGCTCAAATACATTTGGGTAATGTATGCGACCCACACATCAAAATCATGAGTTAATTAGTAAGACTTGTAAAACTAAACCATTATTATCTTCAATTTTTTAAAAATATGTAAAAAATATTTTCTGATTTAAATAACCCACAACGGGTTGATAAGCCGTAGAAATCTATTAACAGTTTTGCTTGTTTCATTGTTCAGATGAAAATCACATAATATTGATATGCCCAGTTGGCTCAAAAAGAAATGTTTTGTCAAAAGATTTCAGTGTTTTATAATGGCTAATTGGCAGATATTATTAAAGTGCAATTACATTTTAGAGCTCATACTTAATATAAAACCTTCCAAAGTGAAAACGTATAAATAGCAAATATATCTCGAGTTACTGTTCTCATCATTTTCCCTGAAAATGGGAGAAGAAAAGCATTTTCTGAAGTAATTAAACTGATAATAACATTTTCCAAGTTGATCTCGTATAAATTAGATAAATATGTTAACAGAAAATGATAAGATATTAAAGTAAAATATTTAAAAATGTAGACGAGGTTTGTCTAAAAGGTAACGTGACTGTGTTTGCTGTGGGAGCTCTGAGTAAAAGAAGGGTAAGAGTATTCTTTATCCAGTATTATATCTGAGGCATATATGACTGTAATCTTAAATTTCTGAAACCACTGCATTTTTTCAAACACGTTTGGGGCAGAACAAATCGCGGCTGCTTCACCAAGACAATGTACCTGCTCCAAAACTCTAAGGATCCGACAGTTCCTAGCAGAGAAGTACATAGACGTACTGCAACAATATGTTTATTTACCTGATATTGCTCTATATATTTTTCTTTCTCTCACGGTCAAGATCATCAAGAGGACCGGTTCTGAATGCGTTGGGGCCACCAAGAGGACAGTAATGATAAAGATGCGGGCGGGAGCATCCAATAATAATCTTCGCAGAAGTGTATAGATACGTAACAGGGAAGGATAAAAACGTGCATTAGACTCAAGAAGGATTATTTTAAGAGGAAACCGTGTAGTTTATTGTTTTTAATTGAAATAAATTGTGACACCGGACCCGTTTCTTAGCGTACAGGCATCGTACCTGCTATGTTCAGGTAGAGAGGCTGAATAAAATTCAAAACAAAATCTTTGTCTTCGTCTTTATCTCGTATCCAAGAATTTAATTTCTTTTTTGCTGATCGTTTCCTTTATGACGATTGAGTTGATGACTAAATTCGCTGGCAACGTGCAGTTTCAAGATTAGAAGTTTCCCGTTTCACCATCATTCATTGTACTTCCGCTATTCATTCCTATCTCCTTTTGGCTTTGCAACATTTGGTGTGAAATGTGCGTGCTCTGGAACTCAACTTGCCAGGAAGTGGCCAAAAAGCTAGATTTCATTTCCTTCCTCTTTGGAACACATAACAAAATGCAGTTATGAAAGTCCAAAGGAATGCTGCTGAATCTGTTACAATTTCTAGTGACGCATTATGTAAAATGTCCGTCAAGTTTAACTCATTCCCTGGTTCAACCGTTGCGGTCTAAAATAAAAAAAAATATTAATTAAATATTAAATCCAGAAAAGCTGGTCTAAGCATCTTTACATGCTTCTAGAAAGATGTGGATTTTTTCTTTGAAGACAATTTTGTGCAAATCAAAATCAGTGGTAATCTGAATATGGCCGATCAGGAAAGTACGGCCGTTTGGCTGCATGTTCTAGAAAAAGATGAATTTTTGTCAGATCTTTAAACTGAAGTCAGGTCTGTCGATGTTCTGTACTTATAACAGATTTCGTGCGTTTTTGTAAGATAGCAGAATTTAATATGTCTACTCGCGTATACTACTTGCTTGAATTCAATGTCTGATTTTGTTGAGAATGCAAACAGACATTTGAAATGGGTAATGCTGAGCCTTTAACAGAGGATGGAAAAAGTGTCACTGAAATCTAATGGCGTATTGGGATAGCCTATAAAGCATTTAAAACGTTGAGAAAAATACTCAAAAATAGATAAGTAAACTTCGATAGAAACAAGAAGAATAATACAGAAAATACGTAATGTATGTCCTCATATATGGAGGTGAATTTTAGACATTTTTTTATAAACATAAAGAAGAGCCTTAAAGCAATAGAAATGTGTTTCTACAGAAGGATAATCTGGCTAACATAGACTTAACACGAGAGCGACGACAAAGTTATAGAGAAAATGAAAACAAAAAAGTAGGAGAAAGAGGCAGTTGAGAATTTCTGGGGACACATAATGAAGAAAGATGGATTGCAAAATATGATGCTCACGGGACAGATAGAGGGCAGGAGAGAAAGATTAAAATAACGTATAATATAGATAAGTAAATTGATTGCGGAACAGGTTTAGAAGAAATAATATAAATAGAATGCATATTAAGAGTTACAGGGGGTAGAAGGTTGTGGATAGCCATGATCCCTTACATCATAAGGGAACAGGTCATATATAGAAGAACGTTGGCTCATTTAGTATTTTCTCTTTTATCTTTTTCTTGCTATGATTTTTCTTAGCAAACATTGTTTTTGCGTTTGACAGTTTTTTCTATACACGATTTGTTAATAGAAACACGATGCATTGCTTCTCATTTAAATCGTTGGTCACTCAGGTATTGTATTAATTAATGCAATCAAGTGTTTTCAAATGCCTTTCAACTTTTCTGCGAATTACGTAGTGGTCTATGCTAGGCCCCATGTTGTGTGGGCTCTTCTTCATTTTCTTCTACGTGCCATGACCCTTTAGAACTTAGGCGATGATGGGCTTCCATATTTCCCTATCACTATAGTCTCTTAACACCCTTTATTCTATTAGCTCCTTCAATTGCTTAACCTCATCAAGTATGTTACGCGTTGCTTTACCCTGTCTTTCTTTCCCTCTATGTGACCTGCGAGTGTCATGTTCTCCAACTCTTCTTTCTTCACTGCACATTCCAGGAAGTTCAACTGTCTGTTCTTGATATTAAGTATTAGTTTCATTTTCATTTCCATCCTCTCCAATATGCTTGGTCCATGGTATCCTTAGTATTTTTGTTGAATTACATTTCGGTTGCTTCAAGTCTCTCCTTCATCTTTGAGGAGATTGTCCCACATTCACTGTCATATTGAAGAACAGATATGATATAGCAATCCAGTACTCTGTTTCCAGTAAGATTTTTCTGTCTTTTAATACTTTACTCTGCTTCTGAAATGCATCCTTGGCTATGCTAATTCGCTTTCGGATCTCAGTTTCGCACCTTCCATCTTCTGTTAGAACATTTTCCGGGTATTTAAATTCCTGTACCTGCTTGATTTTAATATCCCCAGGATATAGTTGGCATTTTAGAATAATCTTTTTACTGTTTTTAATTTATATATAGTCAATTCCTTCCGGTTTGTTCAGCTAACTTTTGTAGGATGTCTTATAATTTTCTTTCTGTGTCTACTATCTGTGGTGGAGACTTACCTCGCCGAAGCAAGAGAAGGCGGTTTGTCTGCACGTGCGTTTGTAGACGTAATGGAACCGCGAAGCGAGCTCATGCAGGGCAGTTTTTGGAATGACACGGCTCATGCGTCATTGGTGAAAGCGAGGCTTTTCAAGAGGGAGAAATTACGAGACCAAAAGTCTCGAGAAGGTTACACCGGGGTTCGGGAGACAGCATTTTGCTTACGGTGCGCAGGAAACGGAGTCCCTAGTAAAGAACTGTTCCGGGTTCTACGAGAAGCAGCTGGGAGAATAGATCCAAGTGGTTATTAATTTGTCTACGAACTACACCCCGAGAAGACACAAATACACACAAGTATCAGCACTGTATCATCTACGTATCTTATATTGTTCAGACTGTGGATGGCAATGATGAATTCTGGCATGTCTACTAAGACTCTCAGAATTGTCTGGCTATATAAGGTGAATAGATACTGGGAAAAGACACTCCATTGTCTTACACCCCTTTCTATCTTTGTATATTAGCTGAACTCGTTTCTTCTCTGTATACAGGCGGTTTGCTGCCAGCAGTGGTTCTTGATTAGTCAAATGTCTTTCCTAAATATGTTTAGGTTGCTGAGAATTTCTATCAAGTCTTTGTGGCATGGCTAGACTAAATTAATCCTCATTTTGATGATGTCATCCTCAACGTCCGCAAGCCTGTTGTGTTCGGTCTGCATGCCTGAATGTGCTCGGTCTTCCAGGTGAAAAGACTAGGGAACTACTCTGTATTGCACATGGTTTCTTTTACTGTTCTCACAGTGTCTTAAAATTTATTTGAACTCATTTACATTATTTGGACTGTTCTTCTCATCTTTATTGCCGTGTTTACAACTTTTTGACCGTTTAGAACCGAACTCTTTTCTTGACCCCTGTGGTATATCATTCTCATTCCATTTGCGATGCTTCTTCCGGATGCCATATTGCAATCTTTGAAGTGAATGATTTTCTCTAGCGCTCTGTATTACTGGTTCACATATTGTATTCAGAAATCACTTCTTTTAAAGATTGCAATATGAACTAATTTTAAAAATTCATACAATTACACATGGCCCAGTGGATATAAGCGTCAGTGACTGTGGCTTGGCCCAAAGAGTTTTGAATTGACCCAAATAGTTGTGAGTTTAATACCTAGCTATAGCAGTGGTGAAAAATAACTCAGAGAGTTGAGTTAAATGAAGGTAAATACAGCGCATCCGAAAGTGACATCACACAGGGTTCGGTTCGAAATTTCTAGGATCTGAAGAAGGCCTGAGCATTCAATGGATGAAACAACGTAAACATGGCAGTAAAGATGAGGACAACAGTCCGAATAGTTTAAATAATGTAAATACTACCTCATCTCAGAAGTATAGACGAATTATTTGACTTTATGGTTATCGGAAACAGTCACGTCAGTGAGGAGTATTTTCTATTTTTTTGCCAGCTTCGTTGAATTGGTGATCTGAAACGCGGTCTGTTTGGGTGTTGAAATCGTGATTTTTATCTACCACGATCACATTATCTGTCTCTGGTGGTACCGTGTCTTGTTTTTTTCAAGTCTATACATTTTGTATGCTGCCCAATAGAGATGAGAAGCCAATTTATCATGGTAGCACTTGTATTTTTCCACAAACTCTAATCGCATTTTCCACTTCGATGCCCCACTGCTTTCATTTATCTGAATCCACTTATTGTTAGATGTACTTCTGGATAGAATTAGTATTCATGCCTTGGTCTTAGGCAGCTACCAGTAGGCTGTCTTGCGTTTCAATTCCCGTTCGTCAATCAATCCCTTGAACCCTTTGTCGTAATGACTGTTCACGAAGCGATACCGAAACTTTTCCTTTTAACTACCCTTTTTGTATATTATTATTATTATTATTATTATTATTATATGCATGTAGATGTTAAATTAGATTCATGGTTTGGTTTACAGCATCACAAGTTTTTCTGTTTGCGTTTGATTATTATCAATATTTGCCTTTTCTTTGATTAGAAATAATTTACTTCAAGACTCAACTTGAGATAACAACAAGCAACAAGTATTTTTTATCAGCAGTTGCAAAGCGAAAAATGTCTTTGCGCGAAGAGGATTATACGCAAGCTGAAAAATACACATATGTATGATTTTTGGCAACTCATATATTTTAGGGCTCCCAGAAATTTAATCAACATATTTGTTCACTCCTTTTGACATAATTACTTAGGCACTAATAACAGCAGGTGGCGTTGTTGTCATGAGATATTTTACCGATTTCTGTCTCAATCTCCTTGGACATTCTTAATTTCCAAAACAGCTACAGAGATGGAAATTGCCAATGGCCTTGTGATATTATTAGTATTAGTAGTAGTATTAGTAGTTGTAGTGGGGTGGTAGTAGTAGTAACATATTTCGTTTAATTATCTACCAAATCTGAGGGAAGACCTTATGCAGGTAGTAATGTGTCGTGATGGTTATATTTCATCATTCGTTTTTTCTAACATCAGAAGCGTTACATGGTAAAACTTCTTGATAGTGTGTTGGCTGTACGTATCAAGACAATCATTTGTATTTCTCTTAAGCAGGGATTATCAGGGATTATTTTTAAGGTGTTGTTTTGTTTCTTTTTTATAATTCCAAGCGCCGCTACTATCACTGGTAATATTCTTGTTTTCAATTTATCTATTTTGTTCTATTATTATTTCCTGGTCTTCATATTTTGATAGTTTGTTTTTCCCTTCATTGCTATGTTATAGTCTACTGGGCATACAACATCCATTTGTGGCCATTTTGCTTTTCATTTTTTAGTTTTTGGAAGTTATGTCCGACCTATTTGGTTCAATTTTCCTGTCTGTGAAGATCGTGTAATTCCATAGAATTATTATTAATATTATTATTATTATTATTATTATTATTATTTCATTGGATTTCATCCTGCTAACAAACTAACTAGAGATATAAGCAAAAGACGGCTCCATGACATTTTCTGCTGATCATTTCTGTAAAAAATAAAAATACAAAAATCTAAAAAAACGAAGACCACATACATTTTATATGGATAAAGTACTTCATAATGTGTGAGCTGTACTTCTGAGCACTTTTTTTATTTCTTTAAGACATCGGCTACCAGGAATCTTTTCAATAAGTCTATCGAAACATTTTCCAATCAATCTGAAGGCTCCAACTACAACTGAAATTATTGAAGTTCTCATGTACTCCATTTTGTTATATTTCTACTTCGTGAACCTTGCATCTTGATAGATTTTTTAAGATCGTCAACGGTACCTTACAAAATAAAGAAACTACTATATCAATAAGAAAGTACATTCTCTTTATGTGGTCTTTGATCTGAAAGATTAGCTTTGATTGTTCTGTTTGTGTGTATTGTAAAGTCGGATAAAATTGTTACTGGGAGATATTCATACTAGTTTCTTAAAGTTTCTTTCCTGCAAAAACATATTCCAGTACAGATATTGGTCTACACTCTCATGCCAAGTTTTATATTGTATTAATATAGTATTTTTCTTTCATTTCTGTTGTAAACCACTTTCTTTCTAAATATGTAAGGGCTTGTATGGTTTAATGATATTTTCTATTGAGCATTTTGAAAAAAAAATTAATTGATTTATTTAAAATTCTGAACTATCAGAATTATTGTTACTACTACTTTAAATGATAATAATGGAAATCAATAAATAAGAATTTTTTTTAGAATTATCACAAAATACAGGGTGTCCATAAAGTTTGAGTCCACTTTAAAAAAAATTATAAATTTATTTGTATTTGCTATAGAAATAATTTGTATAAATGATTATAAAGAAGTATATCTATATCTTTTGAGGTTTATTGAAATTTTATTTAATTTTCAACATATCCTCCGTCATTAGCAATACGAAGAACAATACTGAGAAATCGTATCGAATTCTCAGTTTACCACAAAAAACATTTGCCAAATGATTTACGGTAACACCTGAAATCACATAAGTTATTTAAGCTTTTAAATCTTCTAAGGAACTGATGTTTGGTTGCATACACAATTTTTTTCACTTGTTAGTTGAAGCCATGGATGAAATTGATTCTGAAAAACAGAAAATAGTTTTTTACTTATCTAAAAATTGTTTCAAATTTTTTGGTATAGAATTATTCAATAACTATACTTAAAACTAGGTACATTAAACTTTAGAACATTTTTACAGTTTATTTCTTTCACAAATACAAATAAAGTTATAAATGTTAAAGTGCACACGAACATATGGACACCCTGTATATGAGAACATGTTTTAAATATTAGAATATAATAGAAGTAATTGACTATTCTAAACTTATGATAGTTTTCCTAAAAATTTAAAAATACGTCCCCGTCCATAATAAAGGTTACGTTTCTTAACATTAAAACCAATAATAAATAAATATAAGAAGAATAAAATTATAGGCAAATATTTTTAAAAATATAATATTTACGTTATTTAGACTATTGTTCTGATCTTTGCTGCTATGTTTACGTTTCGGCCGTTGTACGCTCCGGCCTTCTTCAGGTGATAGGAACTTCTAACCAAACGCTTTATTACGATTACTTTATTACGATAACTAGAGTATACCATTCTCATTCTATGTACTATGCTAATTCTGGTAGCCATTTCTTTATCTCCTTTTAACTTAGCTCTTCTAAGTTATTTGTTCACCACTGATGTAGCCTGGTATTGAACTCACTATTCTTTGGGTCCTGAAGAGGGCTGGAGCATACAACGACCGAAACGTCTTGAACATGTCAGCAAAGATGAAGAAAATAAGTAGAATAATGTAAATAGTTTTTAAAAATGTTTGATAGAAAATGAAATCAACTATATTAAAAAAACAATAGTCAGAGATAAAAATAGAAAAATACTACTTGAAATGTTTTTTCAACAATTTCGAAGTTTATGTCAAGTTTCAAAACAAAAAAAAATGAAAAAGAAAAAGAAAGCAGAAATGTTACTAATAACTTGATCAGATAATTGTCTTAGGCAGAAAATATATTAACATTAATGATATTTACTTTTAATTCGTTTTGCTTTTATATCTTGATTAACACTTTATCTTATCAACAGATTCAGCCTTAATACGAAACACTAAGAATCTTTTCCCTCATACTTTTCAATACATTTCTATTTTAAAGTCATTTAAGATATATTTATACTACAATAATATATTTCTAGTGAAAATTCTCACAATGAAAATGATATCAGTAAATCGTATACTGACAACAGACAACTGATAATCTATCTATTTCTGATTTCCAATGTGTACAATACTCAATAAAAACGACAATAGCTGAAATAACTTTAAGAACTAAAATATCAAAAATAATAATTTTAATTTAACTCTATCTTGAACACTCAACTATTACTGTGCTTCATCTATGAATGACCTTTAAACATTGTATTTGTTACTGCAACAATTACCTTATTAATTTATGTTAGTTTTATCAATAGACCCACGAAAGTCAAGTACAGTACATAGACGCATGGAGTCAGTCTTTGAATTATTAATATTCTATACATATATATTCACATGTTTTATGGAATACTGAGTAAGCAGTGGAGTAAATGAATATTCTGAGAAATACTTCTTAGACCGTAATTGCTTTAATTCAAGCCGTTTGTTAATATCCTGCGTCAATAGAAATACAAAGCAGTGTTACTACAATACAATGAACACTTTGGAAGACACCACTGTTGACGTTAAGGCTAGCATAAGCGAAAGACTTCTGATCTGAGAACGTGTATGCAACCGGCTCTTTGAGCTTAAAAATGTTTAAGACTTTCTCATAGATACTGATTTTTCTATTCAATATATTTTTCTTCTTTATTATTATAATTTTTCTCGATTACTTGGCCCAAGCTATATATATATATATATATACACAAAGAATCTCAATCTAGCCAAAACCTACCGCGGTTTCACACTACGGCTCGTCGGTTTCACTACTAACGAGCCGTAGTGTGAAACCGCGGTAGGTTTTGGCTAGCTTGAGATTCTTTGTGTGTCTTTGCTCTACTTTTGCATTTCGTTTGCACTTTGTATCGAGCACTTTTTCTTTTTTTTTTGTGGTTGGTTCCGTTTGGGTGTTTTTTTCTTTACTGCGGAGTATCGTATGTCTTGTCCTTATTCCGCGGATTTCTTTTTTTTTCTCCCCTCTTATCCAACGCCTTAGTGCACCGGATTGTAACGAAATTAGGTTCTGTTTGGTAATGGTTTTTCTTAAGGTTTAACTTAGTATAAATTTAAAACTTAAATACTTGCAGAGTCTATTTAGTTATTATTTTGAATATATATATATATATATATATATATATATATATATATATATATATATCCAAATGAATAAGGAACGATGAAAGTATTTACAACGTTCAAACCATAAATTTAAAAATAAAATCTCAATAGAGAAAAAGAGCAATGAATATTTATTATAAATTATACTTTAGATCATGTACAAACTAAAATCTATAACAAAAGTGTACATTTTGTTTCAACATTGAAAGAATAATATCTCATCAGGTAGTAAGTAAGGATGGCAATAAAATAAAAAATTAAATAAAATGAAAATAATCTTGAAGAAAATTCACTTCTTTTTATTGGCAAAATTCTTCGTACCATTTAAAGAGGATAGGAAAGATGAGAGTACAAAAAAAAAGAAAAAAGAGAGGAGAAAGAGTAGAACACATAGAAAATAAAAAAAAACAAAGAGGAAAAAGAGAAAATGAAATAAAGAAACATGAGAAAAGAGACAATGAACGACCGCTCAAGGAGAAATAGACCCTAAATTTAGGTAGAAATTAAAGTGTAAGCATATACAAATATGTACAGGGAAAAGGAAGTGATGGGGAGACAACAAGATCTGCAAAGAAATAGCAATTTCAAACATTAGCCGTAAATGAACTGTAGATAGATACGATTTTGAATAACAAAGTATAAAACAAAATCCTTTGGCATTAAAAAAAATGATGAAATTACATACACAGCCATAGGAATTATTAAAAAACGTAGATTTGAGGATAGTTAAACGTACATGACGAAGATATAAATTCATTAGTACTAATATATAAATTGAAGAAAATAATTATTAAAATGAAATTAATAAATAAAATTAAAGGAAATTTAATTTTAAAAATAAAATCTAACTTTAAATTTTAAACATTAAATAGATCCCAATTTTTAATAGAAAATAAAGATAAAAACAAAGGTAAAATAACATAAGAAGAAAGACCATATAGGGCCTGAGAGTCACCACTGTGATCTACTAGGAGGTGCCGAAGAGCGTGGTCAACCCTTGGATAGACGAGATCGCCGGTGGACGTCCCTATGTCTTCCACAAGGCCAAGAGGACCCAAGCGAGCTGCTCAACAATATTCCTCACTACTTGTCACCGGATTTTCTGGCCGCCCTCCTAACCCGACTGCAACACCCTTGACTATTTCTTCTAGGGGCGTGATCGAGGCCAAGACCAACAAGCACTCCTACAACACGGTCAACACTCTGAAAGTTGCCATCGTGGAGGTGTTCGCCGATATGGACAAGGATATGGTCGCCAAAATGTTGCACCCGCTCTGAAATGGTCGTCTCCGCAGGTGGCGGTTACATTGAAAAATAAATTGGTATGTAACTCTAACTGTTGCTAAATAAACTGTCGAGTCTCTGCATATACAACTTTTGTTTCTATTGCCTATTTCGTTTTGCTTTTGTCAAGTGTCCGATTTTTCTGCACTACCCTATATATATATATATATATATATATATATATATATATATATATATATATATTTTTAATATTATTTTTGCCAATTTGTAGGGACCTTTCGGAATACTTGATATAGTATGGGGCATCACAATTTTTAAAAATATTACGTAAACACAAAATGAATATTTTAAAAAGCAACATACTGAAGGCATTACATACTCACCGCAGTCCGTATGAATATAATTTTGAAAAAATACATTGCTTCCTTAAGTGCAAGAAAAAGCACTGTGCTGAAACGGATACGTATGTAAGGTGCTTTAATTGCGATTTCACACTCATAAGTTTTACGTCAAGTTTTTTCGACATTTCTCGGTCGATCCTGTATTACGACAACGTGGGATAATTAATAACAAATATGATAAAAACTTCAAGCAAAAGAGTCAAATGAAATCGACTAGACTATATACACACATCTCATATATAACAGAAAATTAAATTAAGCAATTTAGCGACACCACTCTTTCATACGCATGTCTAAAACGTTAACATCATCAGAAGACCTGAATGTTGAAAAGTGTCACATGAACAAAAATTCCATTTTGGCATAGATTTTCAATTATGTGAGTGTGTGCGTGTGTGTTTGTCTGCGTGTGTAACTAGGTCCATTTAATATCCGACAGATCAAGAATGCATGTCGACCTAGAATATTCCTGTATGATTTCAGTTTTAGAAAGAGAAAGAGTGAGTGAGAATGAGAAAGAGAGAGAGAGAGAGAGAGAGAGAGTGGGGGAATTTATTAAATAGAATTCATAAAGTCTACTTATCTTATGTCTACTCTAACATTCGTGAATTGCTAGGAAAACGTTGACCATTGGACAGCTTAAATTCCTTAATTTTTTCTAATTAGGTGCCAAATCACCCACAGGCACATGTACAAAACCACACATATTGGCACTTCTTATTAATACAGAAATATTAATAAGTGAAAATTAATCACAGGTAAATTTATATGCAAATAATATTTTAATACGTTAAATTAAAAAACTATCTCGCTGTCTGTCTATTTATGTATTTGTGCAGGGATTATGGAAAAATGAATCACAAATTCCTTGAAAGTATATCTGTTGCGCAAAAGTTTGCTATAATCAATCATCCAGGCTTGACATATATATATATATATATATATATATATATATATATATATATATATATATATATATATTAAGCAATTGGATCATCTCCATTCTTTTGTAAGAGGACTGCCAAATTACTGGTCATTTCTTTTTGTTAAGGCGCCATATATAACTGTCCAGTACATTTTTAGTTTCTATTCGAAGAGAACATGTCATAACGGTTGTTCTTGTTAAGAAAGCTACCCTATGTTATCTGATATTTGTTAGATTCCTATTAATGATCAATATATATATATATATATATATATATATATATATATATATATATATATAATTCGATCTGATTATAAAACAGATATTGATAACAGAAAAGAGCCAAATCTGCGTCGTTATCAAAGACAATTTCAAACCAACAGACCAATTACTTTTTGGCATTTACTGTATCAGCACTTTTGATGCCATATAATTTTTTCAGCCTTTACTTGTAGAACCATTATATTCACATTTTTCGAGGTGTTGGCGTCTGTCCATGATGTAATGTTAGGAGTGCCAACTTTCAAGTTTGTCAGCTGCTGCTTAAAAATACATGAATACAGAAAGTAAATTTTATTTGTTTACTTCGTTTGCCACATTTCTCTCATCACTAAGAAATCACTACCACCAACGTTGTTTCGTTGTTACGAAAGATTGTCTTGAACAATAATATCATTATTATTGACTGAGTTTCCTATGTTCAACATATATATCCACGAATGATTAAATTCACGGAACACAGATACCTATATCAGTATTCAAAATAAACACACAAACGCATATATATAGAGGCAGTGAACATAATAGAAACACCAAGTATCATAATAGCATAATTTGGAAAATTTGATTAAATTGTTAATGTTTAATTGATATTAGTATTAATTCATTTTTTTGTTGAAATATTTGTTTTTACAGAGATTATTTAAATACATTGATTAAAATCAATGCTGGAATAAATAATAAAAATTAAGGACATTATAGTCTGAAAAAACATTTCGATTACTAATAAAATTTTAAAAAATTGTTTTCATTTTATATTATAATAATTCTTAAAGTATTAAAAATATTTTTAAAATCGTTTTATAGAACTGTATGATTTTTATTAGTTAAGAATTGATGATTGTACTGTCTATCAAAAAAAATTATCAAAAATCTTTCAACCCGTATAATAACAAAAAAAGAAATTATTCATGCAAATATGTTTAAATTTATAAAGTACGATGTTCCATATGGGTCAAATTGATTATATAAATTCTGCGTTATTACCCCTTACATTGGAAACTATGGAAGAACACATTTTAATTCTTACGATATTTTATTCTCTACGTTTCTAAAATTTAACAACCTGTTTTGCAAGTAATTTCTTCAACATTTAAAGTAAGTATTTTTTAATTCCTCAATTTTTTAATTAATTGTGACCGTAGGTGTATTAACTAATTTATGATAATTTTAAAAAAATAGGGAAATTTTGGCACGATTAGTAGACATACATTGCGATCTTGATAACACCCGATAGTCGTAAATCTGTCATCGCTGCGAATGACTGTCATAAAACAGGGCTAACATAATTAATTTTTTCTATTGTAAATTTCTGGCAGTAAGTAATTATTAATTCATTGAAAACAGATAAAGCTACGTATTAATTTTAAAAATTAACTTAAATAACGTGTCAGTGACGTATATTTTATTTTTGCAAGATTTTTAAAACAAAAATTTTGCTACTGTGTAATGTGTCAATCAATGAAAAATGGCGGTATATTTAAAAAAATTTGTAAAATTTCAAAATTTTAGATTTCAAACAATATAATTTCGGTTAAAAATACACCAGTATGTTTTGCTTCCTAGAATTATTCAATTTAATAGCTTGATTTTCAATTAAAGGTAATTTTAATGATTGAATATAACTTATTTATTTTTAAAATTTGAATTTCAATTTAAGTATCGAAAATGAGTGGAGGTACCATATATATATATATATATATATATATATAATAGGTACCTCCACTCATATATATATATATATATATATATATGAGTGGAGGTACCTATATATATATATATATATATATATATATATATATATATATATATAAATCCAGGGAAAGAAGGCCCAAGGTTTTACGATTTTGAGTTCTCTGGCATTTATTTTTTATAAACAGTGCTCAAAACAATAAATATTCTAGAGCATAATATAATCATATAATTATGAATTAAATGTACATTGTGACACGGAAATTTTTATGTTTGATGTTTGATAGAATCCCGTCTACAGGAAATGTTGTATGTTGGTTGTGGAAATGATTTCCATTTAAATACACAAAAAAACATCGGTTTGCTATTTATGTAGGTGGGAAGGACATAATATTTATGTGTGTGTTCCTTTTAACTAATCAGAATAAAGATTCATTTCGAAATTTGGACAGTAGTTTTTATTTTTCGGGAATACATCTTTTGATTTTTCTTTTTCCTTTTTTCATCCCTAACGGTCAAAATGTCATCATAATTTTAACCTAATTCTATTTTTCTTTTTCTTTTTTCTTTTTATTGCTTTAAACTATATCGCATTACCTTTGATGTATCCAGTCTTGTACCAAAAATATTTCTTCTGCTTTCTCCATATCTTGACCTCTTCTAATAAAAAACAGAAAAGAAGTGAAGAAAGAAAGAAAGTTTTTTGTATTCCTGTTCAACCTCAAAAGGACTTTCGAGTAAATATACTCTTCTTATCAGTACGTATTTCATTCCAATTTTATCAAAATATTTAATTTATAAATAAATTTTTATTGCTTGTTCAATTTTAATTCCTGCTATCATTATCCAGTCTTTCTAATATCTATTTATTTATTATGAAAAAAATATACGAATTTACTTAATTCATTTTAATATCGCGATAATTATTATTTCCTTTAAGCGAATTATTGGGTATATTCATGTTAATTAATATAAAGTTTGGTTTTTATCAGTATTCTAAGGTGAACATTTTGCAACGTTTATTTGATAGATGTTTATTCTTAAGTGATTTAAAAATATTGTTATGTTTCTCTCCTAATGAATTCAAAGACATCTGAACTCATTTATAAAGAACAGTGGAGAAAAATTAATTCAAAGGGAGATGGCTTTAATACAGGGTGTAAACGATAAATTGGCAGTTTAAACCTTGATAAAGAAGGGACATTTAAAGACATTTAAGATTTGTGTATGTTTATTTAACTGTTTTATTAAATACAAACATTTTATTCTATTCGTCCACCTTCTGCGTCCACAACTTGCTGAATGCGAGCCCTAAAAGCACGACAGGCCTTGACAGCTGACTCTTTCTTGATATCGCGGAATGCTCGCCTTACGGAGGTCTTCAGTGAGGCCACACTGTTATGGGGGCGAGCATTAGAGACTTTCTCAACATCGCCCCATAACCAATACTCGCAGGGGTTCAAATCTGGCGAACTAGAGGGCCAGATATTTGAGGGCACAAAAAACGGCAACTCTCTCTTCAAGAAGGTCTGCACTGTTTTTGATCCATGAGCAGATGCAGAGTCCTGGAAGGAATATCACTTTGTTGGGATCATAGTTCTTCTTAATCCAGGGTAAGAGAACTTCCTCCAGAATCTTCAGATATTCCACCGTATTGATCTTTAAGCCCACTTCAATGAAGTGACGGGGCATGACTTTCCCATCGCTGGCAATAGCTCCAAACACCATGACAGAGGCAGGGTGTTTACTCTGCATGACTGGAGGAACACAAGAAGGGTCAATGGCGATAACTCTCGAGTTTCTGCGGTTGGTGACTTCGTCTACCACAAACTTTTTCTCGTCCACAAAAATGCGAACGGTTCCACCATGGTGTTTCAGGTGATTGAGTAGCAAGGGGCTTCTCTCTTTACGAATGGTCTTAGATTTCGTTTTAAGAATGTTACGACGTCGTCTGCAGTATGACTTCATCCCAAGATCTTTCCGTACTGTACTAGAAATGGTCATTTTGGTCACATTCCGCTTTTTCGCCAGGTCAACCATTGGCTGTGATGGATTTGCTGTAATGGATCGTTTCAAGCCACTGAGAAACCTTCTGGTGTGGATTTTATCACTTCTCGGAATGTGAGCCTTCCTTTGCATGTCTTTACCTTCCCTTAAGTTTGTTACAATACGATAAACAGTCCTAGGAGCATAGCCAGTGTCTCTGATAATGTCAAACGTCTTATGCCCGGCGCGGAACAATTCAGCAATAACCATTCTATGGTTAAATTCTACACTGGCACTCATTTTGTTAGTATTTTTAGGTAGCTAATCTGGACATCAGACTCTAAAGAGTACAGCAACTAACATTTCAGATCGATAATGCCGCTTTAAAAACCTAAATTCCGGATTGAAATTACTGCCAATTTATCGTTTACACCCTGTATTACTATAAGATCTTTGGACTCTACTGAATCTTCAAATCTGGTAGGCTTAGTAATAATATAAAATATCACGGCATATAAGGAAGTAGATACTGAAGACATTGGATTATATATGAATTATGGGCTTATGAGGGTCAAAGTACCACAAATGTTAAAATAGATAAAATGAGAAAGATGATACATAAAGAATATATAAACCTTAATTTAAAAGTAACTTTTAAAACAAATATAAAAACGTAGATTTCTTTGATGTAATCTTAGATCTGGAGAAGAATATAAACCAACCATATAAAAAAACAAATACTAATCTTTTATATATCCACCCGAAATCTAACCACCTTCCATCTGTTATTAAGCTTGTACCCTCATCAATACAATACAGAGTTAGTAGAAATTCAGCAAATGAAAAAGTATTTCATAAGCATAGCAACTTTTATATCGCTGCTTTAAAAAATAGTGGATATAAAATCTTAAAAATTAAATATTTTCAATAAAAAATACTATCAAATCAAATTACAGCTGTATGATCAATCTGGAAAAAAATCATAAATAATCACAGTAATATTTTTAAAAAATTAACAAAATTAATAAAACAAGCTAATAACGGAAAATAACTATTCAGACAAGAAATATATAATTGTAGTGACCCTATAGATTACCTGTTGGAAAACAAGTGCCCGACGGAATCAATCGTCTATCAGAGAAAGACCCTAGTAATGTAAAAGTTTATCTAGATAGCACATAGAACACTCTAAGAAACGGATTTATTAACACACGTTTTCATTTAATAATAATAAATACAGAAATAGAACAACCCTATCGAAGTATCATTGGTATCTCAAGAAAACAAATAAAACACTTACATTAAATTGAAAAATTCTAAAAATAGCTAAAGCATGTAAGTCTTTGTTGTATTTATACGAAAAATTAAAGTTATAAAATCACTTCAGAGTAAAAATCTATTAAATAAACGTAATGAAATAATTTTCATGAGTACATATTGCAAAATAATCACCTGATATATGGATAAAAACCAAACAAACTTTATATTAATTAACAGCATATAACATAAATCCCTTAAAGTAAATAATAAATGATGAGATATTAAAATGAATTAAGTAAACTGGGATATAAAGTTTTTATAATAAATAAATAGATATTAGTTAGATGGAAGTAAATTAGAATACAAAATAAAATGTTAATGATAAATTAAAGATTTTGAAAAAATTAGAATTAAATGCGTACTGATAAGAAGAGTAAATTTACTCAAAAGCCTCTTTAAGGTTGAAAAAATAGAAAAAAATTCTTTATTTCTTCAACTCTTTTTTGTTTTTTATGAGAAGAGGTCAAGATATGGAGAAAGCAGAAAGGATATTTTTGGTACAAGATTGGATGCATCAAAGTTAATACAATATAGTGAGAAGCAATAAAAATTAAAATAAAATTAGGTTAAAATAGTTTGACACTTTGACCGTTAGGTATAAAAAATGAAAAGAAAAAAAGAAAGTATTTATTCCCAAAAAATAGAAACTACTGGTCAAATTTCAATGTGAATCTTTATTCTGATTAGTTAAAAGAAACACACACATACATTTTATACCTTCTCACATACATAAATAGCAAAATGATGTTTTTTGTATTTAAATATGAATAATTTTCACAACCAACATCCCACATGACGAGAATCTACTTCGGAACATAGAAATTTCCATGTCGCAATGTACT
Source organism: Ascarosepion bandense (assembly GCA_037127315.1). NCBI lineage: Eukaryota > Metazoa > Mollusca > Cephalopoda > Sepiida > Sepiidae > Ascarosepion > Ascarosepion bandense. The sequence continues at coordinate 776,563 of JBBBDQ010000259.1, forward strand.
TTTAATTCATAATTATATTATGCTCTACAATATTTATTTATTCACTGTTTATAATAAAATAAATGCCAGGAAACTCAAAATTGTAAAATTTTGGGACCTCTTTAACTATATATATATATATATATATATATATATATATATATATATTCTATTTGCTATCAGCATGACTGATCCTAAACTGCAAGCAAGTAAGAAAAACTCTAGACTTTCTCGAAGCGACTATGAAGGACCAACTTTTGCGTTTGTTTCAATATGTCGTAACAGAAAATTCTTCTCAGCCGAATCTATCACGTACATATATATATCCCACGTCCATGCATTGAATATTACTTCTATGTAAAACTATTTATAGAAAAGTCATAGGGAAGTGAAATTTCGGCGGTGGAAAAATGACTGAAGACCAGATTCCAGATCAGGTGCCCTAGAGTAGCGGATGTTGTTTTGTATGTTATCAAGAATCCGCAAATATATAGCAGAAACTGCAGGTCATATGTAGCAGCAATATTAGAAGTATGACGGAATGGTAGCCTTATAAAAATGTAGGCTATTTTATCTAGAAAAATAGTCTAACACGATACTGTGAACCAGCTTTCCTGCAGCAAATCTAGCAGTTAGTTCAATATAATCTTTCCTCTTAATTTCAAGAGAAAAACGTTAACAGAGAAGGCACAATGAGCCATAATGATATAGGTTGGCGTCAGGCATGCTGACAGAAAGAGTAACGAGATCTTTCAGATGACTTGACAGAAAGCAATTTTGTTTTGAAGGCTTTAAAATTAATAGGACATTCCTTGACTCAGTTACTAGTAGATATTGGGACACTTTCTATGTAATATTCTAATTTGATCTAGAATGTATTCCTGCAACCAGACTGGGAACAAGATCCCACCCATTTACAGTTAGACCAACCAAATGCAACCGACAGTTCTTTTCAAGCAGCTTCTTTTCTCTTACGCCACGCCTGTGGAACTCCCTTCTATATACTGGTTTTTCTGACGGGTACAACCTCCAGGAATGTAAATGCAATGTCAATTCCCATATCTTATTCACTTGTTTCTAGTCCTTTCTACATCACTACGTATATCTTGTTCTTTTCCTTTCTCTCTACCTTTGCAACTGACGTCACACCTGTTTCCACTCTTTCTTGCCCTTTCTCTGACTCCCCCGTAACTGGTTTGTCTTTCTATTCACTCTCCCACTAAATGTTTACTCTTACGTAGCTTCCTGGGCATCAATGGCGGTACCGCCTTGCCTGGGGGGAAACGATTAAAAAAAAAATTGAAAAAAAAATCAGATTTAATATTAAGACAGAAATAAATCGTTCAACTTCATCATCAGTCAAGAGCTTCATCAGACTCTCTGATCACGATGTGAAGTAATTAACCCCAAAGAATTGTCACAAAGATTAAAGAAACATGTAATGGCAGTTTACTCTCATGACCTTGTTACAAAGCTGCATTACTTTTTTCTTTTCAGCTGGAAAACTTTCAAGATATTCGCTAACTTCTTGCGCGAGACGGTAATATATGGCCTCTAAAATGTTTGAAACTAAGAATGATAAAATTGTGTGTATGTTTAAAAAAATTGCTTTGTGACGACAGAGATCTACAGAAGAAATATTTATTCTCCTATAAGTATTTTCTCCATTATAGGCATATCATTGTAATTTACGGAATGGCTGAAAGGAAAATGAATGGCAAACACGCTTTTTTTCTCCAAAAAATTTTTATACGATTTCACACAAGAAACAATTCTCCCAAAAAATTGAATATCACATGTATCTAAACAGTAAGCAGAATATAAGAAGAAACAAACAGGAACGGTCTGACATATAATATGGAGGTACTCCTGTTTTACTAGAAGGTATGTTTAGGTCTGCATATTCAAAGGGGCAGTATTCATAAGTTACATACGTGAACATATTGTAAACACAGTAAACAGTAAGTCATAGGTTTTACCAACTTGAGATTTACGAGTGGGAGAAACATATTTCCAAAGGGAAAACGCAGCATGGATTTGTGAGATGCTGTGGAGGCAGATTTAGCCTCTGATTAGGTAATCTGGGGCCCCAGCTAAATTAAACAACTTCTCTGTTTAGTTGTTGTAAATAAACTGAATTTGTCTGCCACACACACACACACACACACACACACACACACACACACATATATATATATATATATATATATATATAAAACCCTAATTTACGATATCAAACAGCCCTGGGAATTAAAAGAAAATAACATAAATCAGGTTATATCACAGATAAAGTGGAAGCTGATAGGCAAGGCAGAGACCCCAAATAGCTTAAGAGAAAGATGTAATCTATGTTCAACAAACAAAATTAAAATTTTGAAATTTCAACAGAAATATGTACTTCTGAATAAACGTAGAGAAATCATTAGTATGTGTCGTCATAGAAATAAATATAAATTGCAAAAATTATCTTATTCTTCCATTTAGTCACAATAAAGTTGCTTTTTAAAATTTGACTAAGCAGTTACTTTCCCCAACCTACCACTACTAACCCAATAGTCAAGACACATACCTCACACTACCATAGAAGAAAATACTTCTAACATTCCGCTAGCTTAATCCTATAAAAGTCAGTATTCCCCAACTTCTTCCTTAACTAGACCAAGGCTTCTACGGCATTATAATTTTTCCTCATTCTTTGTTTAAATGGGGTCGACAATGCATCTTAAACTGACATGTTGAAAATGGCTATTTCCCTCTAATTTTTAGTTGAATTTACAGAAAAATAAATGCTATATATATATATATATATATATATATATATATATATATATATATATATATATAATCATTTCACCCCAAATGAGGTGCAATCATCCAAAGGCATAGAGTGGGAGAAATAACTGTGTGCAACAGGTATTAAAGAAAAGTTAAAAAAATAAAAGAGGTTTAAGAAGATAGAAAATAACAATTGACGTTGCAATTAAAGTTTTATACATAAAAACACACATTCAGTTAATTTATATGCAACATATATACACAACACACATATATATATATTTATATATATATTTATATATATATAGCGCCATGAGTATGTTAAGTTACGATCACGGTAAGTATATTGTTGCCGTGTTCAGAGCAATTTCAGGTGTAAATTTAGATATTATTAATTTTTTTTTTTTTTTTTTTTAATCATATCACCCCAAGCAAGGCGGTAACGCCACTGATGCGCAGGGGGCTACGTAAGGGTAAAAAGAATGGAAAAGAGAAAGCCGGAAACCACATCCTAAACAGGAAACAAGGGATGAGCCTCTTCACCTGTTCAGTAGATGTGGGTGGAGTGTGAATCGGGCGATAGTTTAGTCTATCTACTCCAATTGAAAAAAAATAATAAAAAAGGAAAAGAGTGAAAAGATTGGAAAAGAGAAAACCGGAAACCGCATCCTAAATAGGAAACAAGGGATGAGCCTCTTCACCCGTTCAATAGATGTGGGTGGAGTGTGAAACAGGGCGATAGTTTAGTCTCTCTACTCCAATTGAAAAAAAATAATAAAAAAGGAAAAGAGTGAAAAGATTGGAAAAGAAAACCGGAAACCGCATCCTAAACAGGAAACAAGGGATGAGCCTCTTCACTTGTTCAATAGATGTGGGTGGTGTGTGAACCGGGCGATAGTTTAGTCTATCTACTCCAATTGAAAAAAGAAAATAATAAAGTAAAAGAGTGAAAAGATTGGAAAAGAGAAAACCGGAAACCGCATCCTAAACAGTAAAAAAGGGATGAGCCTCTTCACTTGTTCAATAGATGTGGGTGGAGTGTGAACCGGGCGATAGTTTAGTCTATCTACTCCAATTGAAAAAAAAAATAATAAAAAAGGAAAAGAGTGAAAAGATTGGAAAAGAGAAAACCGGAAACCGCATCCTAAATAGGAAACAATGGATGAGCCTCTTCACCTGTTCAATAGATGTGGGTGGAGTGTGAACCGGGCGATAGTTTAATCTATCTACTCCAATTGAAAAAAAAAAAAGAACTTTCTTCAAAACATTCAGAACTATAATAGTACATTCCAGGTGACATTTTTAGTGCTAAGATTATTGTAGGAGAGGATTTATGGCTACATTTAAAGTCCAAGGGCAAGTCTGTTGTTATAGTGGATCTTTTTTTTTAATCGTTTCACCCCAAGCAAGGCACTGATACGCAGGGGGCTACATAAGAAAAAAATGATTAGATAGGAGGAGAGTAAAGAGAAAGATGAACCAGTTACAGGAGGTGTCAGAGAAAGGATCAAGAGAAGGATGGGAATACAGGTGTGATGACAGTTGCAAAGATAGAGAGAAAGGAAAATATATACAGGATGATGTAGAAAGAACTGGAGTCAAGTGGTTAAGAGATGGGTATTGACATTGCATTTAAATTCCTGGAGGTCATAGCTGTCGGGAAAGCAGGAATAGGGAAGAGAGTTCTACAGGCGGAAGTGTGAGAAAAGCTGCTGGGATTGCCACTAAGAAATGAAGAGCCTCAAATTCTTCAAGTTGATTTTGTTCAACTGGCTCAAAAGAGAGTTGATGCAAAAATTGACACAATCAAAAAGCTGGAAGATCCTCTTTGTGAAATGATCAGTTATGTGAAAAGATTTAAAGATTGTTATAGATGCTAACAAAGCTCCCTAATATCTACTGCATTATAATGCACACCTCATCATAGCCAGGGTAAGAAGATAAAAACTTATTATTCTTGTAGTTGCTTCATCAGAGAATGCTGCTACATTATTACCTGGGAGTAAGACAGCCCGTTTAACCATCCACTGGACCTGAACATAAATGAAAATCATATGAGCAATATACCAAAGAGTTCTGGAGTTGTACAAGTTATCAAAAGGTGTTACTTGATTGTTTGTGATAAATACACTATGAAGCTTTTGGATGGAACACTAAGAGGCATTAGGAACAATGATTTTTTGATGGGATGTCTTACCTGTGCTTCTCTCTGGTGCTTTTAGACAAATCCTTCCTGGTATTTGTCTATATTTCTGAGATAAGGTAGTATTTACAGTATTTCCATTATTTGGACTAGTGTCCTCATCTTTGTTGCCATTTGTACGATGTTTAATAATAGATCATTCTATTTGTCTATATTTCTGAGATGAGGTAGCACCTACAGTATTCCCATTATTCGGACCATTGTCCACATCTTTGTTGCCATTTGTACGATGTTTAATAATAGATCATTCTATTTGTCTATATTTCTGAGATGAGGTAGCACTTATAGTATTTCCATTATTTGGACTATTGTCCACATCTTTGTTGCCATTTGTACGACGTTTAATAATAGATCATTCTATTTGTCTATATTTCTGAGATGAGGTAGTATTTACAGTATTTCCATTATTTGGACTATTGTCCACATTTTTGTTGCCATTTGTACGATGTTTAATAATAGATCATTCTATTTGTCTATATTTCTGAGATGAGGTAGTATTTACAGTATTCCCACCATCCGGACCACCGTCCACATCTCTGTTGCCATTTGTACATTGCTTAGGCCGTTGTATGCTCCGGCCCTCCTCAGATGCTAGGTATTCTGAACCGAACCCTTTATTACAATCACTGGCCCAGTGGATATATACGTTGGTTAGTTCCTGACTTGACTCTTTGAGTTGTGAGTTCAATGCCAGGCTACAGCAATGGTAAACAAGTAACTTTCAGGGTTAGAGGGAGATAACATGACTTCCAATCAAGGCTTTATGCAAGGAATGAGGATGATATATTCCAGTGATTGTAATAAAGGGTTTGGTCTGAAACTCATAGCACCCGAAGAAGGCCTGAGTTTAAGTACTATTTTTTCTTGTGAATAAGTATATGTTCATAAATAAGTGAATGTATATGGTGTCATGTGCATGGCAAGTTTCGAATACACACACACACACACACGCACATATATATATATATATATATATATATATATATATATAAAATTTATAACATAAATATGTTATAATATCACTAAAATAGTAGCCATTTTGTTACGAAACTAGCCGTGTCTTATCAATTGATGAATTCCATTTCAAGTTGGAGAGTTTTAAAAGGTTCATGACGAGCCAAACCCCTGGTATCAACACACACAATCTTTCAAGAATAGTTTATATAAATACATCACTTCATTATCCAATGTCTTTTGGTCTTTAAAAGAAAAACAAACACCCACTGTTAAATACAAATTTCTTAAAAACGCTCGAACGTGTAATTCTCTCTATGCACCTTAATACCTTTGTCTCAATTAAAAGTTAGAAATTATCAAATTTCGGGACAAGGGTAAACTGTTAAACCAGAGAAATGACCTTACTGTTCATTGTAATCATAGTTCAGTATTTACATAAAGGTTTGGCTTGTAATATTAAGAATTTTTGTAACGTTTTAACTGCTGCCACTTGTTATTTGCTTTTATTTAATGGATAATTTTATTTGATTTAGACGTTCTAGTTAATTCTTCCTAGAATATATTATCATATAATTATTGGCCGACCGCTCAATCTAACATTGATCAAGTTATACAATTTTGAGGTATTTTATCTAACATCAATTATAATGCCAATATTCGATAGATCTTATTTCAGCGCACATCATTTAGTTAATATTTAACACATTTTTATTATAGCACCAATTTTTAAATTAATATTTAGTAATTGTGTTTGTCCAAGGATAAATTTCAAGGAGTTTCTGAATTTTATTTGTGCCTGGTTTTAACTGTTGGTACTTATAGGTCAGTATTTTAATGTATTTGTATGTGTGCATGTGTATATTTATGTGTGTGTGTGTATGTGAGTGTTTATTTGAGTGTGTGTGTGTATTTATATATGTGTATGTATTTGAGTAATAAATTTTAGTGTCTGTTCTTGTATTCTCTGTCCCGTTGCACGTATTCATTATTTCTGTGATGATAAAATGGGACGTCGGTGGTAGAGGTTATAAGTAGATCTTTTTAGTAGTTTATGTTTAATTTTTAATGGGGGCAAGAATTATTATTATATATGTATGTGGAACGTTAGTGAACACATTTTCAACGTCAAGTGATGCTATAGTTTCATTATTAGGGTTTTCCGCTTTTAATATTTGTATGAGTTCAAAAGATGATTAATTCTGTATTTGTTAGGTATGTATGGTGTAATTATTTCGTTAAAGTTTTTTTTAGTTGGTACACATGGGTGGGAATTTGTTATATAATAGCGGGGAATGGCTTGGGAGTTTTGATAAAGCCATAAATGTATCTTAGGTTATAGTCTCCGATTATTTTCAAAAGTTTTAGATTGTCTTGTTCCGTATCATTGGCGAGTGGTAGAAATATTGGTAATTTTTTTTTATTTGGTGTGATCATGAAGTAGCTATTCTGTTTTTGACTTGTAGGCAAACTTGTTTAAAACAAAAAAGATGTTAGCTTTTTTAAATTTCTTATTTACTATTTCTGTATGGTTACGTAATTATTTGCAGTCCTCATAAATGATTTATTTATGAGTTTAAATTAATTTATCTATTTATAATGTCAGTATTTACAGATTCAGCCTGAAATAGACAACGGCGTTATTGTTCTGTGTTAATTAACTGCTGTTCTTTGAGTTTAATTATATTTTGGGATTGTGTTCTTATCGTAACTTTTTTTTATGTAGTCTATTATATTTTTTAATATATGGCAGTTAGCTTATGTAGTTCTTTTTGGTTGTCAGTTAAATCATGATCAAAAATATTTATCCATCTTTTAATGTTATTCTGGAGTTATAGAGTTCCTTTATAATAAATAAAATTTCTTTGAATTATTAACCTATGTTTGAATACTGATCTATTAGTAATTTTAGTTTATTTAAAAATTGTTCAAGTTTTTCAAAACTTTTTTACCTTGTTATGTATTTCTTGATTTTGTTTGTTGAGAGTTTTTAAGTTATCATTAATTAGTTCAATCTGCCTTATTTTAAGGCCACGTTTAAATGGCCAGGTGATGTTATTGAAATGAACTGCTGAATTATATAATTTAAAATTTGTGTATTTAGGCAGCAAATTCTATTTTAAGCATGTTATATATATATATATATATATATATATATATATATATATATATATGAGATTATTTTATTATCATTTATTATTAAAACATAGATTGCTGCAAAACGGGAGCTGTTGCGTTTAGGTACAATCTTATTATCACCTCGTTTAATAATGATTTTTTTCTGTTAGGAATCATTATATATAGAAGCTTAAAAACGAGACAATATTTACCATATCCAGATAATTAATGGGCTTTTTGGAAGGTTTGTCTTAACGAACAACCAGAAAACCAGGTCAGGAGAAATTTGATAGTAAGGGTAAAAGTGGGTAGATATTTGAAATGGTTGAAAACACAGACTTTTCCTATGACTGTGATGAAATAAATTGAATGATACAGATATAGATTTTTACAAGTCTGAAAAGTTATC